>CM070779.1:78309169-78671021 GCA_036346955.1 Dipus sagitta | reverse complement strand
TTTTTTTTTAATTTTTTTGCTAAGGATATGTTTAGATATCCAACGCCTTCTGCCACTTCACATGAATTTTGGGATCATTTTTTCAATCTCTATGAAGAATGATACTGGTATTTTTTTTTAAAGTCTGCTTTAAATATATTTCTTTTGAGTGAGTGAGAACACCATACTTTAATGAAGAAAAGCATTTTGACAATCTAGGTCTGATTCATTTAGGACATCTATTAAGCCATGAACTCATAGGGAATGAGCTCCAGCAGCTCGGGCTCTTTTCCATTAGTCCTCACAAAGTGCGCGTCTCTGGGCGGAGCAGGCTGCCGCTTCAGCTGCACCCAGGTTCCCTTCTCTTTGGCCTCCTTCTTCTTCTGGTTGTTTTCCTTCACCTGTTTCAGAAAGCTGTCTCGGCTCTTAGAGTGCTTAATATGCTCAATACGCACATTAATTCTCTTGGCAAGAATCTTGCCCTTGACTTGCTTGTTCACAACAATGCCAACAGCATGCTGAGTGACATTGTAGACTCTTCCAGTCTTCCCATGGTAACATTTATGAGGCATTCCTTTTTGGACAGTACCCATTCCCTTGATGTCTACAATATCACCCTGCTTGTAGATTCGCATATACATGGCCAACGGAACAACTCCATGTTTTCTGAAAGGTCTAGAGAACATGTACCGGGTGCCTCTCCTCTTTCCCTTTGTGTTTGTCATTTTGGCAAATTACTGGAAGATGGCGGCTCTGGCCGAAAGTGATACTGGTATTTTTTTAATTTTATGTGACTTTAATTAATGTAAATTTACTAATCACATGTACCTAGTTATATTAGCATAGTTTTAGAGTTTTTTGATAACCACTTTGTGGTGTTAAATGACAGCACATACATTTATTATCAATATAAATTATATGATATGCTTTATGATGCTTTTACTGGAATTTTCTCAGAAGACATTTCCATTGAACTTCCAGAAAGCTTCCCCTCTTAAGAGTTAAGTAGGACTGGAGAGATGGCTTAGGTTAAGGAGTTTGCCTGCAAAGCCAAAGGATCCTGGTTCGATTCCCCAGGACCCACATAAGCCAGATGCACAAGGGAGCACATGCTTCTGGAGTTTGTTTGCAGTGGCTGGAGGCCCTGGTGTGGTGTGCCTATTCTCTTCTCTCTCTCTCAAATGGATAAATAAATAAAATATATTTAAAATAGTCATCTTATTTTTAAAAATTTAAATAGAGGGTTGGGGAGCAGTAGTTAAATGCACTTACTTGCAAAGCCTGGGTTCAATTGCCCAGTATTCATGTAAAACCAGATTCACAGGCACACGCATCTGGAATTTATCTGAAGTGGCAAGAGGCCCTGGTATGCACATTCTCTTTTTATTTCCGCAAATAAGTAAAGTTATTATTATTATTATTTTTTTTTTTTTTGGTTTTTCGAGGTAGGGTTTCACTGTAGTCCAGGCTGACCTGGAATTCACTCTTTAGTCTCAGCGTGGTAAAACAGTGCCCACAGCATCAGAATTCCAGGTTCCTGCTGGAACACAAGAGCTCAAAAAGCTGCCAGACATCTGAGTACCACTACTGTCTACATCCTTTGAACCAACCTTTGAACTGGTTACCACCAGCATCACCATAACAGAAAGCACACATGTTCTTTGTGACTGGGAGAGAGGTCACTATTTGGTTGAAAAAAAAAAAAAAAACTGCATACACTTGCCTATCCCACTTCTAGGAGAACTAATTTGTGCAATACAGTAATTTCATGTTATCATGCAAAGTATAGTACAGACTCACTGTTTAGCTTCTCTTTGATTTTTCTGAGTCAGCTCTGCCCAAGCCACACCACAAGGAAACATCTTTGCCTAGCTCAGGTTTCAGGAAAATGCAGAAAGTGGATTTTACAGGAGCACATTTGGAAGTTACGAAAATCCAAGATTAATTTATTATCACTTTCACATGGGGAGACATGCCCAAAGACATTTGTTTGGCCAGCACAAAACTGCACAGTGGCTTAAAAAACTGAGTTAGAGGAGAGCATTGGCTTACAGAGTTGTGAGTTTAAATCAAGAGAAGATTTTCATCAGGTCAGAGGTAATAGCATGCTATCCCATAGACTACAGTACAACTCGGACTGCTTTGAAAAAAAAGACATAAACCATGTAGATTATGAATAATATGATTTGAAATCTAATAGGCTTACAAACTAAGTCCAGGATCAAGATGTTGGCTGGTAGGTAGTGTGTGGTGAGGTTTCATTTCCTGGTTCATAGATGGTGCCTTCTCATTGGACTCACATAGTGTAAGGGGTGAGGCAGTTTTCAGGGTCTCTAGGGCCTGTTACAAGGTCATCAGTCATTTTCACAAAGACTCCATACTCTTGGCTTAATCTCCTCCTATATTAGACAGATTCAGTTTCACTGAGATGAACTTCCAGACCAGGCACAGTTAGGGAGGAAGGGATTTATTGAAGCTTACAGGTCCAGGGGAAGTTCCATAATGTGGAAGAAGCTGGCCTACCTGCCCAGGTCCAAGCAGAGAGAGAGAAAAGCACAAGCCTAAATCCAAAAGCCACACAGCAGAGCACTCTTCAGGAACTCCAGCTAGGCACACTTTACATATCTTTAGATTGAAATATCAAACCCACCACCATACCTTAAGATCCACCCAGTGACATTGCCTCTAGCCAGGTGACTGCAGATGCATACGACAAGCTAACAAAACACTGAATATATTGGGGGCCATATATTCAAACTACTACATTCTGCCCCTGGTCCCCAATAGATTTATAACAATCATATATTGTAAATTGTACTCAGTCCAATTTCAAAGATCCCCACAGTCCTGACCAATTTAAGATAGTAAGTCCTATAAAATCAAACAAGTTAAATACTTCCAACATATCAAGGCACGGAGTAAACATTTTCAACTGGTATAATGCATAGCAAAGAAGGACACAATGCAAACTCAACCACCATCAAACAAACATCAAACTTCTGCAGTTCAAGTTCAGTATAACCAGAGACTGGTAGTCTCCAGATTTTCCAATTCCACCCCTTCAGCTGAGCAGAGTAGCCAGGGAACACTTCCATCCCAGGCCAACAGTGTGCTCTTTGGTAGCCCTTGCATAGTCCTGGTATATCTAAAACATCTTCATGTTATCATGCAAACCATAGTCCATCTTACTTTGTAAGGCTCTTCCAGCCTATCAGGGCATCAGGTCCTTCCTCATGCATGCCTCATATCAGCAACAGCTCCTGGAACCGTGTGCAATTCACAAACACTCCTCTCATTTTTCCACTGAAACCACTACCAGGTGTGCAAGACACAGCCATATTCTTTTTTTTTAGGGTTTTTTTTTTTTTTTAACTTGAGAGTGACAGACAGATAGAAAGAGAAAGAGGCAGAGAAGAGAATGGGTGCATCAAGGCCTCCAACCACTGCAAACAAACTCTAGATGCATGCACCACCTTGTGCATCTGGCTTACATGGGTCTTGGGGAGTCTAGCCTCAAACTTGGGTCCTTAGGCTTCACAGGCAAGTGCTTAACCACTGAGCAATCTCTACAGCCTCACAGCAACATTCTTAATTAAGGGACAAAATAAATCATAACCTTGAAAAGCAGGTTCCTTCTCTAGTCAACTATTCCCAAAAGAGTTTGCATTTCTATGAAAGTCTTTTCTCAGGCATCCTTCCCATTGTTTTAATTTAAAGCAATTGGGTCATCTTCTTTAAGATTGCTAATGTGTTTGACAATAGCAGGTTCAGTAACCTAAGACAAGTCTCAGTACCCGTAATTTTAACTTTCTTGAGGTTTGCCAGCTTAAAATGTCTTAAATCTCTCAGTCCAATTATCTTTATCGGAGCGCATCAGTCTATTACAAATTTAAACTTAATCAAACTCTCTGGGTCTGGGCAGCAGGACACAGCCAGATCTCATGCCAGTAGCCCAGTTCTAACAAAGTCCTCTGCAGTCTTTCCTTCCCATTAGAAAGTTCATAAGCCAAGCCTTGAAGTTCAATACTGTCTGCACTTAACATTCTGAAACTCTCATCATAATGAAAGTCCCGCTCCGGGGGACTCCCCGGGCTCAGTCTCAGGAAAGACGGCACCCCAAATCACTCACGAGAAGCGGTCTTGATGCAAACAGCATGAGGATTTTTATTGAGGGACCGGTGCACTGGGGCTCGACACAGAGTCCTCATGCAGGAGGGGTGAAGAGCCCCGACCCCCTGAAGGGAAGGGTTTATAAAGGGAGAAGGGCGGGAAAGAGACAAAGGGGTTACATCACATTGCATCCTTTAAAATGATCGGTTCTAAGAAGGCACACGTGGGAACCTTGCGAGTTGCTTTAGGGAGGGGAATCCTGCTTTGGGGACTTTCCATATAGAATAAGTCCTGATTGGTAGGATCCACCTGGTGTTTCTTAATTGAGTCAGGCATAACCGCAGGCAGGGTGGTGGTTCCAGGAAACAGGGGCAGAGTTCATGGAATGGGCAGTTGAGCAAGGCATATCTTAGGTGACTATTAACTGGCAAAAGGACAAAGCATATCCTAGGCAACTTATTAACTGGTGAAAGGTCAGGTTCCCATTCTCTAGGTTAACTAAGAATGGTGGATATCATAAAATGGCAGTTCTTTTTATTTAGCAGAAGCAAGCAATCAATGTTACAGAAGCTGAATAGAGCATGTTTAGCAAAAGCAAATACTTTTAGTCTTTCAATAATAGTCCATAAAACTTGTCTTACCACTCCAGAAGGCATCTTCAGTTGCAATCACAAAGTCCATGCCCATTCCTCCAAAACAATAGTTCCAAAAGACCAACATCCATATGGTCAGGTTCATCTCAGCCCACTCCTTAGTACCAACTTCTGTAGCAGACAGATTCAGGTTCTCTGAGATGAACTGTAGTAGGGTCTGGTGTCACACAAGCAAGACCACTGACTCACAAAGTACTGGGAGTGAACCAACATGCCACGGCTGCACATCAGAGTGTGGAATCACTGAGAGCAGCCCTGAACTGCTCAGAGTGTCAGCTTTTATTAAAAAAAAAAAAAAACTACAAAATGTTTATCGCAATACCATAAATCATACCATAAATCTTACCATAAACCACAATTCACATGTGTCAGTGGCAGCCATTGTTAGGTCAGGACAAAACGGAGTCACAGCAGGATGGTGACAGAGACATAAGGAAGTGGGTCATCCACATTCTTCAAGGAACCACCCAGCCATCATCCCTTCCTTTCTTAAAAATGCCCCAAGTCTAGGTTTCCTGCCCCGTTATCTCTCAGGACACCTTGTTACTATTCTGGTGTCACACCCTAGCTATCTTAGATCTCCCCTAAAGAAACATTTTTTTTACTTCCCCCTTCCTCACCTTCCCCCAGCTAAGGAGCTCTGTACTGTCCACTGTGATCACAAGTAGACTGCTCCATTCTTGAGAGTCAGTCCTGGCAGCTCATGTTTTTCCTGAATAAATGCTTCCATATTTGCCTCAGAGTGGTCTCCATGATCTTGGTCACTCCTGAACCTTACATCTGGTGTCATGACTTGGATAGGAAGGCTTCTGGTTGCCCTCTTGTGCAGCCAGACCACCTTTCCCCTGACCAGACCACTGAGCTGCCATTTGACCCTCTGAAGGCTTCAGACCATCTCTGTCTTATATAGGCTCTCATACCCACCATGATTTGGCCTCACTGTTCTTCATGTCTCCATCTCCTCCCTCCTTCTTGGTAAGTGTGCCTCTCTGGTTGACTTGCTCTCAGGTTTCATCCCTCTTCATGTAAGCTGTGCCAGCATGCAAAGCTACACCCCTTGGCTATTAGGCTCCAACCCCAGGTCTCAGGAAATATACACTCTCCATACTTCAGGTCTCACTCTCTGGTCTACTGACCCAACAGGGTGCCTTTTGGTTTGGTTGCATCATCTTGGGACCTCTCCCTCTCTCCTCCCCCTCTGCCTCCTGAGCTCTCATCTTCCACAGCCAGCCACTTTTGCCATTGGGAGCACAGTTGCCCTCCTTGCCCACTAACAGGGTAAAAAGCTGACAGTTGTGACCTATACAGCCTCTGCCCGTGTGGGAGGTGCAGGCCCCATTCACCCTAATAGGCCAGAGGGTCATATTGGTGTCCTGTGTAAACCCAGCTTAAGCTCTGATTTATATTTCTCTCACCTTTGTTTTGCTCTTTCCCTTCCTCCTTAAGAACTTCAAGCCTCTATGACTCTTGGATGACATCTTATCTTTCTACGAAACTCTGGTTGGCCACATCCATAAGCTGGACAATGGTTCTAAATGGCCTGAGAATGATGCTTTTGATTTCCAAATTCTCACAGATTTAAAAAAAAAGAAAAACTTCTGCCAATGTACAAGCAAATTGTCCAAAATACCCTATTTTTCACTCTGCATGCATGGCCTTCTCTCTGCTCTACCTGCTGTTCTCACTAGATCCTTTTAGCCACCTCGTTCCAACAGCTCCTCCGGCTCCTCCAGCTCCCTCAGCCTCTCCTGACCCCCTGCCTTGTAACAAGGTTTGATTTTCATCTCTGGAGTTGTAAATAGAATAGAAATTTAAAATGGGAATGCCTAACTTCTGAATAAATGAATGAATGTGTGAAGGGGAAATGGTTGTCTAGAATCTATATGAAAAGTTCACTTAAAACAAATGTGTGTGTATGAGTATGTACATGGCTCACAGCCCTAAGGTTGCAGAATGATTTCTGTTCTGAGCAGTGCTATTTAATTGTGGGGATGTTTTCCACCAAGCCCACTGTATGAGATGGCATGGACAATTTTTACTGTCAAGTGTCCCCCAGAAGGAACACTAAAAGTAATTAAGATCATAGGCCACAAAAAAGCAAGATTCTCCTACTCTTAAAGAGTTTTAAAATGGCAGGAACAAAAAGCTGTCTTGTAGCCCCAAGGAAAGTCCAAATGTCTCCCAGGAATTTATGGGGAAAATGGCTCTTTCTTAACTTCCCTGCCTTGCAGAGCCAGGGAACTGACTTAAAAAGATAAACTGGGGAGAAAACTTTATATATTGGATGTTAAATGTTTGATGAAAAAGATTGTTACAAAGTGGTTACATGGATTGTAAGGAAAAAGTATGTAGATGAAGGTATGAGTAAAGTATGTAGATGAAGATATGAGTAAGCTTAAACAGAAGGTTAAAAACAAAGTACTTAATCAGATTACAGACTTCTTAAGATATAAAATAACTATTAGTCTAGGACACATCAGACGAACAAAGTATGGCCCTGGCTGGTAGCAGGTTGCTATGGTATTCAGTTTCTAAACTTAACTTTAACTCATTGATGTTAATGTGGTCATAATAATGGTCATGAAAGACTGAATTTAGAGTACCCAACCAAGTTAACTAGGTTCCCCTATTTGTCAAACTTTTAACTAAATCTTAAGGTTAAAATTGATTCATTAATATTTAATTCTCTATTAAGGTTATTATATCTAAAACCCTGCTTCAGGGCTGGATAGATGGCTTAGCAGTTAAGCGCTTGCCTGTGAAGCCTAAGGACCCCAGTTCGAGGCTCGATTCCCCAGGTCCCATGTTAGCCAGATGCACAAGGGGGCGCACGCGTCTGGAGTTCGTTTGCAGTGGCTGGAGGCCCTGGCGTGCACATTCTCTCCCTCTCTCTCTCTCTCTCTCTCTCTCTCTCTCTCTCTCGCTCTCTCTCTCTCTCTGTCGGCCTCATTCTCTCTCTGTCTGTCACTCTCAAATAAATAAATAAAACAGAAAAATTTAAAAAAAAATAAAATAAAAAAAAATAAAACCCTGCTTCAAAACAATATCTCACAGAGGAATTATTTACTCCTTTTTTGCTATTCTATAAGGTAAATAGACCACATTTAAAACATTATACAGTATTTATCTGTCACACACTTGAAAGCTATTTACTTTATAGTGAACAGGGAAAAAAATTCTAAACAAAGTTATGTTGTGATTTAAGATGTAATTCCTCAATTCCTCCAACCATCAGTCTTAAAATACTTTAGATTTAACTTACATCATTACTGACAAAGTTTACCAAAGTACTACAGACAGAATTATAGAGTTGATTAAGGTTCAAATAGCCACCATGAAACTGCCTCCTCATCACCTGCCCTGAAGAGAGACCCATCGACTGCATTATCCAGACTCTCCCACAAGAACTCATTGCCCTAATGATCAACATAAAAAATTAACCTTCACCTCTTATCATTAACAAAAGGCTGGAATGTTAGGTCCGGACAAAATGGAGTCACAGCAAGATGGTGACAGAGACATAAGGAAGTAGGTCATCCACATTCTTATAGAAACCACCCACCCATCATCCCTTCCTTGCCTAACAATTCCCCAGGCCTAGGTTTCCTGCCCCCTTATCTCTCAGGACACCTGGTTACTATTCTGGTGTCACACCCTGGCTATCTTATATCACCCATAAAGGATCCTTTTTTTATTTCCCCCTTCCTCACATTCCCCCAATTAAAAAGCTCTCTCTATATAGGCTACTGTCTGTGGTCCCAAGTAGACTGCACCATTCTTGAGAGTCAGTCCTGGCAGCTTGTGTTTGTTCCAAATAAAAGCTTCCATCTTTGCCTCAGAGTGTCTGTGGTCTTGGACACTCCTGAACCTTACAGCCATAAAAGTAATTTTAATATAGTAGGGACTTTGGTGCATCTTAGAAGATGATAGGGAGGAAATAAAAAACCAGGGGGGACTTGTGAGCAGCTCTGTGGTCAGTTACAGGAGTTCCTGGGGGGTGTGAGGTAGGTCTGTCACAAGGAGTCTCCCAATATCCAGCTTATCTGCCCTTAAGGAGTTTGCTTAACAAGGCAGGCCCTGGATAATGCTATTTAGAACAGCAGTGCCTCCCATTAGCATAACCTACTGTTTATTTAGCATCAGTAGAGCCTCCTGCTTAGCTATCATCCCCATCTGCTTAAACAAGTGTTTCATTCTATTCTTTTATGAGCTCCTACAAGGAAGTGACTTCTATTTTTCTCTAAGCTATGTACAAAGAAATGTGGAGAAATTTAACATTTTGCTCTCTCTGACATGGCACTGAGTTAAATCTTTGACTTATGAGAGATAACGTCTAGGGTTTGTTCAGTTTCAGATATGGGGGTATATTATGTCCTTAATACCATAATATTTACAGAACTAATTCTATTTTTAACATATCTGACCCAAGTATTAATAATGCAGGGTCCTGTGGTGAGGCCTAGCAACACTAACAAAAGTGGGCCAGCAACTGCAGAAATAAGAGTAGTAACCCACGGAGACCAATCATACATAGACTGAAACTAGTTTCCAGGAGTCTGTTTGTGGATGTCTCTTTCTCTAATGTTTTCTCTGACTAATGCTAAGGTGTTTCTGATTATTCCAAACTGGTTACCATAAAAGCAACAAGTTTCGCCTAGGGCCATACATAGACCCCCTTGTTTCATGAAGAGTAAATCTAGCCCCCTTCTGTTTTGTAGCACAACCTCAGCTAATGAAGCTACCTGTTCTTCTAAGTGGGTTACAGAGCTTTCTAAGTGGCCCAGATCTCGATTTATTTCTTCGCTAAGTAGTCTAAGATTTTTTGTCCCCTATTACTAGAGAGGAAGTGCCTAAAGCAGCTGATCCTGCAATTCCAGCCCCTATCAAGAGTGGTACCAGTACTGAGGCAGCTCTTTTGGCCCTCCCTGCTACAGCAGAAATCAAACTCATATGTTCTTTACCTGATGTTCCATCATACAAGTAGACTTGGGGGATAATGTGAGTCAGTATACATAGCTCATTAGGATCTTTCAAAAACTCTAAACTTATGCAGGGAGTAAGACCATTAGTACATGCAAACCAGGTAGTAGGTGGGCTTTTAAGAAGGGCTTCTTCTGGTTTTAGATCTAAAGTTGTTTCACAGTGTTACTGAAAGGGAGAGGGAGAAAGGAATGGTTAGAGGGCTTGAGACATAGTCCTTTTCCCCTATGTATACTAGTGTTAACAGTGGTTTAGGTCCCTCCCCGCCCCAAGAGCATTTGTTCTCTGCCCTGGTATAGTTGAGCTTTCTTATTTGTAGTTCTCCCTCCCCTATTGTACTATTAGTACTTATTCCCACATAATAGGGAGGCTTTGGGTTTAAGCAGAACCAACAGTCCTTGGTTAGATTTGCATTGGTTACATTGACAAAGGAATACATTGTGTTTAACATAGGGAGGATAGGATTGGGAGGGGTACTCCCAGGGCAGGAGAAAAAGAGGTGAGGTCATTTTTATTGATGACTGGATGGGGATAGGTTAGAGCATCCTTTGCTTTAGGAGGAATAGGCCTGACTTCAGGAGGATCAAGGAATATATCCTGGTTGGGTCCTATAGGATGTACTGGGGGAACTACTGTCATTCTTTGGATGGTAAATTTGGTGCCTAGGTCTCTCCCCTGTTGATATTTCTGGATTCCCCTAAGTCCTTCCTGTGTCCCATTGTCTGGTTAAGGAAAAAGGGTCCCAGATGTGATGGATAACAGTAACTGGATTACAATGCCCAATGGCTTTACAGCTATCATTGGACTCTATCTTAAGGAATATGAAGGGGTTCTTATCTATCCAGGGTGCTATGGTTTCACACCCCCAACTTGCACAGTGGTATTGGTCTTCCCCCTGACAGGATGGTACCCCATTTGCAGGGCAGGCATAGTATTAGGCTCCCCTTGTAGGCTTTTTAAAGAGGAGATAACCACATCCATTCCAATGTGTTAAGTGGCTTAGTGGCTTCCAGTCCCAGAAATTGCCCCATAAGGGATTACTATTGGCTCCTGAGCTTGCATAGGCCCCAGGTTTTGGTCATAGTTTACAGAGATCTAGTTTAAATACTGGAGGGGCAGTAAGGGTCCTTTCTGCTGATTTGGCTTATTTTCCCTGTTGTGTTATCTTTTAATTCCCATTACCAAACCCTAGGAGTGAAGGGATTTTCTTGTGTGGTAAACTTTAGAGAGTTTAGTAACAACATGAGCAAGAGTCCTATCTTTAGTGGGTCCTTTGGATGTTTTAGGATTTTCCATCTCTTATTTCCTTCTTGTTGTTCTCGGATGTCCTCAGGTAACGTTGTCTTTTTAACTTGAGAGTGGTGGATCCAGGTGTGAATTCCATCTACTTTCACAGCCGTTGGTGTGGTCATGATGACTTGATGAAGACCTTTCCAATGAGGACTCAATGCTCCATAATGATGTCTTCTGATCCTGACTCTGTCTCCAAGCTGAAAATGATGGGGGCAAAAAGGAGATGACTGAAAAGCAGCCCTGACTGTGGAGGCAATGGACTCCTGGAACTTTTGAAAGGTTTGTACAGACTGGAGAAGTTTTTCATTATTAAAGTCAGTCACTTGCTCAAGTCCCATCCTAGGCAGCATGGGAGGAGGTTTTCCATGTATAGAGTACATCTGGCCCTTAACAGGGCAAAGGGAAGGAGTCCTACCCAACCTTCACTGGTCTCTAAGGCTAATTTAGTTAAAGTCTCCTTTAAAGTCCGATTCATCCTCTCTACCTGTCCTGAACTCTGGGAATGGTAAACACAATGTAATTTCCATTTAATCCCCAATGTTTTAGTTAATTCTTTAAGAACTTCAGGTACAAAGGCAGGTCCATTGTCTGATCCCATCATGAGGGGCAATCCATATTGGGGAATTATTTCATCTAGTAATTTCTATGCTACTACCTGGACTGTCTCAGACTTGGTTGGAAATGCCTCTACCCATCCAGTAAAAGTATCAACATAAACAAGCAGATACTTAAACCCATATTGGCCCAGCTTTACCTCAGTAAAATCAATTTCCCAGTATCTTCCTGGCTCTGTACCTCTTTCTCTTGACCCTCATTGGTGGCACCTTACCAGAGGAGGCACTTGTCTATTGGTAGGCCTGACAGCATGTGGTGATGTCCTTGATGACTGAGTCCATACCTGGAAGGAAAAACTCTTTCCTTATTAGTTTGGCTAACTTGTTGCTGCCTAAGTGGGTTCCTTCATGTAGCCAGTGTCTATCCTAGGGCTTGGGGAAGCAAGAGCCATCCATCCTCCAGTTGATACCATCCTTGTGGGGTCTGCTGTTTCATCAGAGGTGAAGCTGATAGGTCCTGTTCTGTGTATGTCGGTCTCTCAGGAAGAGTCAGTGCTGGGAGGGTGACCAGACAATCTGATGGATGCAGGGGCCAGCACTCCTTGCTGCCAATCTGTTCCTTCTTGCTTCTGTGGTCTCCCCTTTCTGATGGCCTGGACAATGAATTATAGCCACTTTAGAAGGTGCCCAAATGGCAGACAATAAGTCCATATTTTCATCTTTATTTTTGATGTCTTTACCTTCTGCTGTTAATAGCCCTCACTCCCGATAGATGGCTCCATGCTGTAGCAAAGGCATAATGGCTGTCTGTGTAGATATTTACTGTCTTGTCTTTCCCCAATATCAGAGCCTTTGTCAGTACTATCATTTCAGTTTTCTGAACTGATGTACCCCGAGACACAGAGTTTTTTCCAAAGTTACCACAGCTGCCCCCGCATACCTGATTCCATCCATGACAAAGCTGCTGCACCAGAATACATCATCAGGTCAGGGTCTGGCAAAGCCACATCTGTCAGGTCTGGGTGGAGTCCTTGGAAGGCAGAGGTGATCACTAAGCAGTCATGCTGAAGAATTGATGCCTTATCAGTTTCTGGAGGCAGGGAGGCTAGATTCAAAGCCACAGTTTGGTGAAACTGTATTCTTGGTTTATCTAAGAGCAGGGTCTGGTAGTGTGTTATACAGGAATTAGAGAGCCATCAGTCAGGAGGGCTTTTTAGAAGAGTCTCTATTACATGTGGGGCTGCAATTGATGAAGTCTGTCCCAAGGTTAGTTTGTCTGTGTCCTTTGTCAGAATAGCAGCAACTGCAATAGCCCAGAGGCAAGGGAGCCAACCAGTGGCTACTGGGTCTCACTTCTTAGATAAGTAGGCCACTGGGCAATGCCATGGCCCCAGTCTCTGGGTTAGGATGCCCCTGGCATCCCCTTTTTCTCATCTCATCTATATACAAGTGGAAGGGTTTGGTTAAATCTGGGAGTGCCAGGGCAGTGGCTGATGTTAGAGCTGGCTTTAGTTCTTGAAATGCTTGCTCATCATTTATACTCCAGTTAAAATCTTTTTCTTGCCCTCTAGTGGCCTTATACAGAGGTTTGGCTATTCAGCAAACCTTGGGGCCCAGATTCTGCAGTACTCCACAGATCCGAGGAATTTGTCTCTCAGGCTGAGGCATGGGGATCTGGGTGATGGCCTGAATTCAAGAACCCCACAGCATCTTCTTACCACCTTGGAGTTCATATCCTATGTATGTTGCCTTACGCACACACTGCTGAGACTTCCTGGCTGACACACAATAGCCCAGATGTTTTAAGGTGTTCAGGAGATGCTTTGTGGCACCAAGGCATTTCTCCTGTTTCAGCAGCTAGGAGGAGATAATCCACATACTGAAGGAGAGTTGCCTCAGGAGTCTTATTATGAAAATCTTGGAAATCCTTATGGACAGCCTCATCAAAGAGAGTAGGGAAAATTTTAAATCCCTGTGGAAGTCTAGTCCAGGTCAATTGCCCACTGGTGCCTTGTTCCACATCTGTCCATTCAAAGGCAAAAATGGGTTGTCTTCCCTTCACCAATGGGATGCTAAAGAAAGCATCCTTTAAGTCCAGCACTGTATAAATTTGTCTTTCTTGTGGAATCATACTGAGCAAAGTATAGGGATTAGGCACAGTGGGATGTATATATATCTTGCACCCATTTATTTACTTCTCTTAGATCTTAGACTGGCTGATACTCTCCTATTCCTGACATTTTTTACTGGAAAGAGGGGGGGGGGTCTTCTAGAGCAACTGGAAAGGTACCAAAATGCCAGCCTCTAGTAATCAGTCTACATGTTTCTTTATGCCCCGTTTTGCTTCTAGCAGCATAGGATATTGCTTGACTCATATTGTAGTTGCCATACTTTTTAATTCTACCATGATTGGTACTTGTAGTCCACCAGTCCAGGGCTGTTGTTTTCAGCCCATACCTTTGGAAGCCTGTCTTGTAAGGTAGTCAAGAAATCCTGATTTATGCCTGTGATGGTGCTGTTTAATAGGTATTCTTCTCCCAATGGCACAGTTACTAAAATAGCTTGTCAATAGACACATTTATGTCTCAGCTCCCAAATTGAATTTTTGCTTTCAGTTTATGTAGTAAGTCTCTCCTCAACTGTAGGTATGGGCACTCAGGGATAACAAGGAAGGAATGTGTCACAGTACCTTGTCCAAGGTCCACTTGTCTGTTGTTGGTCCAGGGGTAAAGTTTTGATCTAGTTGAACCCTGGACCAAGATCTGTTCTCCTGATAGGGAGCCATCAGCTTTCTGAAGAACTGAAAAAATGTGTCCCAGTATTGACCAGGAATTTGATAGGTTCCCCCCCACTTTTAGGGTTAGCCTGGGCTCAGGGGGGGACTTCAAGCCCTCAGTCTGTTAATTCCAAGACAGGTGTAGTCTTCTGTCCTCATTGGGGCCATTCATTCTTCCAATGACCTATTTCTTTATGATTGGTGCATTGGATCTTTTTAAGTGGGGGTTTCATCCTGCCTTCTCAAGTTCCTCTAACATTTCCTCTTTGATTCTGAAAGGGATGCCTCATGGGGCCCTGTGCCTTCTGAAAGGTAGCCACTATAACCTTAACAACTTTCCTAGCCCATCTATCTTCTGGAGCACCCCTATCGTTGTATACCCTGGAAGCAATCTCTACTAATTCTGAAAGAAGTGTACCTTTGAAGCCTTCTATTTTCTGAATCTTCTTTCTAATATCTGGTTCTGAGTTACAAAGGCAGTGTTAATAGCTCATGTATTCTCAGGGGCCTCAGGATATATGGGGGAGTATGTCCTATATGCTTCCTGTAGCCTTTCTAGGAAAGCAGCAGGAGACTCGGGGAGGGGGCTTGGGTCACCTCACTCACCTTAGACAAATTTTTGGGGCACCATGTGGCTACCCAGAGACCACCTAGCAGAGTCTGGTAAAAGAGTTTAAGGGACACCCTACCTTCAATGTTGTTGGGATCCTAGTCTGGTTGTGTGGAAGGGAAAACCTTATCAATAACATTAGGATTTTCTGTGGAGCAGCCATTGGCTTCCCTTCTGATTCTCTCATGTTTTTCTGTGGTGAAGAGAGTCTACAAAAGTTGCTGGGAGTCCTCTCATGTCAGCTGGTGGGTGTACAAATGTAGTCTGTATAAAAGATATCAGGTTCTGGGGTTTCTCTGAAAAAGAGAGATTCTGATTTTTCCAGTTATACAAATTGCTGGTGGAGAAGGGAGTATAAACCATAAACATATGAGGTACCACACCAGGTGGTGGGTTTTCTGTTGGGGGAGCCTGCGTGAGTGGCAGGATTGGAGCTGAGGCTCCTGGAATTTTGGCCATGTCAGGGGAAACAGGGCAAGGCTGATATTGTCATCCACTGTGGGGTGAGGAGGACTGAAAGTGGAAGCATGTGGTATACACAGGGGAGGAGGAAGGGAGGATGTTGGGGCTTGGGAAAGGTATGGTGGAGGAGTCTCCTCTTCATCTTGAGAGAGAACCAGTTTGAGTTTTAGGCTTAGTTACAAGGATAGAAGTGAGGCCAGAGGGAGGGAGTCATTTCTTTAACCAGGAGGGGGGCTCTTCTATGAGGTTTCTCCAGACAACGATGTAGGGGGCCTGATCTGGATGTCCGAGGAAGGAAAAGATTTTGTTTTGAACAGAATAAATTATAGATAGATTAAAGGTGCCCTTTGGTGGCCATCCTGTGTTAAATGATGGCCATTCAACTACACAATGAGTATCTAATTTTCCAGGAAAGACCTGGTCACCCAATTCTGCAGCCTTCTTTTGAAAATCTTTAAAGTGTTTCTTAACCAATTCCAAAGGAGTTCTTTCAATGGACTGATTCTGATCCATACCTCTGAAGACAAGGACAAGACACAGAACTCAAAAATGGTAGCAGTTCCCTGACAACACTGCCTGGCTGCCAAACTGAAACTGCACCAGGAACAGACCTCCATTTAAAATCTCCAAACAGAGCCGGAGAGGGTCAAGGGTGGCCCCTTGATTCCTTGTCCAGGGGAATTAATGCTGCATCCAGCTTCCTTCTTAGACCCAGAAAAGCATACAAAACCAGAAAATCAGAAACCAAGGGAAAAAAAACAAGCAAAAAAAAATAGAGTTTAAAGAAAGGGGCACCTCCGGAGGATTTTTAACCCAGCAAAGAAAGGGACCAGTCTTCATAGGCAAAAGCTCCCATCAAGGGCTCCAAATCCAAGAACATGCAGGCGAGTGGAGATTCAGTTCTCGGGCCAAGACTGGGGCACTTCCCCATTCTGGTCGCCCCAGAGTCAGGAGGGGGAGGTCTTGAAATGTGGATCCTGGGTGAGCCCCCAAGAATGTAGTGGGGTCTGGTGTCTCACAAACAAGACTACTGACTCACAAAGTACTTGGAGCAAACCAATGCTCGGGGGCTACACATCAGAGTAAGGAATCTCTGAGAGCAGCCCTGAACTGCTCAGAGTGTCAGATTTTTTTTTTGAAAAAAAACTGCAAAATGCTATCTCAAAAACAGGATGGGAGTTAAACCATAAATCACAATTCAGATGACAGTTATAGCCATAAAAGTAATTTTAAACATAGTGGGGAATTTGGAGAATCTTAGGAGATGATAGGGAAGTATGAAAAAAAAAAGACAAAAAAGGGGTCCTGTGAACAGCTGTGTTGGTCATGAAAGGATGAAAAATACAGCCTAACCCCCCCCCCAAAGAAAGACCCCAAAAAGTTAGAAGTTTAAAAATACTATTGTTGTGCCAAGACCCCCGGTCACTCAGGAGTCACCCAGAGATCTGCCACAGGAGCTAAAAGCCTGGGCTCCATCTGCACAGCCTGACACAGTGGTGGTGAGGGAGAGAGCCCCTTCCTTTTGGGAAAGGAGTCCATATGGAAATTCGAACAAAGAAGTTGGGGGCAGGAGCTAGGGGCACCCCAGGCAGCTGAGGCAACCTCCATTGTGATCGGCTAAAGCAAACAGTGGTGGCCCCCTGCAGTAGAGTGTCTCTGGAGGGTCTTTGAAATGGAGATTCCTCAGTTTCTTGTCTAGGCAGGTGGTCAGGAGCCAGAGCTTCCTGCGATGGAATGTTTCTGTAGTGTCCTTGAAATGGAGATTCTTCAGAGACTTTGGGGAGGGGAGGGCAGCAATTAAACGGGCAAGGATTGCAGAATTTAAGAGTTGGCACATTTGGCCGGCCACCTTATCTATCTGAGGCATAACTGGACCCCTTTTTTGTTTAGAATAGTCATGATTGATTTCTCACTACCTCACTCCAAAGGAGCCTTAACCCCAGCCTCCTAAGAAGCCCTAAATACCTCAAATTCCAGGCCCGGCTCTCTGCCAGTGGGTGGGTAAAAGCTCACACTTCTTGCTGTTCCAGAACCTGCTTTCTGGCCCGAGTGACCTATCTTAACTGCAATTTGTCACCCCCACCTAGGAGCCTGCGCAAATGCAGACCTCTGAGGCTATAGGAAAAAGATTATGGTGTGTTACAAATTGACTGGTCCATGGTGTGCGGGCTTGGACAATGTAAAATGATTGGCCTAAGAACCATAAAATGTTACACACTGATTGGACAACACTGCACGGGTACCCGAGGTTATGGAATGTTTGGTTCACAATGCATGGGCTTTGTCGTAACCCTATAAAAGCTGCCCTGATTCTGCACGCAGGGCCTTCAGCCCTCTACCCCTGTGTGGTGTACGACTGTGGGCCCCAGCGCGTTGGAATAAAAATCCTCTTGCTGTTTGCATCAAGACCATTTCTCGTGAGTGATTTGGGGTGCCGTCTTTCCCGAGACTGAGCCCGGGGAGTCCTCCGGAGCGGGACTTTCATTTGGTTCCCTGACCGGGAATCAAGACCACCCCTCACACCCGAGAACCGACTTGGAGGTAAGGGGATCCCCTCTGAAATGTGAGTGTGTATAAATGTGTAGGCCGCCGTCTTAGTTCTGTGTACTAAGTTGTTCTGAGTGTTTTTTGTTGTAAGAAACACGCACTTTTGGTTTGGTTTACAGCTGTCCTCCTGGGCCGTAAGGACTGGAGGACTGTGATCGGCAGAGGTGCCAAGAGGATCACAGGCTGCCATCCTGGGGGACGCCCTGGGATCTGAGGAGGGCCAGGAGCTAGGGAGACAAGCTCCCATCTGTACCATGTTCGGTATTATAGAGCCGTCCCCTAAGGGCATAGGCTCATCTGGCCATCACGGATCTGTATCCCTGGTGGCCTCCTACTGTCGGTCTGAGGACCGAGTTCTGTTGTTGAAGTGGAAACCTCCCCCTGTCCGGCCAGTCGAGTCTTTCGCCTGCCTGTGGGAAACGCGGATGGGTCGCAAGTGTTTGGACCTGTTAGTCTCTGTTCTGTGCATCTTTGTCTTGTGTGTCTTTGTCCTCATTTTTGTCATGGGACAGACCGTGACGACTCCCCTTAGTTTGACTCTTGACCATTGGACTGAAGTTAAATCTCGGGCTCATAATTTGTCACTTGAGATTAAGAAGGACCCTGGAAGACTTTCTGTGTGTCTGAATGGCTGACATTAGGAGTTGGTTGGCCATCAGAGGGAACCTTCAACTCTGAAACTATCCTGGCTGTTAAAACAATCATTTTTCAGGCTGGACCCAGCTCACATCCCGATAAAGAGCCCTACATTCTTACATGGAGAGATTTGATAGAAAACCCTCCATTGTGGGTTAAACCATGGTTGCACAAACCAAGAGAGCCAGACTCCCGAGTTCTGACTCTGGGAAATAAAAGAGAGCCAGGAGAGTCAGACCCCCGAGTTCTGACTCTAGGAAATAAAAGGGAGCCAGACTCCTGAGTTCTGACCCTAGAAAATAAAAGAAAATGTTCAATTGAGAAAGACAAACCTTCTCCTCATATCTACCCCGAGATCGAGGAGCCACCAGCTTGGCAGGAATCCCAACCCGCTCCTCCCCCTCCCTTACCCGGCACGAGGTATCATTGGAGAACCCTCTGCCCCTCTTGAAGCTCTGGCGATAGGAGGACCGGCCACTAGAACTCAGAGCCGGAGAGGGGCCACTCCGGAGCAGGCAGATGGGATCGTGGCATTACCACTGCGCACCTACGGCACTCCCGTGCGCACTCCCGTGCCAAATGGTCAATTGCAGCCCCTCCAGTATTGGCCCTTTTCCTCTGTGGACCTTTATAATTGGAAAACTAACCACCCCCCTTTTTTGGAGGATCCCCAATGCCTCACGGGGTTGGTGGAGTCTCTCATCAGCCTACTTGGGATGATTGCCAGCAACTGCTGCAAACACTCTTCACAACCGAGGAGCGAGAGAGAATTTTGTTAGAGGCTAGAAAAAATGCTCCTGGGACTGACGGGATACCCACGCAGTTACAGAATGAGATTGACACGGGATTCCCTTTGACTCGCCCTGGTTGGGACTACAACACTGCTGAAGGTAGGGAGAGCTTGAGAATCTATCGCCAGGCTCTGGTGGCGGGTCTCCGAGGGGCCTCAAGAAGGCCCACAAATTTGGCCAAGGTAAGAGAGGTGATTCAGGGACTGACTGAGCCCCCTTCAGTTTTTCTTGAAAGACTCATGGAGGCCTTCAGGTGGTACACTCCCTTTGATCCTACCTCAGAGGTCCAGAAGGCCTCAGTGGCCCTGGCCTTCATAGGACAGTCAGCTCCGGGATTTTAGAAAAAAACTCCAGAGATTAGAGGGATTACAGGAGGCTGAATTACGTGATTTAGTGAAAGAGGCAGAGAAAGTGTATTACAAAAGGGAGATGGAAGAAGAAAAGGAACAGAGAAAAGAAAAAGAAAGAGAAGAGAGAGAGGAAAAACGTGATAAAAGGCAAGAAAAAAAGTTGACTAAAATCTTGGCTGCCGTAGTTGAAGGAAAATACAGTAGAGAGAGAGAAAAAGATTCTAGAAAATTCAAGACAGGCCCTAGACAGACAGGGACCCTAGGCAACAGGACCCCACTTGACAAGGATCAATGTGCTTTTTGTAAAGAGAAGGGACATTGGGCAAGACATTGTCCCAAGAAACAAAACAAAGGACCAAAGCCTAACCCTAGGGGAAGTTGAAGACTAGGGGAGACGGGGCTCTGACCCCATCCCCGAGCCCAGGGTAACCTTAAAGGTGGAGGGGCAACCAGTCACATTCCTAGTGAATACTGGCGCGGAGTATTCAGTGCTGTTACAACCATTAGGAAAGTTAAAAAAAAAAAATCTTGGGTGATGGGTGCTACAGGGCAACAGCAGTATTCATGGACTACCCGAAGAACTGTTGACTTGGGAGTGGGACAGGTAACCCACTCATTTCTAGTCATCCCTGAGTGCCCGGCACCCCTCCTAGGTAGAGACTTACTGACTAAGATGGGAGTTCAAATTTCTTTTAAACAAGGAAAACCAGAAGTGTCTGCGAATAACAAACCTATCACTGTGTTGACCCTCAAACTAGATGATGAGTACTGGCTATATTCTCCCTTGGTAGAGCCTGATCAAGACATACAGTCCTGGTTGGAGTGGTTCCCTCAAGCCTGGGCAGACACTGCAGGGGTGGGCCTGGCAAAACAAGTTCCCCCACAGGTTGTTCAGCTGAAAGCCAGTGCTACACCAGTATGAGTCAAACAGTACCCCATGAGCAGAGAGGCTCGAGAAGGAATTTGGCCCCATATTCAAAGATTGATCCAGCAGGGCATCCTGGTTCCTGTTCAATCCCCTTGGAATACTCCCTTGCTGCCAGTTAAAAAGCCTGGGACCAATGATTTTCGACCAGTACAGGACTTGAGAGAGGTCAATAAGAGGGTGCAGGACATACATCCAACTGTCCCAAACCCTTATAACCTCCTAAGCGCTCTCCCGCCAGGGCGAAGTTGGTATACAGTACTGGACTTAAAAGATGCTTTTCTCTGCTTGAGATTACACCCTGCTAGTCAACCCTTGTTTGCCTTTGAATAGAGAGACCCAGGCACAGGCAGAACTGGACAGCTCACCTGGACCCGGCTACCCCAAGGGTTCAAAAACTCCCCGACCATCTTTGACGAGGCCCTACACAAAGATCTGGCCAATTTCAGGGCCCAAAACCCCCAGGTGACCCTCCTCCAATATGTAGATGACCTGCTCCTAGCAGGAGCCACCAAACAGGACTGCTTGGAAGGCACGAGAGCACTGCTACTGGAATTGTCCAATCTAGGTTACCGAGCTTCAGCTGAGAAGGCTCAGATCTGCAGAAGAGAGGTAACGTACCTGGGATATAGTTTAGGGGAAGGGCAATGATGGTTGACGGAGGCACGAAAGAGAACTGTAGTTCAGATACCAATCCCAACCATGGCTAGACAAGTACGAGAGTTCCTGGGGACAGCGGGGTTTTGCAGACTGTGGATCCCGGGGTTCACAACCTTAGCAGCCCCACTCTACCCGTTGACTAAAGAAAGAGGGGAATTCGCCTGGGCTCCTGAACATCAGAAAGCATTTGATGCCATCAAAAAGGCCCTACTGAGATCACCCGCTCTAGCTCTCCCTGATGTAATTAAACCTTTTACCCTTTACATGGACGAGCATAAGGGGGTAGCACGGGGAGTTTTGACCCAATCCCTGGGGCCATGGAAAAGACCTGTTGCCTACCTGTCCAAAAAACTCGATCCAGTAGCCAGTGGATGGCCTGTCTGTCTGAAGGCCATTGCGGCTGTGGCTGTACTGGTCAAGGACGCTGATAAATTAACTTTGGGACAAAATATAACTATAACAGCCCCACATGCACTTGAGAGTATCATCCGGCAGCCCCCAGACCGATGGATGAGTAATGCCCGCATGACACACTACCAGAGCCTGCTTCTCACCGAGAGAGTTACGTTTGCCCCACCAGCCACCCTCAACCCTGCCACTATTCTGCCTGAAGAGGCTGATGAGCCAGTGACTCATGATTGTCACCAACTATTGGTTGAGGAGACCGGGGTCCGCAAGGACCTTACAGACGTCCTGCTGGCCGGAGAAGCACTAACCTGGCTCACTGATGGGAGCAGCTATGTAGTGGAAGGTAAGAGGGTGGCTGGGGTGGCAGTGGTGGACGGCGCCAACATGGTCTGGGCCAGCAGTATGCCAGAAGGAACTTCAGCACAGGGGGCTGAGCTCATAGCCCTCACACAAGCCTTGCGGCTGGCTGAAGGAAAATCCATAAGCATTTACAAGGACAGCAGGCATGCTTTTGCTACCGCGCATGTGCATGGGGCCATCTACAGACAGAGGGAACTGCTTACTTCAGCAGGAAAGGAAGTCAAAAAAAAAAAAAGAAGAAATTCTGAGTCTGTTAGAAGCCTTACATTTGCCAAAAAGACTAGCTATTATACATTGCTTTGGGCACCAGAAGGCCAAAGATTTCATCTCAAAAGGGAACCAGATGGCCGACCAGGTAGCCAAGCAGGCAGCTCAGGGTATCAGCCTTCTGCCGGTAATGGCAAAGCCTCAAGCCTCAAAATCTGAATGGCAGTATACTCTAGAGGACTGGCAAGAAATAAAAAAGATGGACCGGTTCTCCAGGACCCCAGAAGGGACCTGCTACACCCAGGAGGGGAAGGAAATTCTGCCCCACAAAGAAGGATCAGAATATGTCCAACAGATACACCGTCTAACCCACCTGGGAGCTAAACACCTGCAGAGACTGATTAAAACATCCCCTTACCATGTTCTGAGACTGTCGGGGATAGCTGACTCAGTGGTCAAGCATTGTGTGCCTTGCCAGCTGGTTAATGTGAATCCTTCAAAAATGCCTCCTGGGAAAAGACTGAGGGGAAGCCACCCACGTGCTCACTGGGAAGCAGACTTCACCGAGGTAAAGCCAGCCAAATATGGTAACAAGTACTTATTAGTTTTTATGGACACCTTTTCAGGATGGGTAGAAGCTTATCCTACCAAGAAGGAGACCTCAACCGTGGTGGCTAAGAAAATACTGGAAGAAATTTTCCCAAGATTTGGAATACCTAAGGTAATAGGGTCAGACAATGGCCCAACTTTTGTTGCCCAGGTAAGTCAGGGACTGGCCAAGACATTGGGGGTTGATTGGAAATTACATTGTGCATACAGAACCCAAAGTTCAGGACAGGTAGAGAGGATGAACAGAACCATTAAAGAGGCCCTCACCAAATTGACCACAGAGACTGGCATTAATGATTGGATAGCTCTCCTACCTTTTGTGCTCTTCTGGGTTAGAAACACCCCTGGACAGTTTGGGCTGACCCCCTATGAATTGCTCTAAGGGGGGCCCCCTCCACTAGTAGAAATTGCCTCTGTGCAGTGCTGATGTGCTGCTTTCCCAGCCTTTGTTCTCTAGGCTCAAGGCACTCTAGTGGGTGAGACAACGAGTGTGGAAGCAGCTACGGGAGGCCTATTCAGGAGAAGGAGACCTGCAAGTCCCACATCGCTTCCAAGTCGGGGATTCGGTCTATGTTAGGCGCCACCATGCAGGAAGCCTTGAGACCTGGTGGAAGGGCCCCTACATCGTGCTGCTGACCACGCCAACTGCCTTAAAAGTTGAAGGGATCCCCACCTGGATACATGCCTCCCATGTCAAGTTTGCTCCACCGCCGGACCCAGAATGGAAAGTCGAAAAGACTAACAACCCCCTTAAACTTAAGCTTCGTCGCGTGGACTCTGCTTCTTCAGCTAAGTGACTCTGCTAATCCCCATGCCTCCCAGAAACTGACCTGGCAGGTGATCTCCCAGACTGGAGATGTAATATGGAGTGTCTCTAAAGACACCCCACCTTGGACTTGGTGGCCACCACTGTATCCAGATCTCTGTCAGCTGGCAGCAGGCTTAAAAACTTGGGATATACTTGAGGTAGACCCCAAAGAGAACACCCCGATATGCCTATCCGGGAGCTGCCCCTGCCTGCCAGGGGGAATAGGGAGAGGAAAAATAGGCTGCGGTCACCCACACCTAAGAGCTGAGCTCCGAAAGCTGGACATTTATGTTTGTCCCAGAAATGGGAAGGATTGAAGTACAGCTGTTAAATGTGGGGGAACAGAACATTACTTTTGTAAAAGCTGGGGATGTGAAACAACTGGAACCACCTACTGGAAGCCTCAATCCAGTTGGGATGCTATTATCCTTAATCAGGCATCTCCCTCTGGCAAAGGGACCCCAGGCCTCCAAAGATCACATTGCTCTGGGTCCGTGTCCTCAGGGCTCTGCCTACGGCCTCTTAGTCCTGGTGGCTGCCACTGTAGACCCGGAGTCTGGACGGGGCAAGGGCCCTGCCTAAGTTTTACATGCAACCCTCTAAACATCACTTTTACTGGACCTGGGAAAAGGGCCATAGACTGGATTAAGAGGAGACAATGGAGGTTACAGTTCTACATGTCTGGTGTAGACGCAGGCCTCCTTATGACTATAAGACTAAAAATACAAAGTCCTTCACCATTGCCCATAGGGCCTAATCCAGTACTGGCTGAGCAAGGCCCCTCAGCCCCACTACCTCTACTTCCCCAAAAACCCAGGCCTGCCCCAAAACCAATGCCTAGCCTCACCACTAGTAGTTTGATCCCAGGAGTTTCAACCATCACTACTGGAAAAACGCCCCATCACCCCCCCAGTGCAGACGATGCAAAGGTTATTCAACCTGGTACAGGGAGCTTTTCGGGCCCTCAATGCCACTAACCCAGAAGCCACCTCCTCCTGCTGGCTCTGTTTGTTGCCAGGCCCCCCCTTATTATGAAGGCTTGGCCCTGACATGAACTTTCCATGTTTCTGACCATCCTGAGGAGCAATGCTCCTGGGGGTTCTCAAAATAAGCTAACTCTGACAGAGATGTCCGGGAAGGGGCTCTGCATAGGTAAGGTACCCATGACCCATCTACATCTTTGCAACTCTTCTGTAACTCTTAACCAAACTGAGTCAAACAAGTACCTGGTGCCAGGGAAAACTCGATGGTGGGCATGCAATACTGGACTAACCCATTGTGTCTCTACTACAGTCTTTGATCAGTCTAAACATTTCTGTGTCATGATCCAGCTAGTTCCCTGGGTTTACTATGACCCTGAGGAGGTGATCATCAATGAGTATGACTATCGGCCTACTCACTCTAAAAGAGAGCCTGTAACCATGACTTTAGCCATTATGCTCGGATTGGGGATGGCCGCGGGTATAGGAACAGGGACCACAGCCCTGGTCACAGGACCACAACAGTTAGAAAAAGGACTTGGTGAACTACATGCTGCCATGACTGAAGATCTCCAAGCTCTAGAAAAGTCTGTTAGCAATTTAGAGGAATCTCTGACTTCTCTATCTGAGGTGGTCTTACAGAACCGGAGGGGATTAGATCTACTGTTCCTAAAGGAAGGTGGATTATGTGCAGCCTTAAAAGAAGAATGCTGCTTTTATGTAGATCACTCGGGAGCTATTAGAGATTACATGAGCAAGCTCAGAGAGAGGCTAGAAAGACGTCAAAGGGAAAGGGAGACTAACCAAGGGTGGTTCGAAGGGTGGTTTAACAGGTCCCCTTGGATGACCACCCTACTTTCTGCCCTGATGGGACCCTTAATGACTTTACTTCTATTGCTTACAGTCGGGACCTGCATAATTAACAGGTTTATAGCTTTTGTTAGGGAATGGGTGAGTGCGGTCCAACTCATGGTGCTTAGACAACAGTACAGGGGCCATCCGAACCAGGAGGAGACTGACTCCTAGTCCTCCTAGTTCTAGGATTAGAACTATTTACAAGAGAATAAGTAGGAAATGAAAGGATGAAAAATACAGCCTAACCCCCCCCCCAAAGAAAGACCCCAAAAAGTTAGAAGTTTAAAAATACTATTGTTGTGCCAAGTCCCCTGGTCACTCAGGAGTCACCCAGAGTTCTGCCACAGGAGCTAAAAGCCTGGGCTCCATCTGCACAGCCTGACACAGTGGTGGTGAGGGAGAGAGCCCCTTCCTTTTGGGAAAGGAGTCCATATGGAAATTCGAACAAAGAAGTTGGGGGCAGGAGCTAGGGGCACCCCAGGCAGCTGAGGCAACCTCCATTGTGATCGGCTAAAGCAAACAGTGGTGGCCCCCTGCAGTAGCGTGTCTCTGGAGGGTCTTTGAAATGGAGATTCCTCAGTTTCTTGTCTAGGCAGGTGGTCAGGAGCCAGAGCCTCCTGCGATGGAATGTTTCTGTAGTGTCCTTGAAATGGAGATTCTTCAGAGACTTTGGGGAGGGGAGGGCAGCAATTAAACGGGCAAGGATTGCAGAATTGAAGAGTTGGCACATTTGGCCGGCCACCTTATCTATCTGAGGCATAACTGGACCCCTTTTTTGTTTAGAATAGTCATGATTGATTTCTCACTACCTCACTCCAAAGGAGCCTTAACCCCAGCCTCCTAAGAAGCCCTAAATACCTCAAATTCCAGACCTGGCTCTCTGCCAGTGGGTGGGTAAAAGCTCACACTTCTTGCTGTTCCAGAACCTGCTTTCTGGCCCGAGTGACCTATCTTAACTGCAATTTGTCACCCCCACCCAGGAGCCCGTGCAAATGCAGACCTCTGAGGCTATAGGAAAAAGATTATGATGTGTTACAAATTGACTGGTCCATGGTGCGCTGGCTTGGACAATTTAAAATGATTGGCCTAAGAACCATAAAATGTTACACATTGATTGGACAACACTGCACAGGTACCCGAGGTTATGGAATGATTGGTTCACAATGCATGGGCTTTGTCATAACCCTATAAAAGCTGCCCTGACCCCGGCTGAAACTAAGAAAAATTGGAGAAACAAGCAAGGGGGCTGTTTTCCTGATGAACCGGACACCAGCACAAGGGGGAAGGAGATCAGCACAGAGAGAAATCAACTCCTATCAAATCAGAGAGCCAGAGCCTCAGAGGCCCCCAACACCTCATCACTGAAGCAGACCAAAAATGAACCCAACATGGCTCAGGGAAATTTTGCCGAAGAGGGGGGCGGAAAGAATGTCAGAGTCACATGTTGCGTCATGATATGCACAGACATTTAGCTTACCCATAACTGTGGGCTAACTCCACAATGCATGACCCGTATACCTCAACAAGGAGGGGTTAAGGGGAGGGGGTAGGTCACGGATGAGCCTAATAATGGTACCAAACTGACTGTATTTGCTGAATACAGAACTGACTAATAAAAAAAATAAAAAAATAAAAAAAAATAAAAGCTGCCCTGATTCTGCACGCGGGGCCTTCAGCCCTTTACCCCTGTGTGGTGTACGACTGTGGGCCCCAGCGCACTGGAATAAAAATCCTCTTGCTGTTTGCATCAAGACCATTTCTCGTGAGTGATTTGGGGTGCCGTCTTTCCCAAGACTGAGCCCGGGGAGTCCTCCGGAGTGGGACTTTCAGTAAGTTACAGGGAGCACCTGGGGGTTGTGAGGTAGGTCTGTCACCAGGAGTTTCCCAATATTCAGCTTATCTGAGGAGTTTGTTTAACATTGCAGGCCCCAGATAATGCTTTTCAGACCAGCAGAGCCTTCTATTTCCCTGCCATAAGCAAAGCCTCCTGTTTATCCCCATCTGCTTAAGTAAGTGTTTCATTCCATTCTGTTATGAGCTCCTACAAGGAAGTGACTTCTGTTTTTCTCTAGGATAGGTATAAAGAAATGTAGAGAAATATAACATTTTTCTCTCTTTACAGAACTCCCGACCAGGCACAGTTATGGAGGAAGGGATTTATTGAAGCTTACAGATCCAGGGGAAGTTCCATAATGTCAGAAGAGGCTAGCCTGCCTTCACAGGTCCAAGGGGAGAGAGAGAGAGAGAGAGAGAGAGAGAGAGAAGAGAGAGAGAGAGAGAGAGAAGAGAGAGAGAGAGAGAGAGAGAGAGAGAAAGAGAGAGAGAGAGAGAGAGAGAGAGAGAGAGAAGCATAAGCCTAAAGCAAAATTCCACACAGCATAGCACACTTCAGGAACTCCAGCTAGGCACATTTTGCATATCTTTGGATTGAAATCTCAAACCCGCCACCACAACATAAGATCCCTCCAGTGACTCTACCTCCAGCCAGCTGGCTGCAGATCCAAACTACCACACCTTCCAAAGGCTACACCAATTAATATCATTGCCCTGAATGTTAGAATTTTATTATATGAATTCAGAGATCACATTCAGACCACTGCAATATCTATTATAGAAACAGAAGCTCCCTATGCAGCAGCATATCAGAACAATGTCAGCTGACTTGTAAGAATATTTCCCATCTTAAGTTTTACCTAAGTTTGTACTTCTCATATGCACATTATTTTGGAAATGCTGTTTGAATTAATGTATGTTAAAAAATTGAGAACAATATTAATGTTTAAGGACGCCAGACAGATATTGGTTTAATACTACATGTGAAAATTCACCAACTAGGGCTGGAGAGATGGCTTAGCAGTTAAGCACTTGTCTGTGAAGCCTAAGGTCTTTGGTTCGAGGGTCAGTTTCCCAGGACCCATGTAAGCCAGATGCACAAGGTGGCACATGTGTCTGGAGTTCATTTGCAGTGGCTTTGTGGCCCTAGAATGCCCATTCTCTATATATATCTGCCTCTTTCTCTCTCTGTCTGACTGTCGCTCTCAAATAAATAAATAAATAAATAAATAAATAAATAAATAAATACAAATAAACAAAATAAAATTCACCAACTATAAATAGATTTTTCCTTTGGAATGTAGGATTTTTGTTATGTTAAGTTTTGTTTGCAGATTCTAATCTGCATTTTTCTAATTTTCCAGTTTTATAAAAAATGTTTATATAATTACAATATTTTTATTTTATTATTATTTTGGTTTTTTAAGGTAGGATCTCACTCTGTTAAGGCTGACCTGGAATTCACTATGTAGTCTCAGGGTGCCCTCAAACTCATGGCAATCCTCCTACCTCTGCCTCCCAAGTGTTGGGATTAAAGACATGAGCTACCATAACCGGCTAATTACAATATTTTAAATGAAAAATTAAAAATGGGGCTTTATCCCCTCTAGCCTCCCTCATGGTGGGAGCTCTCTGTACTTCATCTTCTTTACTTGTCTCAATCTAATAAAGTCTCTTTATTCTTAAAAAATTAAAATATATTTTCAAAAAGATATAGACTTCATTAATTTTGGAAGGAGAAGGTGAATGCTTGACAAATAGTAATGACATTCAGTTATTCTCTCTCTCTCCCTCCCTCTCTCTCTCTCTCTCTCTGGATTTCAATCTGGTTAAAATGATTGTTTTCTTTGTCACAATTACTTCACACCAATTTAAATTCATTCTTACTCATCTCATAACTCACTCACATTAAAGCTTCTTTCAAAGTAATAAGGCATCTAGCTTTGCCTAGGATACCAGAAACTAGAAAAAGCATGGCTCCTTAAGGAATTACAACATTTGACTCCAAATATGTCACTATAGCATAGAAGTCATTTTGAGCAGAAGGTGAGAAGCAGTAGACAAGGAAGAAGCTTCTACCTTCACCTTTTCTGACTAAAAGCTGGAGATTTACTCCTTTTGTAATAGTGATGTCTATTTTTTCTAGAACATTGTTTCCATTCTCTGTATGAGTGAGAAGAAAATGATTCTTCTGGATAATGAACTAGTAAACCTTATCCACCACCCATTTCCTGGTCCCCTTTCCATGTTACCTACTGTCACTGTCTCTAGGAGCCCAAACTTGTTCCTTGCTGTAGTCTATTATCCACAGTGTACTGCCCTTTGCTAAAATGGTCCATGAACACTGGGGGATAACTGCCTCTTGATCTTCATTTCTTTCCTGTGAAAACTTGTGCAGATAAAAAATATTCACATGAAGCCGGGCATGGTGGCACATGCCTTTAATCCCAGCACTCGGGAGGCAGAGGTAGGAGGATCGCCGTAAACTCGAGGCCACCCTGAGACTACATAGTTAATTCCATGTCAGCCTGAGCCAGAATGAGACCCTACCTCAAAAAAAAAAAAAAAAATCACATGAATAAGGAGACATATTTTTCTCCTGTTAATCTGTTTTCTTATCATTTTAGTGCATAGACCTTAAACCCTTAACCAAGAAAAGTTAAGAAAGGCTGTTCTTTTTGTTTTTCCTCCCCTACAATTGTATCTCAGCATTCATTCAGAAAGTCATGCAAACTAGAAATGATAAACTTTTCCTGGCTCATCAGAAAGCTGAGGTTGCTGGGTTGTTAAATATCTTCAGTCACTTCAGGACAGATCTTCATCTAAGAAAAGTTAGTTCACATGGCATCCTCAACTCTAATGGAGCATGAGAAAGAAGAATGAGTTCCACAAAGCTGGTAATTTTATAAAATTGCTAAGAGTTGGGTGTAGTAGGCTCATATCTTTGAACACTTGGCCCCCTGAAAGCTGAGTGGTGAAACACACTCCTTTAATCTAAGCACCTAGGAGGCAGAGATAGGAGGATCACTGTGAGTTCAAAGCCAGCCTTGGACTATAGAATGAGTTCCAGATCAGCCTGGGATAGAGTGGATTCTACCTAAAAAACATTCATTCCTCCCCATCACCCCCAGAAAAAACTGCCTGAACACTTGGTCCCAGCTGGTGACACTATTTGGGAAGGCTGCAAAACCTTAAGGAGGTAGATTCTTGCTGAAGGAAGTAGATTACTGGAGGCAGGCTTTGAGGTATTCTAGCTTGGTCCTACTTCTTGTTCATCCTCTGCTTTCTGACTATGAATGCAATGTGACCAGCTCTATTTCATAGTGCAGCTGCCATGACTTCCTTGCCATGATAGAATGTATCTCCACACAATTGTAAGCCAGAATAAGCCTTCCTTAAGCTGTGTCCTGTCAGACATTTGGTAAAAGCAATGAGTAAAGCACCTAGTATGCTAGGAGTAGGTAGTTGAATATGAGCATAGAGTCCCTCTAAGTACCTTACTAGAAATATCAAGAATAAAAATGTACAGTATGCCTTTGGTCATGCAGGAGGAATGGGACCTGCTGTTTAACAAAGGACATGTGACCCTGAGTCTGTCTTCTTTACTTCATGAAGTCTGTTCTCATGTGAAGCAAACTCTCTGCACTCTGAAACAAGGGCTGTCACACCTAGGTAAAAACTACTCAGGAGTTCCACAAATGAAATTCACTTTAATGGAGCAAAGACCTGAGTCCAGGATTTCATCATAGTGCTATTGCAAAAGTACCCACGGAGGAGAACCAGTAAACCCATCCATAAAATCCACAGACCAAAACCAGAAGTTGATCAAAGAAGCAGAAGCAGAAAGCTGAGTCATAAGACATATATCTAGGCTCCTTAGTTCCCTGCAGACTGAGACTGGGGCTAGCCCAGAATAACAGAGAATGCTTAACACCCCATCCAAGCACACACAAGTTGTTACCTTTAGCAGTTTAGCACACTTCATATTACAAACAGCAACACAGCTGCAGCAGGGTCACAAAGGCTGAGGACCACCTTGGGACTTCATAAGCACAAGGCATTGCTGATAGATGATGCTGTGGCTAAGAAAAAGGTAACCATAGTTACAGCACAAGCCTCAGCAGCTCAAATTCTCAGGGCAGTGAATCACAAACCATTTGAGACCCTGAGAATTAAATCTTATTCATGTCCATTTGAATTACCTCAGCATTCTCACAGTCACATTTGTTGTGCAGATTCTCAGAACAAATTCAAGAAAAAAATCAATAAGAGACAATTTTGTCCAGAATCAAACAAACAATAAGACCAGACTCCTAAATAAGTGAGTTGAATAATTGGTTCAACACAATCTGCCCTAACATACTTCCTTGTTTATGTTCCTGGAATATTTCACATGAGATACAATATGCAATTGACTTCATTGTCCATTCTCTTTCTTCCCAGCAAAGTGGCAGCTCTGCTCACTATTCTTTGAGTGCTACCTGCCATATTTGTGGAGGACACAAATGTAACTGGCTTTATTTTTAAAATATATTTTATTTATTTATTTTCATGGATGGAGGGAGAGAGAGAGAGCGAGAGAGGGACATCAGGGCCTCCAGCTGCTGCACATGAACTCCAGATGCATGTGCCACCTTGTGCATTTGGCTTACATTGGTCCTGGAGAATCAAACCTTGGTCCTTTGGCCTTGCAGGCAAGCGCCTTAACCACTAAGACATTTTTCCAGCCCAACTGGCTTTATTTTTATCGAGCCCCTGGAATATGTAGGAAGACATAACACCAAAGCAGGTGAGAAGTGTTTCTGTTCACAAGTCCATGTGTTAAGTACTATGTCAACTGAAAAATGAGATCTAGTTTACACACAGCTAGAACATCTGCCTTTTTAAAAATGTGCCTAACTTTCTCTCTCTACGTAGACCTTTCTTCACATTTTATTCTTCCTCCTTTGTTCTCTAGGTTGACCTTTCTTCACATTTTATTCTTCCTCTTTTGTTCTACTCAATTCACAGACTAAAAGGAGGGGCAGCCCTTCCTCTGAGTAATGACAGCCATTCGAACAGATTTTCTGACAAGAAAGGCTGACCATGTCCTAGCAGGTGTGGTGGTTTGAATGTAAATGGCACCGGCCACAGCCTCAGGTAGTTTTAAATAAACATCCTACTTAGTCTTAAGCAGATAAAGACCTGCTAGAGAAGACGTGCCCCTGGTGCAGATCTTGAGTATAGCATACTGTGTGTTCAGAGTCAGCTTGAGCTTTTGCTGTTCTTTCTCTGCTGTGAGGTATGATGAAGTTAGCCATCTTCCCTTCAGAACCAGAAGCCTGAAATAAACCCTTTCCTCCTATAAGCTACTTTTAGTATGCGTTTTGTCCCATAAACTAGAAGGTAACTATAACAGCCAATCTGACAGTTGCTATACCTGTAAAATTACTTTCGCTTGTTCTTATTTTTTGCTGTTTTCCTGTTCTTATTTCTTAATTTACCATGACATAGAACTAAAGTAAAATGTTAAATTATCTACCATTTGAGGTTTATATAGAAAATGCTCAATGTTTTAATAGTCATAACTATCATAGTTCTATAAGAAAATAACAAAATAATTAATTTGATTTATATTTGGGAAATATAGTTCTTAGTTCATGAATAAGCATCTATAGAAGGTGGGATATTTTCCTGCTCTTTAAATATTTCTTCATCTTGCAAAAAAATATTGACAAGTAACTATAATCAACATAGTCTATTGATAAAAATAACACATTAGTTCTGATTGCATTGGAGCCTCACAGAAGAACCTTTAGTTTTCTGAAGAAAACCAAATGCTTTCAACATCTGATACCCATAAGGAATAGACCAAATGTTTTGTTGATATTAGACCAATAAAGTTGAGCTTCATTGAACCACATAATCTGGGAGAATGTCACATCTGCAATATGGGTTTTATTAGTAAGATTTATAGTTATGCAACATACAAATTACTCAAGAAATTCAATGAAAACTCTAAAAATAAACTAATATCAATACTCCACAGGGCAGTTATTGCTGACTAAAAAAAATAACCTAGCATTTTATTTTATCATTTATTTGGTTTTCCAAGGTAAAGTCTCACCTGACCTGGAATTCACTATGTAATCTCAGGGTGGCCTCAAACTCACAGCGATCTTCCTACCTCTGCTTTCCAAGTGCTGGAATTAAAGGCATGTGCCACCATGCCTAGCCTAACCTAATAGTTTAAAAACAATTTCAATGATATGAGAAATGAATTAGGATCCTTTGCTAAAGTGTGTGCACACAAAATTGAAGTAATTTCAAGATTCTTCAGTTCTTGTTGACATTTTCTTCCTCAAGTTCTTTCAAGCAAACATCTGTATATTCTTTAACATGTGAAGAGTTGAACAATAAGACATGCAATTTGTGCTACTTGAGCTCTTAATCATCCGAAAATGCAAAGGAAGTACAGAGCTGGGTATAAATCTCAGTTAATAGGTGTTGCAGTCAGGTTCACATTGCTGGTAGAAATCAACCAACCAAGAGCAGCTTGTGGGAAAAAAGAGGTTTATTTTGGCTTAGAGGATCAAAGGGGAAGCTCCATGATGGCAGGGAAAAATTACGATATGAGTAGAGGGTGGACATCACCCCCTGGCACCACATAAGGTGGACCTTAGCAACAGGAGAGTGTGCCAAACACTAGTAAGGGGAAGCTGGCTATAACACCCATAAGCCCACTCCCAACAATACACTACCTCCAGGAGGTGTTAATTCCCAAATCTCCATCAGCTGGGAACCTAGCATTCAGAGAATCTAAGTTTATGGGGGACACCTGAATCAAACCACCACAATAGCTATAAGAAAAGGGTTTAGCTCCCTACAATTATCATTTTGATTTGTAGAATTGGGCTCTTTAATATAAATTCAGTGGAAGTTGTGGAGAGGAAGTCACACACTGAAAGTGCTTAGTATGATGCCTGCCTCACAGTGAGACAACAAACTTTAGAATTTTTTTTCTTAATACGAATTTTTTATTGACAACTTCTGTACTTACAGAAAACAACCTATGGTATTTCCCTCCCCTCCCCCACTTTCACCTTCAAAACTCTGCTCACCATCATATCCCTTCCCTCTCTCCATTAGTCTCTCTTTTAATTTGATGTCATAATCTTTTTCTCCTATTATGAGGGTCTTGTGTAGGTATTGCTAGGCACTACGAGGTCTTGGACATTGAGGCCTAATTCTGTCTGGACAGTTGTAATGTGAGGAATGGTACCCTTCCTTTGGCTCTTACATTCTTTCCACCACCTCTTCTGCAATGGACCCTGAGCCTTGGAGGGTGTAACAGATATGTTTCAGTGCTGGACACTTCTCCGTCCCTTCTTCTCAGCAGTATGTTGCCTTTTGGGTCATCTCAGTGGTCATTGCCATCTGAAAAGAGAAGCTTCTCCAACCAGAAGTGAGAGTAGCATTAATATATGAGTATGAACATTAAGTGTAGTGCTTTCAGGGCAATTTCATTAGAGTAATATATGCATTTATCCAGAAGAGCAGGCTTTATACCCTAAAGCTCATGACCTCCCCTGCCATAAGCTTTTGATTAGGTTTTCAGTACCACACATATATTCCCTCCAATAGAGCAGACCTTCAGTCCAATTAGAAAGCAGTTGGTTTCGCCCAGAACAGACATGCCACTATTGCATTCATTCAGTCATTTGGCCTATCTGGCCAAACTTGATGCTTCCAGTGTCCACTGTTTTCACTGTTGATGACTTCTGTTTCCCATAAGGCTGCATATAGTACAGTTTTTTCCAGCTTTCACTTGGTTGAGCTACAGGGAAAAGGTTTTCTGCTCAACACCAGCTTGATTTCTCAGTGACTCTGCCACTCAAGCATGTGAAGTCTTCAACAATAGGGTCTTACCATCTCCTTCTCAGAGGAAACCAAGGGCCTTGGAAATAGCTTGTAATGTTTTGGAGGCAACAGGGACCTCCCTGTCCAACAACTCACTGGAAAGTATCCAATCCCTGGCACTGAGAATTTTATAGTAACAATCTATGGTTTCTGGATGTGCCATTATTCAAGAAATCAGATTTCCATATGTCTTATTCAGAATATCTTGAATTTTGATTGACCCTCCCCCCACCTTTCTTTTATACAATCTCTATGCCTGACCTTGCTTACACCTTTCCCCTCCCTGTAATCTGTTCTTCCCCTTAAATATATACAATACCATCCCCTAAAGTCCTTTCCTCTCCTCCCTCCCTTATAGCCCTTTTTTAGCTTATGAGCCTCTGCTACTGATTTTTGGTTCTAGATCACACACAAGTCTATACATTTGCAGCTAGGATCCACATATGGGAAAGAACATGCGATGTTTGAATTTCTGGGCCTAGGTTACACCACTTAGTGTAACCCTTTCCAGATCCACCCATTTCCCTAAAAATTTCATAATTTCATTTGTCTTTACCTCTGAATAGAACTCCATTGTGTGGATGTACCACATCTTTATTACCTATTCATCTGTGCATGAATCTAGGCTGGTTCCATTTCCTAGATGTTGTGAATAAAGCAGCAATAAACATGGTTGTGCAAGTATCTCTAAGGTAGTGAGAAGAGTCATTAGTATACATACCTAGGAGTGCTATAGCTGGACCATAGGGCAAATCTATTTTTAGCTGTCTCAAAAACCTTCACATTGATTTCCACAATGGCTGTACCAGATTACATTCCCACCAACAGTGTAGAAGGGTTTCCCTTTGACTGCATCCTCACCAACATTTGTTGTCATTTTTTTCTTGATGGTACCATTCTGACGGGAGAGAGATAGAATCTCAAGGTAGTTTTAATTTGCATTTCCCTGATGGCTAAGGATGTGGAACACCTTTTTAGATGTTTATATGCCATTTGTCTTTCTTCCAGTGAGAACTCTATATTTAGTTCCATAGCGCAATTTATGTTTGGGTTGTTTGATTTTTTTATTGTTCTGTCTTTTGAGTTTTTTGTATGTTCTGGATGTCAATCCTCTGTCAGATGTGTAGCTAGCAAAGATTTTCTACCATTCTGCAGGTTGTCTCTTTGCTCTATTCACAGTGTCCTTTGCTGTACAAAAACTTTGTAATTTCATGAGATCCCAGTGGTTGATTAGTGGTTTTATTTTCTGATCAATTGGGGTCATATTCAGAAAGTCATTACCTATGCCAATATGTTGAAGGGTTTCCCCTAACTTTTCCTCTAGCAGTTTCAGAGTTTCAGGTCTTATATTAAGGTCCCTGATCCACTTGGATTTGATTATCATGCACGCAGAAAGACAAGGATCTATTTTCATCTTTCTACATATATATATCCAGTTTTCCAAGCACCACTTGTTAAAGAGGCTACCTTTTCTCCACTGAACATTTTTGGCATTTTTGTCAAAAAGCAGATGGCTGTAGCTGCCTGAATTAATATCTGGATCCTCTATTCTATTCCATTTGTCTACATGTCTGTCTTTGTGCCAATACCATGCTTATTTTGTGACTATGGCTTTGTAATATAGCTTAAAATCAGGTATGGTGATACCACCAGCCTTATTTTTGTTGCTCAAAATAGTTTTTTCTATTCCAGGTTTTTTGTGCTTCCAAATGAATTTTAGGATAGTTCTTTCTATTCCTGTAAAGAATGCATTGGAATTTTAATGGGGATTGCATTAAATGTGTAGATTGCTTTTGGTAAGATTGACATTTTCACAATATTGTTTCCTCCAATACAAGAACATGGATGTCTTTCCATTTCCTTGTGTCTTCTTCAATTTCTTGCATCCTGCTATGTTGTTAAAAGTGCTTATCATCTCTGTTTGCTGGTAGAGTTTTTAGGGTATGTATATGTATAAAGTCATATCATCTGCAAATAGTGATAATTTGATCTCTTCCTTTCCAATTTGTATCCCTTTTATGAGTGTCTCTTGCCTTATTGCTATAGCTAAGACTAGCTAAGACTTCTATACTATACTAAATAAGAATGGAGACAGTTTTGTTCCTGAATTTAGTGGAAAAGCTTCATGTTTTTCACCATTTAGTATTATGTTGGCTGCAGGTTTGTCATAAATAGCCCTTATTATGTTGAGATATGTTCCTTCTACACCTAGTTTCTATAATACTTTTACAATGAAAGGATGTTGGATTTTGTGGAATACCTTTTCTGCATCTATTGAGATGTTCATGTGATTTTTCTCCTTCAGACCATTTACATGATGTATTACATTTATTGATTTGCATATGTTGAACCATTCCTGCATACATGGGATAACGCCAACATTGTTGGGGTGAATAATCTTTTTGATATATTCTTGTATTCAGTTTGCCTATTTTGTTCAGAATTTTTGCATCTATGTTCATGAGGAGATTGGTCTGTAATTTTCTGTTTTTGCTCTGTCTTTGTCTGGTTTGGGTATGAGGGTGATGATGGCTTTATAGAAAGGGTTTGGTAGAATTCCTTCCTTTTATATTTTATGTAAAATTTGAGAAGCACTGGTATTAGTTCTTCCATGAATGTCTGGAAAATTCACCAGTGAATCCATCTGGCCCTGGGCTTTTTTTTTAGTTGGGAGACCTTTTATCACTGTACTTGTTAGGTCTATTTAAATGGTTTATCTCATCTTGATTTAATTTTAGTAGGTCATATGAATCAAGTAAATCATCCATTTCTTTCAAATTTTCATAGTGAAAGACATATATGCTCTGAATTTCTTAGGTATCTGTTGTAATGGTGCCTTTTTTCATCTCTAATTTTATTATTTTTGTCTCTTTTCTCTTTCTTCTGGTAAAATTGGCTAAGGATTTATTAATCTTGTTTATCCTAACAAAGAACCAAATCTGGATTTCTGCTTTGGGTTGTGTTGAGTATTCTCAGGGTCTGTCTCCTTCACCCTGGCACAGGTTGTGAGGCTTGCCATGGAGGCAGCATTTCGGCTCATCTCACTAATTTCTCTGTGATTTCACCTGGGTTGTAACTACTGTGCAAAGGGTAGTTCATCTCTAGCCAGGGAGTCAGCTATGTTTTCTTATCTTATTGATAGATTTTGGTTGTCCTTAGTTCTTTCTGCCTCAAAAAAGAAAGAAAGAAAGAAAGAAAGAAAGAAAGAAAGAAAGAAAGAAAGAAGGAAGGAAGGAAGGAAGGAAGGAAGGAAGGAAGGAAGGAAGAAAGAAAAGAAAAAGAAAAAGATTCTCCAACACAGAGTGAGATCAGCATAGGTTAAAGGAAATAAGCATTAAGCGCTGCTAATTTACAGAGATTCTGATGGATGTAGCCCCTCTTTTGGCCAAAGTCTAGTGGTAGCTTGTCATTGGAGACCACTGTGTTGTTCTCTATAAGATTCTGACTTGGAGCCCGGCGTGGTGGCGCACGCCTTTAATCCCAGCACTCGGGAGGCAGAGGTAGGAGGATCGCAGTGAGTTCCAGGCCACCCTGAGACTCCATAGTGAATTCCAGGTCAGCCTGGGCTGGGTTAGAGTGAGACCCTACCTCGAAAAACAAAAACAAAACAAAAAAAAAAAAACAACCAAAAAAAAAAGATTCTGACTTGGTTCCTAGTTTCAGCTGGGTTCCATTCCACTGAATGGATCACTTAGCCAGTCAGAAAGCCATTGGTTACCCACTAACACTGGGGGGCCACTACTGCCCAGATGTGTGTATCTTGTCAGGCTGGTTGCTTTTGTATAGCAGTGTTCCTGCTTGCTCAGAACATTGCTGGCCACTTTCCCTCAGCAGCTCATGTAGCGCTTTCCAGCACTATATGGACTAACCCTCTGGAAACTGACTCCCTTTCAGATTCTAGGCAGATATCGCCATGTTCTGGGTCAGAAATACAGTCTTACCTTTTACCTCAGTCAGAAACTAAAGTGCTTTGGTAGATACTTTGTTTTGTAGAGCTCATTGGTCTTTTTCATCAACAGCTCAATGTGGGTAGTAACTGATTTCTGGTACTAGAAGTTACAATTTAGACCCACATGTTTTTAGATTAGACTTCATCCCATGCTCTCTGGGGCCCTTCTTACTAGAATACTACCCCCCACATAACCCTGGTGAGGATTAAATCTTTTAATCTACTGTCCAAGAGAAAGGTTTCTATGGTACCAATTCATTTTCAGTTTAGTTTTGTGTGTAACTCCCCACACCCTCTCATTCCCCTCCCCACAACCATTCCGTCACTATTGTCTGTACCTTGAGTTGCCTGTCAGGTATATCTTTGCAACTTAAGATGTTTCAGGTTAGGAACCACATATGAGGGAGAGCATGCAGCATTTGTCTTTGTGTGTTTTTTTGAGTTTGCTTATTATGATCATGTTGTGTTTTCATTATCATTTGGTTCTGAAATTTTACAATTTTATTTTTGATTTATTCCACGACTCATTCATTACTTAAAAACATGTTTTTCCATCTCCAGGATTTGGTGTAATTTATGTTGTTTCTCTTGCTTATTTTTCACTTTAACATATTGTATATGATGCAAGAAGTTACCTCAATTTTCCTGAATTTGTGGAGGTATTCTTTATGCCCTAACATATGATCTATTTTGGAGAAGTTTCCTGGGGCTGCTGTGAAGTATGTGTATTCTGTGGAATTGGGGTAGAATGTTTTGTAGATGTCTACTAGTTCTAGTTGATCTATGATGTTGTTAAGGTCTATTATTTTTATGTTGATTTTTCTACTTGAATGATATGGCTATTGGTGATAGTGGGATATTAAAGTCCCCTACTATGATGGTACTGGAAATTATTTCTGGTTTGTTGTCAAGTACGTTTTGTTTTATAGAATGTGGTGACCTGTGTTTGGTGCATATAAATTTATGATTGTGGTGTCCTCTTGTTGGATCATTCCTTTCATGAGTAAAAAGTAGCCTTCATTGTCCTTTTTGCTTGCATTTGGTTTGAAGTCTATTTTGTCAGAGATTAGGATTGCCACTCTCACTTTTTTTTTTTTTTTTAGTTCTGTTTGTGTGGAAAATCATTTTTCATCCTTTAACCCTGAGGAGGTGTCTATCCTTAGTGGTGACGTGGGTTTCTTGAAGACAGCAGATAAAAGGGTCTGTTTTTCTGATCCACCCTGTTGCATTATGTCTTTTGATAAGTAAGTTAAGACCATTAATATTTAAGGTTATAACTGTGAGGTTAGATTTATTCCCTGTCATGTTGGAGGCTTTATGGGGTTTGGTGCTTTCTTGGGCTTTGTAAATATTGTGCCTGCTCTAGTTTTGATTATTGTGTTTTTCCTCTTATAGGCTCTTGACTTTAGTTATTTGACTCTTCTGCATGGAGTATTCCCTGAAGTATTCTCTGTAAGTTTGACTTTGTGTGTTCATATAGTGACAGTGCTGGTTTTTATCATGGAAAGTTTTCCTTTCCCCATCTATTATGAGGGATACTTTCACTGGGTACAGTAGCTTGGGTCAGAAGCCATAGTTTTTTAGATTTTGAAGTACTGCGTTCCAAGCCCTTCTGGTTTCCAGGGCTTCCATTGAAAAGTCTAAGGTAATTCTGATAGGGTTGCCATTGTATGTAATGAGCTGTTTGTCTCTTGCTGATCTTAGTGCGCTCTTGGGCTATCTCTCTCTCTCTCTGTGTTCTTGTTGGTTAGAGTCTTAACTACAATATGCCTATTCTCTATTCTTCTCTCTATTCTTCTTTGCTCCAGTCTCTTTGGTGTTCTGTGAGCTTCTTATAACTAGACAAGTCTCTCTTTGAGAGGGTGGGAAAATTTTCTTCAATAATTTTGTTGAATATGTTCTCCATGCCTTGAATCTTAGTTTCTTCCCTTTCTGATACACATGTGATCCAGATGTTTGGTCATTTTAGGGTATCCCACCTCCCCCATGTTCTGTTCACATGATTGTTTTGAAGTTATCAATTTTTTTGGACTCCCAAGCAATTTCTTCTGTCTTGTCTCTCAGATCTGAATATCTGTCCTCCAAATGTTTAATTCTGTAAGTGGGGTTTTCTATGGAGGCTTTTATAAACTCTTTTTTAAAATTACTTATTCATTTATTTATTTGAGAAAGAAAGAGGAAGAGGCAGAGAGAAAGACAGAATGGGTGCTCCAGGGCCTCCAGCCACTGCAAACAATCTCCAGATGCATTTACCCCCCTCTGCATCTGGTTTATGTGGGTCCTGGGGAATTGAACCTGGGTCCACAGGCTTCAAAAGCAAACGCCTTAACCACTAAGCCATCTGTCCAATCCATATAAACTCTTTTTGATTTTTTTCATTGTATTTTTCTATATCATACCCATCCCTTTGCCAAGTTCCAATTTTAGCTTGGACTTGATTTTCTTGATGCTTCTTGGAACTCATTCTTGCATTGAATCATGTCTTCATTAAGCTTAATCAGCTGTTTATTAAGATTCTCTAATTGTTGGCTCACCTTCAATTCTCTCTCAAAGCTCTCGTTTGAGATCTCTCTGGAATTTTTCCATTATAGTAACCTTAGTGAAGAAAGCTGTGTGCATTTCATTTATGGAATTGCTGGGGGGTTTTGCAGTATTTTTATTGTTATTTATTTATTATTATTAACAACATATCTCATATGGATACATCATATGGTGGTACCCTCTTTTCCTTCATCCCTGCACCCATTCCACTGGGGAACCTCCTCAGTGGGGTTGCAAGTATTTCCTATGGGGTTGTGGGTTATGTATTGTGGGAGCAGCAGTCAGTTATTTTTGCCAGGAGGGAATGCTTCTGGGCATGATGTCTAAACCTGTGGCTCTTACAACCTTTCTGCTCACTCTTCTGCAAAATTTCCTGAGCCATGGTGGGTGAGTTATAAGTCTACTTCAGTGATGAGCTCTTAGAAGCCTCTGGATCTCTGGTTTGGTAGGTGTCGAGTATCCTCAGGGTCTGTCTCCTTCACCCTGGAGCTGATTATCAAATTCAGCTGGAAGCAGCACTCTTGCTTTTTTTTTTTTTTTTTTTTTTTTTTTTGATGGTATGCTTTCAGTTCAGCAATTTTCTTCGCTAGAGTCACATAGCTTATTTGTTGTTTTGCTTTCTTTCTTTCTTTCTTTCTTTTTTATTTTTGCATTGTGGGCTACCCATCGCTGGGGTAAAAGTCTTATTTTTTTTTCAAGAAGGAAGCAATAATTTTCCCTTGTAGTATTTTCACTGAGTTTTCTGTTTGAATGTGATTGGTGTGGGATGGATTTGTATCCACACACACTCATATTCTGGAGGGTGCAAGTGCACCACCAGTGCACAGGTGATCTGGTGTTCTATACCAAAGTTGCAGCTGGAGGTCTGTAATCTCTTTGCTCCATCATAGCCATGGCTTGCCTGTGGGGCTGAGGGGCTCTAGCACTTGCCCCTGCTCCCTTACTATACCCAGCAAGGCAGATTATTGGGGACTCACTGATTCCTCCTGGAAGGTGGTTGTCAGATATTCCTGTGCTTGCCTTATGTGGCAGAGGCCATGCCCCAAGTACTCGTTAAAAGGGGATGGGGAGGTGGTGAAGTTGCTAGGCTCCACAAACCAGACTGGACCAGTTAGTTGGCCTCTGTGGAAGTGTTGATGTGTGGTGGCCAGCAATCAGAGGAGTCAACCAAGGCCAGAAGGATCTGCTGAGGCTGGTGGCAGAGGGTGGGTGTGTGGATGTAGCAGAAGCAGTGAGGGACACTAGGCCTGTATGGGGCATGGACAATCCATGGGTGTGCAGGGTGGTGCAGGGTGCTTGCAGTGTGCATGACCCAAGGGTGCTGGGTATGGCACTGATTGTGGGGAATTCACAGGGGTGCCCCAGGGCATTATGGGGTGCGTGCAACCCAAGGGAGCATGCAAGCAATAGGGTGTGGGGGACTATCACACAGGGTTGGCATTGGGTGTGGCTGGACTAATGGGGGCTCACATGTGGGCTGCATAGGGTGTGCATGTGCCAAGTGCACATGGACCATGCTGGATATGGCAGACTAGCAGAGGCATGAGGGAAAGCTTCCCAGAGTATGGGTGACACAATGGCACACAATGTGGGGTGATGGAGAATAATGCATGGCTATGCATGACCCAAGTGCACACAGTGGTGGCTCTGGATGTGGGGAAACACTGGCACCTGGTGTGGCAGAATTGCAAGGGTGTCTTTTTATTGAGAAAGTTACTGTATGAACTTATTGCATATTGGTCATATTCCACCTGTTTCTATTCTTTTGTTACCTTTCCCCAGGCCCATTCCCCAGGGAGCCCTCATCAGTGGGGTTTTGAATGAACCATTTAGTCTCTGTGGGGTGGGGGAGGACCATGTTTCAGAATATACCTTCCCATTCTGTGGCTCTAATATTCTTGCCTCCTACTCTTCCATAGTGTTGCCTGAGCCTTGAGGGTGTATTATAAGTCTCCTTTAGTGTAGAGCTCACAGCAGCCTCCAATCTTCTGCTTTAATGAGTTTTGTGTCTACTGCTATCCCTGTAGGAGATTCTCAGTGTAGCAGTGAGAGAAGCACTTATATTTAATCCACCACTTCCTCTATAATGTTTTCTGGGCCCTACCAGAAGTGACAGAGATGACTCATCTCATGGTAAGCAGTTGGCTTTACTTTATTGTCATACTGATGGGTCTTCTATAAAAAGCAGAATCTCTAGCCAAAAGGGAGAACATCATGGATTAAAGGGATAAGCACAGACATTTTGATAGGCATAATTTCTCCCTTTACCCAAAGAACAGTGAAGATTCTCTCTAGGATCTAGGACATTCAAAGACATAGGCTTCTGACTTGGTTCTCACTACCAGGTATGAATTTTCTCTCACTGAGTGGGCCTCATATCCAATCAGAGAGCAGTTGATTATCTCCATAGATAGTATGCCATGATTTTACCAATGTTTACATCTTGCCATGCTGTTTGATTTTTAGGTTTCAGGATGTACTGCTGGTTTGCACTTTATCCCTCAGTAACTAGTATAGCACTTCCCAGCACTATGAGAGCTAGTAGCAGGGAGCTGGGTTCCAACTCAATTTCAGCATGATCGCTCAATATCCTGTGACCACAGCCTGTGCTGTCTTTAGCAATAGAGTCTTACCATTCAGATCTTGTGGGTAACTATGTGTTTTGGCAATGGCCTGCATTATTTGAGGGGCCTCATAGGCCTTCCTGAACAACAGCTCACTGGGGTAGGATAAACCATTCTGGTACTGGGATTGACCAGCAACAACCTATGGTTATAGGGTAAAACTTTCTCCATCCCACTAGGGTACTACTACCCAAACTATCCCTTCCTCTCTCTGTTATTAAGACAGTTATATCTTTTAACTAACTAAAAGGAAGGTTTGTAGATTCATGCCATCATTAATTCCAATTTCTGTGTATCTCCCCACTCTCACCCTCTCTTACTTTACCAACCCCAGATGCTTTCAAATTTTTCCATGTTAGGATCTTCATATGAGATAAAATAAATAGACCTTATTTTTCTGAGTCTATATAACCTCACATAGTATGTTTTTGTTTTCAAGTCAATCTATTTTCCTGAAAATTTCATAATTCTATTTTTCATTAGTGCTAAGTAGAATTCTGTTTTATACCAGATCTTCATTATCCATTAATCAGTCAATGGGCATCTGTGCTGATTTTATTTTCTAGCCACTGTGAATAGAGAAGGGGCAAATATGGTTGGGAAAGTACCTCTGTAGTAGTGTCTTTAGGCTATAACCCCAGGAGTGGTATACTTGGATCAAATGGCAGATATATTTTTAGGTTTTCAAGGAACCTCCATACCGATTTCCATAAGGGCTGTATAATTTTGAATTCCTACCAGCGATAGTTGGCAGTTCCTCTTTCTTTAACACTCCTGCTAGCCTTTGTTGTTATGTGATATTTTGATGATAGCCATTCTGACTTTGATGGAATTTCAAAGTAATTTAAATTTGTTTTTCCCTTATGGCTAAAGATGCTGAATATCTTTTTACATGTTTATTTTTCATGTACATTTTTTCATTTGAGAACTCTTGTTTATTTCCCTGTATCATTTTAGAGTGGGTTGCTTGTCTTTTATTGCTTAGTTTTTATTTGTATATTCTATATTTAATAACTTCTGTCAGAATTTAGCTAGTAGAGATTTTCTCCCATTCTGTAATTTGTCTATTGACTATTGATGATTTTCTTGCCAGTACAGTAGCTTCTAAGTTTCCTGATACTCCAATGGTGAAGTGTTTGTCTAATTTGGAGTGTTCTGTACTTTGTCTTGTAGCAATATTAGAAGTTAGACATTTCAGATCTTATGTTGAGGATCTTCATCAACTTGGAGTTGATTTCTGTGAAGGGTGAGAGAAGTACATCTACCTTAATTTTCCTACTTGTGTTTCTACAGTTTCTCCAGCACCATTTATTGAAAATGCTGACCTGTGTCCATTGTGCATTTTTGGCATCTTTGTCAAAGATCAGGTAACTATGGTTACTAGAATTTGGACCTGGCATTCTATTCTATTCCATTGACCTATGTATCAATTTCTTTTATTTTTATTTATTTATTTGAGAGTAACAAACGGAGAGAGAAAGAGACAGAGACAGTGAGAGAATGGGCAGGGCCTCCAGCCACTGCAAACAAACTCCAGATGCATGTGCCCCCTTGTGCATCTGGCTAGCATGGGTCCTGGGGAATCAAGCCTTGAACTGGGGTCCTTAGGCTTCACAGGCAAGTGCTTAACCGCTAAGCCATCTCTCCAGCCCCTATGTATCAATTTTGTGCCAGTACAATGTTGTTGTTTTTTAATTACTATGGCTTTGTAGTATATATTGAAATCATATATGGTGATCCCACCAGTGGTATTCTTTTGCTGAAGTCATTTATGGCTCTCTAAGTCCAGTTTTGCTTCCATATGAATTTTGATACTATTTTTTCTGTTTTTCTGGAGAATGTTGCTGAAAGTTTGATTGAATTGAAATGAATCTATACAAGGCTTTTAGTAGGATGGCCATTTTTGAATTATTATTTGTTATGTACAAATGTGCATACAGCCATGTTGGTACCATAGTTACCCTCCTCCCTGTCCTCCCCCCTCTGCAGGGACCTTCATCATTAGGGAATGTGGGTTGTGCATTGTGGAGCTAGCCATCAGTTATGGGTAAGAGGTAATGTCTGTGTTCATAATCTCCAAACATGTGGCTCTAAAATTCTTTCCACCCCCTCTTTTGTGAATTTCCCTGAGCCATGTTGTGTTTGTTTTAGGTCTACTTCAGTGATGAGGTCTTGGTAGCCTCTATGTCTCTGGACATCTAGTTTGGTAGGAGTTGAGTGTTGTCTGTATCTATCTTCTTCACCCTTGTGCTGGCACCAGATCCACCAAGAAAGAAACACTTTTGTTTATTTCCCCAATTACTCTATGGTTTCAGCTGGGACCGTGGTGAGGTGTGATGGGATGATTCTTTCCTCATGATCTGTGTCCATCTGAAAAAGAGAAACAAACTCTTCAATGGAGAGTGAAGTCAGCACCAGATAAATGGGAAAACCATGATTATTTTAGAGAGAATTTAAAAGGTGTAAGCCCATGATAGGTGGGAGCTTGATAATGAAGAACAAGCTTGCTCTTTTATTGAATGTGGTTCTGGCTTGTTCCCAGAACCAGCTATGGGTTTCATTCCACTGAGTGGATCTGTTAGCCAAATCAAGAGCAGTTGGTTACCCACCATGGATGTGTGCCACTATTGTACTTGTGTTGGCATCAAGTAAGCTTGTTTGCTGCTGGGTAGCTTATACCATGAGTTGCTTGGACAGATGTTGGTCATTTTCCCCCAATTGCTTATGTAGCACCTTCTAGCACTAGACAAGTCTGGGGACTGACTATCTTCCAGATTCCAGCATGGTCACTGTACAATGCTGGTTCTGTACCAACAGCTTATGGTGTCTTCAGCAGTAGGGGCTTATAACTAACATTTGGTGGGTCATCAAGTACTCTGAAAGAAATCTGTCTTCTTTTGGGAAACCTGGTAGATCTCTCTGATATATAGCCCATTGTGGATGTTAACCACATGCTGGTACTGGGAGTTACAGGCCAGCACCAAGGAAAATAAGGAAGAAAAAGACAGGTAATATAAAAGATAAGGAGAGAGGACAGAGAAGAGGGAGAGCAAGAGAAAAAAAAAAGGAAAGGATTAAGGTTAGTCTTCACTGTACCCTCTCCAGGGCCCTGTGGTTCAGGTATTCCCTCTAAGGAATTGATGAAGGTTCAACCATTTAGTCTGTCTTTTAGGATATAGAATTTTATGGTACCATTGCCATCCAGGTCCAGTTTTGTGTGTCCTCCACCCTTACTCTCCACTCCCACCCCGCCCTCTCTATTTTCCGGTCCTCAAGATGCTTATTAGGTACATCAGCATCTTGGGCAGATTCAGGTTAGGAGCCAAAGATGAGTGAGAGCATGCGACAATTATCTTTCTGTGATTGGGTGAGTTTGCTGAGAATGATATATTCCAAGTTTGACCATTTTTCTTCAAATTTTGTTGTGTCATTTTTCCTTACTGCTATGTAGAATTCCATCATGTAGTTATACCACATCTTGGTTATCCATTTGTCTAATGATGGACATCTGGATTGATTCCAGCTCATAGCTGTTATGAATTGAGCAGCTATAAATGTGATTGAGCAAATCTCTCTGAACTGAGGCATGGAGCTATTAGGGTAAATGCCCAGTAAGGGAACAACTAAATCAGTTGGTAACTCTATAGTCAACCTTTTTAGGAGTCTCCATAGTGCTTTCCATAGTGGTTGTACCATCTTACATTCCCACCAACAGTGAATGAGGATTCCTATTTCTCTACATTCTTGCAAGCGTTTGTTTTCATTTGATTTTTTAATGTTTGCTATCCTTCCTGGGGTAAGGTGGAATTTCATGGTTGTTTTCATTTGCATTTCCATGATGACTAGGGATGATCAACATTTTCTTAAGTGTGTGTTTGCCATTTGTATTTCTTCCTCAGGAGTTCCTCCCGAACTCCCTGTTCAGGTCTCTGCCCCATTTTGTGAGTAGGTTGTCTGATTTTTTTGTTGTTTAGGTTTTTGAGTTCTTTGTAGACTCTAGAAATTAGGCCTCTGTCAGTTGTATAGTTGGCAAAATTTTTCTCTCATTCTATGGATAATCTGCTGACCCTTATTGTATGTCTGTCTGTGAAGAAACTTTTCAGCTTCATGATATCCCAGTGGTTGAGTGATTGTTTAAGTTCCTGAGCTACTGATGTTTTGTTCAGGAAGTCTTTTCGTATTCCTATATAATGGAAAGTTCCTCCTGTTTTTCTTCCAGTAGTAGCAGAGTTTTATCTGAGAAGCCATCTTGTCCTGGACTCTTCTTTTGGGGGAGGTTTTTTGATTACCTTTTCAATCTTGATGGGTGTGATAGGATTGTTTAGGAGATTAATCTGCTCTGAGTTTAGCTTTGGCGGGTGGTAAGTGTCCAGGAATTATCTTAATTGGTTCTTAGTTTCCAATTCCTTAATTTCTGCTCTGATCTTAATTATTTCTTTCCAGCTGGAGCTTTTTAGGTTGGATTCTTGTTTTTCTGATGCATTTAGGTGGATGGTTAGGTTATTGATTTGGAAACTGTCTGTGTTATGAAGTCATTTACTGCTATGAATTTTCCCCTGAGGACAGCCTTCATTGTGTCCCATAAGTTTTGTTTATGTTGTGTTCTCATTGTCATTCATTTCTAGAAATTTTATAATTTCATGTTTTTAACTTCATCCACTACCCACTTTTGTTTAAAAACGTGTTGTTCAGTTTCCAGGAGCATCATTGATTGTTAAATTCTAGCAATACAGAATTGTTATCTGATATCATGCAGGAAATTATGTTGATCTTCCTAAATATATGGAGGCAGGCTTTATAACCCAGTATATGATCTATTTTAGAAATGGTTCAGTGGGCTGGTGAGAAGAATGTATATTCTGTTGATTTTGGATAGAATGTTCTGTTGTCCTTTAGGTTTAATTGATCTATGGTTTTGTTGAGCTCTCTTAATTCCCTGTTAATTTTCTGTTTGGATGATCTACCTATTGCTAATAGTAGAGTATTGAAGTCCCTAACTATGATGGTGTTGGTGGTTATTTCTGTTTTGTTGTCAAGTAGGTTTTGTTTTATGAATTGTGGTGCGCCTGTGTTTGGGACATAAAGATTGACCATTGTTATATCCTCTTGTTGGATCATTCCCTTGAGAAGTAAGAAGTGGCCTTCTTTGTCTTTTTTGATTACTTTTGGTTTGAAGTCTATTTTATCTGATATTACTATAGCTACACCTGCTTGTTTCTCATTTCCATTTACTTGGAATGTCATTTTCCACCCTTTAACCCTGAGGATGTATCTGTCTTTGGTGGTGAGGTGGGTTTCTTAAAGACAGCAGATTGAGGGGTCTAATTTTCTGATCCACCCTATTAGCTTATGTCTCTAGGTGTGTGAATTAGGGCCACTAATATTTAGGGTAATAACTGTGAGGTTTGATTTAATCCCTGTCATATTGTGGTGGTTTATGTGGTTTGGTGTTTTCATGGATTTTGTAGGTTTTTGTGCCTTTTTTGAGTTTTATTATTGTGGTCTGCTTCTTTTAGGCATTTGAGATTGGTTATTTGCTTCTTTTGTGTAGAAAATTCCCTCTAGTACTATCTGCAGTTTTGGCTTTGTGTTCATATAGTTGTAAAGCTGAGTTTTATCATGGAAAGTTTTTCTTCTACCATCTATTATGAGAGATATTTTTAGTGGGTAGAGTAGCTTGGGTTGGAAACCATAGGTTCTTAGACTGTGCAGTGTTCTGTCCCAGGCCCTTCTGGCTTTCAGGGTTTCCATTGAGAAGTCTGAAATAATTCTGATGAGGTTACCTTTATATATAATGTGTTGTTTCTCCCAAGCTGCTTTTAGGACTTTCTCTTTGTTATTGATGTTTAGAGTCTTAATGAAAATATGTCTTAGAGAATTTCTCTTTTGGTCCAGTCTGTTGAAATTCTGTTAGCTTCTTGTCACTTTATAGGACCTTATTTTGAGACAGTGGGAAAGTTTTCTTTGATAATTTTGTAGAATATGTCTGAATTTCTTTCCCTTCTGGTATTCCTGTGACCCAAATGTTGGAACATTTAAGGGTATCCCACATTTCCCTCATTCACAAAAAATTTTGAACTTATTGAAACTTTTGGACATATGAACTGTTACTTCTTTTTTGTCTTGCAGTCTGAGTTTCTATCCTCCACATGGCTGACTCTATTCTTGAGAGTTTCTATAGTTTTGGGCTTGTTCGATTTGGTTTGTATTTTCTACTTCTTTTTTATGTATAGTTTCCATCCCTCTGTCGAGTTCCCTTTTCACATCATTTTCTAATTTTCTTAATGCTTATTGGAATTCATCCTTGCATTTCTTTATGTCTTCATTGAGCTTAGCCAGCTGGTTATTGAGGTCCTCTTTTTTAATATATGTTTTTAAATATTTTATTTATTTATTTATTTGACAGAGAAAGAGGGAGAGAGAGAGACCAGGCACACCTTGGCCTCCAGTCACTGCAAATAAGCTCCAGACGCATGTGCCTCCTTGTGCATCTGGCTACCATGGGTCCTGGGGAATCAAACCTGGGTCCTTTGGCTTTGCAGGCAAATGCCTTAACTGCTAAGCTATCCCTTCAGCCCTGAGATCCTTTTTTTTCTCTCTCCTTCAGATCATTTAACTGTCTTTGGAACCCTTCCTGGTTCTTTTCTATTATGTCTTATCTAGTAAGGACAGCATTCATACAATTATTGGCCCTTTGTTGATTTTCTGCAAGTTCTGCTATTTGCTTGGTCAAGGTTGCATCACTTGTATCTTCATTTTGGGGTTCTGACCCTATTGTCTCTTCTAAGTTTTGACTAGAAACATCCATTGTGGGAGTGGGCAATCTTGTTGGAATTACTTGCTTTTGCTTTTTCATGTTATTCCTTTTGTGCTGTGGCCTGCCTATCACAGTGTAGGAATCTTATTTAATTCAGGAGCAAGCTATAGTCTACCCTTGAAGTGTCTTCAGTGATTATTCCCTTTTATAATTGCTTCCACTAGGCTTCTGATGGCAATGAGGTCTGCCTGCTCGGAGGGAAGAAGCCCATGAAGCTTGGTGGGGACCCGGGGACCTGAGGAAGGGGCTAGATGGTGATGGTGGTTCATGGTATGGGACTTTGTGATCCGGTGGCCTGAGGGAACATGGGGTAGGGGGGCATAGGCGAAAGCAGAATGATATTGTCTGGGCTGCAAGGGGTGGGGGTGGATCATGGGATTGTGTGGTGGTTCCAAGATGCTGAGGGGTAAGGGTATGGGACAGTGGGCCCCTTGGGACTGTGCGCAAGGGGGTGTATAGGACTGCTGGATCCTGTGACAAGGCAGGGTGGGATATCTTGCACTTGGAAGTCCCCTGGGGGAGCACTAGCCTCCTGGCCTATATCTGCTCACAGGGGTAGGGGATGGTGGTGGTGCTTGCGTGTGGAGCTCTGAGGTGGCAGGAATGCGTGTGGGGGAAGCTAGCTTGCTGGCCTGAGTCAGCCCACAGAGGTGGGGGGCCGAGGCAGCGAGTGAGATGGGATGGCCTTCACATGTGGAGCTATACTGGCTTGCCGGTCTGGGTCCACTTAGCCTGTGGTTAGTGCAGGAGAAACATGCAGCTGGGACTGCAGCTAGGATGGCTGCTTGAGGAGATTGGGGGACTGGTGGGCTACCCAAGAGTGTGGGAATCAGCACATTCCCTACTTTCCTCCTCCATGCCTTCCCACTTGAGGTCTACTAGAATCTGCAAACCCCTAAAAGTCCCAATGAAGCCTAAAGGTCCTGCCTTTCCTTCCCCAGGAGGTGAGGCATGGTTAGGCAGATACCACTTGACCAGAAGTCAGGATGGCCATTTTTATGATATTAATTCTTCCAATCTATGAGCATGGGTGATTCCATGTTCCTATCTTTTTATTCTTTAAGGTTTGTTAAGGTCTTTCACTTTCTTGGTTAGGGATATTTCAAAATATTTAATTTTTGTGACTATTGTATGTGGACCACTTCCCTGATTTCTTTCTCCATGTGTAAGTGATTGGCATACACAAAGGCACTGATTTTTATGCATTGGTTTTATATCCTTGCCCTTTCACTGAACCTTTATCTGCTCCAGAAGTTTTTTGATGGAGTCTTCAAGGCCACTTATGTATAGAATCATATAATCAGAAAACAGGACTAGTTTAACTTCTTTCTTTCCAACTTGTATTCCTTTTATTTATTTTGTCTCATTGCTTGAGCTAAGACTTAAAGTAATATGTTAAATAGCAGTGGGCACAGTGAACACTCTTGTCTTGTTCCAGACCTTAGTGGGAATGCTTTTTGCCCATTAGTTATTCCCCATTACTATGACATAGGCTTATGTTTGTTTGTTATATATAGCCCTTATTATGTTGAGATATGATCCATCCACCCCTAGACTCTACAGTGTTTTAACCATGAAGGATGTAATGTGTTTTCAAAGCCTTTTTCTGCATCAATTGAAATGAGAAAGTGATTTCTGCCCTTTAGTCTATAAATGCGTTGTATTATTTTTTTACTGCCGCAGACCACCCAGTGGGGATGTCTCTGCAGGGGGACCAGGCTTGGATATTCAGGTAAGGAACGGATTCGACGCGACAGACGGACAACACAGGTTGTGATTGCTGCTGCAAAGAACTTTACTTTCAGGTCTCAGTTATATACAGAAACAATCAGGAACTGCTCCATTTGGCAGGTTTTCAAAAAATGAAATCAGTACAATAACTCCTTATGACATATACTCAGTATAAACTTGCTATACCCAGGAACTTTCTCTTTCTGTAGCTGCTGCAGGACCAGACATTTGTGGTTAATGACTAACATCCAAAGATTTCTAATATTAACATCTTACATTCACATTGGGGTCCCACATTTCATCCCAAACTCTTAGGTCTTTCAACATTCTTTCTTGACTTAAAGGGTTTCCAAATATATCATACAATCTTTTATTCCTAACAGCAAAGAATACATATACTTTCCATCTAAGTTCTTGTTGCTGTTTATCTGTCAAAGCACACCATGGGGGCCAGCTTCTCCTAATCATTTCCTATATGCTCAATGAATAATATTTGATTCTCTTTCCTTTAAATGTTACCCATCTGATTAGATTCTTATCATATTTTCCTGTCCAAGGGAGTGGTGCATCAGTAGGATCAAAATTATAAGGCCCTCTATATTTAGGTGGTTCCCTCCATCTGCCATGAATCAGAAACTGCAGACCGCCAAACAATTCTGTTAGTGGAGGGTCATATGGAGTTAAAGTTACATTCTCAGCAAGAATAAAAATTAGCTATTCAAGCTTTTCAGACACAGCCGGCGTCGCGGTTAAGGCTGCTGGGGTTACTGAGGCTAGGGCTGTCTCCATAGGTGGAAGCTTCCGTTTTTGTACTCTTAGTTTCTGGAACATCTAAAGGCCCATCGAGATTATCTGCTGAGAGCATGATTTTATCAGTATAAAGTTGAGTGGGCTTAGTTCCTAGAATCAATAAGGCAAGCACCCAGAGAAAGAACACACTGCAGAATGAGACCCAAATCACAAAACACCAAAGACTCTGCCAGGGACCTCCAGGGGGCCTAATCACGTGTGATGCGAAACCCCAGGTCTAGTAGCCATTCGAGCTGTTCAGGCTCTATGCTACACAGACTCCACTGGAGTTGGTGTGGCATTTTACCAATCTCTGCATGTTGAAACATACTTAGGTTGAAATTTACATGATTGAAGTGGATGATCCTTTTGATGTGTTCTTGTATTCAACATGCAAGAATTCTACTGAATATTTTAAAATCTAAATACATCATAGATTTTCTTGTGCAGTGTGCTTTATGCATTAGTGTAATTCTGGTTTCAAAGAAATAGTCAGTAGTCAATAAGTATTCCTTCCTTTCCAATTTTGTGAAATAAGTTGAGAAGAACTGGTTTTATTTGTTCAAATAAAGCTTTGGTAGAATTTTGCAGTGAATCCATCTGGGCCTGCACATTTTTTGGTCTGAAGTCTTTTAATTACTCCCTTAATTTCATTAGTTGTTATATCTCTATTCAGGTTATTTCTTTGAGATCTCTCTATTTTTGTAATGTAGAACTGTAAACTTTTCTCTTAGGATATTCTTCATTGTGTCCCATAAGTTTTAGTATGTTCTATTTTCATTGTTTAGTTTTAGGAAGTATTTATTTCTCGTTTTTATTAGTTATGGTTATTTAGGGACATACTCAGTATGAAAACAGCACATGTTGGTACCTTCCTTACCCTCATCCATGCCCCCCTCCAAGGTACCCTCCTCATTGGAGGTGCCAGTTATCCCCATGGGGATTGTGAGTTATGTATTGTGGGGGTAGCCATCAGTTATGGGGAAAAGGCAATGTCTCTGTGCATAATGACCCAACTTGTAGCTCTAAAAATCTTTCTACCTCCTCATCTGCAAATTTCCCTGAGCCATGTTGGGTTAGCTTTAGGTCTACTTCAGTGATGGGTTCTTAGGAGCCTCTGTATCTCTGGATCTCTAGTTTGGCAGGGGTCGAGTGTGCTCAGTGTCTATCTCCTTTACCCTTGTGCTGATATCAGGTTCACCAAGAAAGCAGCACTCTTGTTCATTTCCCCAATTACTTTATGGTTTCCACTGGGGCCCTGGTGAAGTGTGATGAGCCACTTCTCTTCTAAGGTCCTGCTTCCATCTGAAAAAGAGAAGCAGACTCTCCAATGGAGAGTGACATCAGCACTAGTTAAATGTGATAACCATTGTGAGTTTAGAGAGAATGTAATGAGTGTAAGCACTATTGTAGCCCAAGATTGATGGGAGCTTGATATTGGAGAACAAACTCATTATCTGGATATGATTCTGACTTGTTCCCCAGTTTCTGATATGGGTTTCTTTCTACTGAGCAGATATGTTAGCTAATCCAAGAGCAGTTGGTTACCCACCATGGCTGTGTGCCACTATTGCATTTGTGTGAACATCATGTCAGGTTGCTTGCTTCTGAGTAACTTAGACCTCGAGTTGCTTGGCCACTTTCCCCCAGTAGCTCATGTGGCACCTTCTAGCACTAGATGGACTAACTGTCTAGGGACTGTCTCTCTTTTAGATTCCAACCAGGTCTCTCCATATTCTGTACCAACATCATATGGTGTCTTCAGCAGTGGGGTCTTACCATTAACCTCTGGTGGGTAAATAAGTGCTCTGAAAGAAGTTTGTCTTCTTTTGGAAAACATTGTAGGTTTCCCTGATCAATAGCTCATTGGGGGTATTAACTTCATTTATTTCCTTTTTGATTTCTTCAATGACCCTTTCATTGTTCAATATCATGTTGTTCTATCTCCAGGATTTGGTGTATTTTCTGTTGCTTCTCTTATTGATTTCCAGCTTTATTAAATTGTAGTCAGATAAAATACAAGGAGTTGTGATAATTTTTCCAAACTTATGGAGATGATGTTTTAATATATGATCTATTTTAGAGAGGTTACATGAGCTACTAAGGAGAATGTGTACTCTGAGAGTTTGGCTGAAATGTTTTAAAGATGTCTGCTAAGTCTATTTGATCTATGGTATTATGATATTATGATCCATTGTTTTCTATTTTCTGGTTTGATGTTCTGTCTATTGACAATAGTGTGGGGTATTAAAATAAACCACTATTATTGTACTGGAATTTATTTTTTGTTTCAATGTCTAGTAAATTTTGCTCTATAAAATTCGGTGCACCTGTGTTTTGTGTATGTATATTTATTGTTGTAATATTCTCTTATTGAATTGGTCCATTTATTTATTTAAGAGTGACAGACAAAAAGGGAGAGAGGGGGGCATGCCAGGGCCTCCACCCACTACATACAAACACCAGATGCATGAGCCCCCTTGTGCATCTGCCTAACATGGGTCCTGGGGAATTGAGCCTTGAAGCAGTGTCCTTAGGCTTCACAGGCAAGTGCTTAACCACTAAGCCATCTCTCCAGCCCTTTAATTGGTCCTTTAATGAGTGAAAACTGGCATTCTTTATTTCTTTTGGTTATTTTTAGTTTAAAATCCATTTTATTGGATATTAATATAGCCACACATATGCATTTCCCATTTCCATTTGCTTGGTATAACTTTCCTTATCCTTTCACCCTAACTTTGCATCTAGTTTTATTGATAAATTGGGTTTCTTGAAGACAGCAAATGTATGGTTCCAGGTTTCTGTTAACCTGTGCCTTCGGATTAGGTAGTTGAGTGCATTGATGTTCAGAGTTATAATTGAGAGATGTGACTTATTCATATCAAATTCAAGACTTTGTGGAGCTTGGTCTTTCTTGATCTTCATTTACTTTCATATATGCTCTAGTTTTGATGATTCTTTTTTACTTTTAAGCCTCTTTAAGTGAGTTTATTTTTGTTTTCTGTTACATTTTCCTTCTGTATCTCCACCTCTTTCTTGTATTCCAATTTACTTTCTAAATTTTTTATTGTTTCTTTGAATTTGTTCATGCATTTGATCATATCCTTATAGAGTCTATTGCACTGTCCATTGAGATTTTCTCCTTCTTCTTCTTCTTGATTCTCATCAATTTCATCTGCACATAGACCTCATTTTGTTGTTTCTCTCCCATTTTATTCAGCCATTTGTTCATAGCCTCATTAACTTTGTTGAATATGCTTATTGTAATTGCACTTTTCAATTCTGTGTCTTGGTTTTTCTCTATGTACTTTTCATTGGAGGCTTCCATGATGGGATTAGATATGCTTGCTAGGGGTATTAGGCCTTTGTTTCTTGTGTTATCTTTTGTGTACTGAGGTTTTCCCAAGTTTTAATAGCCCAGGGTCAAATGAATTTCACCAGGCCCTGGTGAATTGTGGGGAACCATTGGGCACTAGGAAACCAAAAGTGCCTCCATCCTGAATAATGACTCCATTTTGTGATAAGTTGTCTGTTCTGGAAAATCACAAGGTCTGCAGTTGTTTGTTAACCCATGCACGGAGAAAGAACAATGTAACCCATAAAGAATGAGGGAGTCATTATCTTGTGGCTTTGGGGCTGGGGCCTTATCCTGCAGCTGTGGAACATCTTGTGGCCTTGGAGCTGGGGCCTTATCCTATTGAAACAGAACTGTAGCAATACCTAAACTGCTGACAAACTCCTCTGTTCTGCTGTATAAAAGGCACCCTGAGAAAAATAAAATTTGGCAGCTTGATCAGACTCCTGTCTTGCTGTCGGTTCCTTGTGTCTCTTGTCCCTTTCATTTCAGGTTTTCTGGGATCTGTGCTCCCTTTGAAGCCCCGCTGGCTGGGGCAGTGAATTTTACCAGACCTTCATAGAACTAAAAACAATGCTTCTTAAACTTTTCCATAAAAGATAAAAGGAAGGCATACTAGCAAACTCTGCCTACAAACCCAGCAATACCCTGATACCAAAACCAGATAAAGACAGGGGAAAAAAGAAAATTACAGACCAATCTCCCTCGTAAATATAGTTGCAAAAATTCTCAACAAAATATTGGCAAACAGAATACAAGAATATATAAAAAAGACAATGCACCCTGACGAAATGGGATTTATCCCAGAGATGCAAGAATGGTTCAACATATGCAAATCAATAAGTATAATATGCTATATAAATGAAATTAAGGGCAAAAATCCCACAATCATCTCAATAGATACAGAAAAGGCATTTGACAAAATCTAACATCTCTTCATGGTAAAAGTCCTAAAGAAAACCTGGGAGTAGAATAAAACATATCTCAAAGTAATAAAGGCTACTTATGACAAACATAGAGCCAACATAATACTAAATGGGGAAAAGGTTGGATCTTTTCCACTAAAATCAGGAACAAGACAAGGGTGCCCACTGTCCCCACTTTAATTTAATATAGTTCTGGAAGTCTTTGCTATAGCAATAAGGCAAAAGACACACATAAAAGTAATACAAATTGGAAAGGAAGAAGTCAATTTATCATTATTGGCAGATGATATGATTCTATATATAAAGGACACTAAAAATTCTACCAGCCACCTGTTAGAGCTGATAAATCCTTCTAGCAATAAAGCAGGATACAAAATAAAGACACAGAAATCAGTAGCCTTCCTATATACTAACAGAAACATGCTGAGGATGAAATCAGGGAATCACTCCCATTCACAATTGCTTCAAAAAAAAAAGTACCTTTGAATAAACCTAACCAAGGAAGTGAAGAACCTCTACAATGAAAACTTTACAACACTAAGCAAAGATATTTCAGAAGACACTAGGAAATGGAAAGAGATCCCATATTATTAGATTAGAAGAACCAATATTGTTAAAATCATAATCCTACCAAAATCTATACATTTAATGCCATTCCTATCAAAATTCCAAATTCCAATGTCATTCTTCATGGAAATAGAAAAAAAAAAACCTAAAATTCATTTGGGAGCACAAAAAACCTTGAATAACCAAAACAATTTTTTTGAAGTAGAGTCTCAGTATCCAGGCCCAGGCTGACCTGCAATTCACTATGTAGTCTCATGGTGGCCTAGAACTCATAGCAATCCTCCTCTGTCTGCCTATTGAGTGTTGGGATTAAAGGCATGCGCCACCACACCCGGTAACCAAAACAATTTTGAGCAATAAAAATAAGGCTGGTTGTATCACCATACTGGGTTTTAAACTATATTGCAGAACCATAGTAGCAAAGACACAAAGACATGTAGATCAATGGAACAGAATAGAGAACCCAGATGTAAAATCAGGCAACTACAACCATCTGGTTTTCACCCAAAATGCCAAAAATATTCACTGGAGAAAAAAGGCTGTCTCTTTAACAAATGGTTCTAGAAAAATTGGATACCTATATGTAGAAATATTAAATGAAATATGAAATAAATATGAATGTGCACAAGAGTTGATTCCAAAAACCTTAATATCATACCTGAAACTCTGAAACTGCTAGGGAAAATGTAAGAGAAAACACTTCAACATATTGACATAGGCAACTAGTTTCTGAATATAATTCCATTTGCTCAGGAAATAAAACTACTAATCAACTACTGGGGCCTTGTGAAATTAAAATCTTTTGTACATCAAAAGACACTGAGAATAGAGCAAAGAAGCAACCTCCAGAATAGGAGAAAGTCTTTGCCAGCTGTACATCTGAGAGAGGATTAATATCCAGGATATTCAAAAAACTCAAATAACTAAGTAATAAGAAATCAAACAACCCAGTTAAAAACAGGCTATGGAACTACATAGAGAGTTCTCATAAGAAGAAATACAGATAGCATATGAACATCTAAAACATGTTTAGCCATCAGAGAAATGCAAATTAAATCTACTTTAAATCTTTGAGATTCCCTCTCACTCCTGACAGAATGGCTACTATCAAGAAAACAAATGCTGGAGTGGATGTGGAAAAGAGGAACCCTTCTACACAATTGGTGGGAATGTAAACTGGTACAGCCATTGTGAACATCAGTGTGTAGGTTCCTAAAAACAGTTAAAAATAGATTTATCATGTGACTTACCTATACCATTCCTAGGCATATATCCCAAGGAATCCTCTCACTACCTTAGAGATACTTGCTCAACCATGTTTATTCCTGCTGTATTCATAATATCTAGGGAATGGAACCAGCCTAGATGCCCCTCAAATGATGAGTGGATAATAAAGATGTGGGACATTTATACATGGAGTTTTCTATTCAGTGGTAAAGAAAAATGAAATTTAAAATTTGCAGAGAACTGGATTGATCTGGAAAGGATTTTGTTAAGTGAGCTAACTCAGGACCAAAAAGCCAAATGTTTCATATTCTCTATCGTATGTGAATCCTAGCTACTGATGTTTAGACTTACATGTGAATTGAGCAAAAATCAGTAGCAGAGGCCAGTAAGCTAGGAAGGGGCTTTAATGGAGGGAGGAGAGGGGAGGACCTAAGGAGATGGCGTTCAATGCAGTAAAGTAGATGAACAGATTACTAGGTGTGCAACGGCCTAAGTGAGGTCACAGGAAGGGATTGAGTAAAATGTGGGTAGGGAGAGGATTAATTAAAATTCAACATGTTATGAATAAGCCATGTAGAAACATACTTTTTGGGATAATGGCATATGCAGAGGCCATAGACTATTACTAGAAAAAAGTTGATGCCAGGGATGGGATACCTTCCAGAGTTTTGTTGGCCACGGAGGTCCATGATGCACCCAAAACATTATAGGCTGTTCCCAGGGCTCTTGGTTTCCCACCAGAAATAGATGGCAATATCCTATTGCTGAAGACTCCATCTACTTTGGCTTCAAGTCGCTGACAAATCAAGCTGGAGCTGAGCTGAAAACCTCATCCCTGTAGACCATCTAACAGAAGTCTGAAAAAGCTACACTTCATGCAGCCTTATGGGAGAAAGAAACCATCAATGATGAAAACAGTGGTCACTGCAAGCCTTACATTTGGCTAGCTGTAGCAGACAGCTTCGGCTTCACTGAGATGAACTTCCAAACCATGCACAAGTATGAAGGAAGGGACATTTATTGAAGCTTACAGATCCAGGGGAAATTCCATAATGACAGAAGAAGCTGGCCCTGCTCTTACAGGACCAAGTAGAGAGACAGAAGCCAGAAGCCAAGCCAAAAGCCACACAGCACACTTCAGGAACTCCAGGTGGAACTAGGAACTTTGCATATCTTTAGATTGGAATTTCAAACCCACCACCATACCTTAAGATCCACCCAGTGATACCTCCAGTCAGGTGGCTGCAGATGCAAACTACAAGCTAATAAAACACTGAATATATTGGGGGACATCTATTCAAACTACCACATTCTGCCCCTGCCCCCCAATAGATTCAAAACCACCACACATTGTAAATTATATTTGGTCCAATTTCAAAGGTCCCCACAGTCTTGACCAACTTAAGCTAGTTCCAACATCCCAAGTCTCATCAGAGATTTAAGATTGTCTCTTAGCTGTAAGTCCTATAAAATCAAACAAATCACACACTTTCAAAATATAAAGGCACAGAATAAACATTTTCAACTGCGATGAGGCATAGCAAGGAGAGACTAGAACAATGCAAACTCCACAACCATCAAGCAAACATCAAACTTCTAATAGTTTAAGCCCAGTGACGAGCAGTCACAGGCTTTTCCAATTCCACCCCTCCAGCTGGGCTGAGTAGCCAAGAAAAACTGCCAACCCTAGCCAATAGCCTCCATGGTAGCCCTTGCACAGTCCTGCTACATCCAAAACATCTTTAGGTCTCCATGCAAACCATGATCCATCTTCCAAAGGCTCTTCCAGCCTATTTGTGAGGGTCATCATGCCCTGCCTATATTCCATGTGTCAGCAGTGGCTTCTGGAACCATATGCATTTCATGACCACTTTGTGAATTTTTCATGTTTCCAAAACTAATACCAGGTGTGCAGGACACAGATATATTCTTAACTCAGGGGCAAAATTAATTATTTCCTTGAAGAGCAGGTTCCTTCTCCAGTCAACTCCTTCCAAAAGTTTGCATTTTTATCATAGTCTTTCCTCAGGCATCCTCTCCGTTGTTTCAATGTAAAGCAGTTGAGTCATTTTCCTTAAGATTGCTAATGTATTGATGATAGCAGCTTCAGTAACATAAAACCAGTCTCTATGCCTATAATTTTAACTTGCTTGATGTTTTCCAACTTAAAATATTAAAGCTTTCAGTCCAATATGTTTAGCCAAGCACATAAGTTCATTACAAATTTAACCTTGATCAAACACTCTGGGCCAGGGCAGCAGAATGCAGTCAGCCCTTATTCCAGTAGCTCAGTTCCAACAAAGCCCTCTGCAATCTTTCCTTCCCCTTAGAAAGCTCATAAGCTAAGCCTCAATATTCAATACTGTCTGCACATAGCATACTCAAACTCTCATCAGAATAGTCCATAAAACTTGGCTTCTGCTCCAGAAAGCATCTTCAGTTGCACACACCAAGTCCATGCCCGTTGCTCCAAAACAAAAGTTCCAAAAGACCAAATTCTACATGGTCAGGTTTTCCAACCCCACTTCTGGTACCAATTTCTGTAGCAGACAAGTTCAAGTTTGCTGAGATGAGCTTCCAAACCGGGCACAGTTAAGGAGGAAGGGATATTTATTGAAGCTTACAGATCCAGGGGAAGTTCCATAACGGCAGAAGAGGCTGTCCCTGCTCTTATAGGACCAAGCAAAGTGATAGAAGCCACAAGCCAAGCCAAAAGCCACACAGTACACTTCAGGAACTCCTGGTAGAACTAGGCACTTTGTATATGTTTACATTGGAATTTAAAACCTAACACCACAGCTTAAGATCTGCTCAGTGAACACCTGCTAGGTGGCTACAAATGCAAAATACAAGCTAAAAAAAAAACAGTGAATATATTGGGAGCCATCTATTCAAACTACCACACCAGCCAGGGCAAATGTCCAAACGAGTGTGAGAGTGGCATGTCTGTTATGGGGGAAACCAGCCACTCTCTAATTGGACTGAAGGCCCACTCCAGGATAGGGAATGCATGCCCAGCACTGAAAACCTAATTAAAAGCCTGTGGTAGGGAGATCATGAGCCCTAGGAGTGTAATACCTGTTCTTGCCTGGATAAATGCATATATTATGTTCACCAAACTGTCCTGTAAGTACTTTTCTTAACATTTGTTTCCATATATTAATGCTACTCTTGCTTTTTGTTAGAGAAGTTTCTCCTTTCAGGTGGTGGTGACCACTCAGATGACCCAAAAGATACCATACTGCTGATAAGAAGAGATTGAGGAGTATTCAGGACTAAAACACCACTATCATATTTTTCAAGGATCAAGGCCTTGCAGGAGAGGTGGCAGAAAGAATGTAGGAGCCAAAGGAAGAGTAGGACTACCTACAATGCAATTGTTCATGCAGGAATATTCATGACCCTGTAGTGCCTAGCATTATCATCACAAGACCCTCATAATAAGAGGAAAATATGATGAAATCAAAATAAAAGAGAGACTGATTGAGAGAGTGAGGTGATATATTAGAGAATGGATTTGTGAAGGGGAAAGTGGGGGAGGGGAGGGAATTATCATGATTTATTGTCTATAATTCTGGAAGCTGTCAGCAAAATAAGACTTTCTTTTTTAAAAAAAAGAACAATGGGTACCTGGAACTAGCAAGATATATCATACTTTAAAAACTGATAGCTCGAGGACTTCCGGTCAAGATGGCGGCATAGGAACCACGCCTAAGCAGCCTAGGGGAGAAAAAGCCAAAGAAAACCCAGCAAAATACACAAGGGAGGTGTATAAGAGATTAAAACAGCAGCGGAGAAGTAGGAGATATCCAGAGCCCACACGGGCAGGCCGAAGCAGCTCCGGCAGCGGCAGCTCGGGACCCGGTAGCAGCAGCTCGGGATCCGGCAGCGGCAGCTCGGGACCCGGTAGCGGCGACTTGGGCTCCGGCAGCGGCACCTCGGGACCCGGTAGCGGCGATTCGGACTCTGGCAGCGGCAGCGGCAGCACGGGCACCGGCAGCTGCATCTCGGACTCCGGCAGTGGCGACTCGGGATCCAACAGCGGCGGCTCAGACCCCGGCAGCGGAAGCGGCGGTGGAAGCCGGAAGCGGCGGTGGAAGCCGTGACTCCAGCCCCAAAAACACCATCAGCTGCTCCGGTACCGGCCACAGCGGCTTCAGGGCAGCGAATCCAGCAGCGGAGGCTCCAGCGGCTTCAGCGGCAGAGGCGGATCCCGCAGCGGCAGCACCAGCGGATCAGAGGCGGAGGACCCAGCAGCGGCAGCTCCAGCGGATCAGCGGGGGCAGACCCAGCAGCGGCATCTCCAGTGGCGGATCCAGCAGCAGTGGTCCCAGCAGCGGCAGCTCCAGCGGCAGCAGCGGGGATCCAGCATCAGGGGCGCCAATCTGCAGGGCCACAGTTGCCAGGCTTGGTTTGCCCCACAGGAAAAGCCAGCACCCAGTTCCAGAAAGCAGAACAGCGGCCCAACATCCCAGCCAGCAACTTGACTGAGACCAAAATCATCCAAAGAGGTAACTGGGATTGAACCAGGGAAGGGTCTCACCTGGTCACAAGCTGACTTGGATCCCTCAACAGACCAGAAATCTTAACTTCTTTGTTGATAGAGGATCTGGTTTTTATAATAAATAATCTTGCATAAATGCTCGGTGCTGTTCTTGACTGAATGTGTATAGGGTTTAGTTAAATTTTAGAATATACCTGTATTTTATTCCACTCAACCTATTTGAATACTCCCATAGCAGGCAAACTTAACCCCTAGGACCACGTGTCTAGATACTCTGAGAGTGGTAAGAGCCACACCTAACATCTTAATCTCCTACATAGAAGATATACAATATCAGATCAATAGATACAGCAAAGGATAACTAGCTAACTGGAAAATCTAAGCAGTAACTTAATCCAAGATGCAAAAATATATACATTATAACACAAGAAACACCAAAAACCAAGGCAATATAAATCCACCAAAAAGCATCAATGCTTCAGAAATCACCTCTAGTGAAAACGAGTTAGAGAAAATGCCTGAGAAAGATTTCAAAAGAATGATTGTAAATATGTTCAATGAACTCAAAGAAGAAATCAAAGGAATCAGAGAAGATACAGGACACCAATTTAACGAAATAAAGAAATCAATACAAGACATAAATAAGGAAATAGAAATAATGAAGAAAAACCAGTCAGAATTACTAGCAATGAAGAACACAGTTAATGAAATAAAAAACTGTGTAGAAAATCTCACCAGTAGAATGGATGAAGGAGAGGACAGAATATCTAAGCTAGAAGACCAGGTGGCAGATCTAATTCAATCCAACAAAGAGAAAGACAAACTAATAGAAAAGTATGAATGGGAATTTCAAGATATTCGGGACACTATGAAAAGATCAAATATAAGAATTCAGGGTATAGTAGAAGGAGAAGAATTTCAATCCAAAGGTATAGTAGGCATCTTCAACAAAATCATAGAAGAAAACTTCCCCCAAATTGGGAAAGAGGTGCCAATGCAGATACAGGAAGCATTTAGAACACCAGCCAGACAAAACCTGGAAAGAACCTCTCCTCGCCATATTATAATCAAACTACCAAACACACAATCCAAAGAAAAAATATTGAAAGCAGTTAGAGAGAAAAATCAAGTTACCTACAAAGGCAAGCCCATCAGGATCACAGCAGATTACTCAACACAAACTTTCAAAGCCAGAAGGGCTTGGAGTGATGTATTCCAAACTCTGAAAGATAACAACTGTCAACCAAGACTACTTTATCCTGCAAAACTATCCATTCAAATAGATGGAGAAATAAGGACATTCCATGACAAAAGCAGGCTAAAGGAGTATTTGAAGACAAAACCAGCTCTACACAAAATACTTGAAAGAATCCTCCATGCCGAAGAGAAAGAAAAACACACATATAAGGAACCTGGAAAACAACAAACAACACTCAAATACTAGTTAATATAAGAGAGCAAAGGTAGAACCAGAACCACAAAAAAAAAAAAAATGGCAAGCATAAATACACATCTTTCAATAATATCTCTTAATATCAATGGCCTCAATGCTCCAACCAAAAGACATAGATTTGCAGACTGGGTAAAAAAGCAGGACCCTACAATTTGTTGTCTCCAAGAAACTCACCTTCCTACAAAGGATGGACATTATCTTAGGGTGAAAGGTTGGAAAACGGTGTTTCAAGCAAATGGACCCAGAAAGCAAGCAGGGGTTGCTATCCTAATAGCTGACAAGGCAGACTTCACTCCAACATTAGTCAAGAAAGATAAGGAAGGTCACCTTATATTGATTAAGGGCACACTCCAACAGGAGGACATTACAATCCTAAACATATATGCACCTAACATGGGGGCTCCCAAATTCATCAAACAAACACTGTTAGAACTAAGGTCACAGATAACACCAAACACATTGGTAGTTGGTGACTTTAACACCCCACTCTCATCAATTGACAGGTCATCCCGGGAAAAAATAAACAGAGAGGCATCTGGACTAAACGAGGTCATAGAAGGAATGGACCTAACAGACATATACAGGACATTTCATCCAAATGCTGCAGAATATACATTCTTTTCAGCAGCACATGGATCATTCTCTAAAATAGACCATATATTAGGACACAAAGCAAATCTTAACAAATTCAGGAAAATTGAAATAATTCCTTGCATTCTATCTGACCACAATGGAATCAAACTACAAATCAATAGCAAGAAAGGATGTAGAGCATACACAAAGTCATGGAAACTAAACAATACATTACTAAATGATGAATGGGTCAATGAAGAAATCAAGAAGGAAATCAAAAAATTTATAGAGTCAAACAATAATGAGAACACAACATACCAAAATCTCTGGGACACAATGAAGGCAGTTCTAAGAGGTAAATTTATAGCTTTAAGTGCCTATATTAAGAAATTAGAAAGGTCGCAAATAAATGACCTAATGCTTCACCTTAAAGCCTTGGAAAAAGAAGAACAAGGCAAACCAAAAATCAGTAGACGGGAAGAAATAATAAAGATTAGGGCAGAAATTAATGAAATAGAAACCAAAAAAAACAATACAAAGAATTAATGAAACAAAGAGCTGGTTCTTTGAAAGGATAAACAAGATTGATAAACCCTTAGCAAATCTGACCAAAAGAAAGAGAGAAGAGACACAAATTAATAAAATTAGAGATGAAAAAGGTAACATCACGACAGATGCCAGAGAAATTCAAAAAATCATAGGGACATATTATAAAAACATATACTCCACAAAGTATGAAAATCTGAAAGAAATGGATGATTTCCTTGATTTATATGACCTACCTAAATTAAATCAAGATGAGATTAATCACTTAAATAGACCTATAACAAGCATGGAGATCCTAACAGTTATCAAAAATCTCCCAACTAAGAAAAGCCCAGGCCCAGATGGATTCACTGCTGAATTTTACCAGACCTTCAGGGAAGAGCTAACACCATTGCTTCTTAAGCTTTTCCATGAAATAGAAAAAGAAGGAATTCTACCAAACTCCTTCTATGAAGCCAGCATCACTCTGATACCAAAACCAGGCAAAGATAGAACAAAAAAGGAAAATTACAGACCAATCTCCCTCATGAACATAGATGCAAAAATTCTCAACAAAATATTGGCAAACAGAATACAAGAATACATTAGAAAGATCATTCACCCTGACCAAGTAGGCTTTATCCCAGAGATGCAGGGATGGTTCAACATACGCAAATCTATAAATGTTATACATTATATAAATGGGTTGAAGGACAAAAATCACATGATCATCTCATTAGACGCAGAGAAAGCATTCGACAAAATCCAACATCCCTTCATGATAAAAGTCCTACAGAGACTGGGAATAGAAGGAACATATCTCAATATAATAAAGGCTATTTATGATAAGCCTACAGCCAACATATTACTAAATGGGGAAAAGCTGGATGCTTTTCCACTAAAATCAGGAACAAGACAAGGGTGTCCACTGTCCCCACTTTTATTTAATATAGTTCTGGAAGTCTTAGCCATAGCAATAAGGCAAGAGACATGCATAAAAGGGATACAAATCGGAAAGGAAGAGGTCAAGTTATCATTATTTGCAGATGACATGATTCTATATATAAAGGACCCTAAAGACTCTACTAGCAAACTGTTAGAGCTGATAAAAACCTACAGTCATGTAGCAGGATACAAAATAAATACACAGAAATCAGTAGCCTTCATATATGCTAACAACAAACACACAGAGGATGAGATCAGAGAATCACTCCCATTCACAATTGCATCAAAAAAAATAAAGTACCTTGGAATAAACCTTACTAAGGAAGTAAAGAATCTATACAATGAGAACTTTAAAACACTCAAGCGAGAAATTGCAGAAGACACTAGGAAGTGGAAAAACATCCCTTGTTCCTGGATTGGAAGAATCAATATTGTGAAAATGGCAATCTTACCAAAAGCAATCTACACATTTAACGCAATCCCCATCAAAATTCCAAAGGCATTCTTCACGGAAATAGAAAAAACAATCCAAAAATTCATTTGGAATCACTAAAAACCTCGAATATCTAAAATAATACTGAGCAACAAAAATAAGGCTGGTGGTATCACCATACCTGATTTTAACCTATACTACAGAGCCATAGTAACAAAAACAGCATGGTACTGGCACAAAAGCAGACTCGTAGATCAATGGAACAGAATAGAGGACCCAAATGTGACCCCATGTAGTTATAGCCACCTGATATTTGATAAAAATGCCAAAAATACTCATTGGAGAAAAGACAGCCTCTTCAGCAAATGGTGTTGGGAAAACTGGATATATATCTGTAGAAGGATGAAAATAGATTCTTCTCTTTCTCCGTGCACAAGAATTAAGTCCAAATGGATTAAGGACCTTAACATCAGACCTGAAACTCTGAAACTGCTAGAGGAAAAAGTAGGGGAAACCCTTCAACATATTGGTCTTGGCAAAGACTTTCTGAATACAACCCCAATTGCTCAGGCAATAAAACCACAGATTAACCACTGGGACCTCATGAAAATACAAAGATTTTGCACTGCAAAGGACACGGTGAAGAAAGCAAAGAGGCAACCTACAGAATGGGAAAAAATCTTCACCACCTATATATCTGATAGAGGATTAATATCTAAGATATACAAAGAACTCAAGAAGTTAAATAATAAGGAATCAAACAAACCAATCAAAAAATGGGAAATGGAGCTAAATAGAGAATTCTCAAAGGAAGAAATACGAATGGCATATACGCATCTAAAAAAATGCTCTACATCCCTAGTCATCAGGGAAATGCAGATTAAGACTACATTGAGATTCCATCTCACTCCTGTCAGATTGGCTACCATCATGAAAACAAATGATCATAAATGTTGGCGGGGATGTGGAAAAAGAGGAACCCTTCTACATTGTTGGTGGGAATGCAATCTGGTCCAGCCATTGTGGAAATCAGTGTGGAGGTTCCTAAAACAGCTAAAGATTGATCTACCATATGACCCAGCTATAGCTCTCCTAGGCATATATCCTAAGGACTCAGCTCATTACCTTAGAGATACTTGCTCAACCATGTTTATTGCTGCTCAATTTATAATAGCTGGGAAATGGAACCAGCCTAGATGTCCCTCAACTGATGAGTGGATAATGAAGATATGGCACATTTATACAATGGAGTTTTACTCAGCAGTAAAGAGAAATGAAGTTATGAAATTTGCAGAAAAGTGGATGGATCTGGAAAGAATTATACTAAGTGAGGTAACCCAGGCCCAGAAAGCCAAGCGCCACATGTTCTCCCTCATATGTGGATCTTAGCTAGAGATGATTGGGCTTCTGTGTGAGAAGGAAAAAACTCAGTAGCAGAGGCCAGTAAGTTAAAAAAGGAGATAGAAAGGGAAGAGAAAGAATGGGAGGAGGGCTTTTATTAGGTTGGTATTGTATATATGTAAGTAGAAAGATTGAGATGGGGAGGGGATATGATGGAGAATGGAATTTCAAAGGGGAAAGGGGGGAGGGTAATACCATGGGATTTTTTTTGTTATCATGGAAAATATTAATAAAAATGGAGAAAAAAAAACTGATAGCTCTCTGTTATGGTTTAGATGCAAAATATACCACAGTCCCACATGTTTGAACTCTTGATCTCCAGCCCCTGGTGCTACTTTAGGAGGTTGAAGAACCTTTGGGAGGAACAGCTTTGCTGAATGAAATGGATTAATGGGGGGCAGAGCTTGAGGATCCTGTTCCTTCTTGGTTTGCTGAGATGTGAGCAAAGAGCTGCCTCGCATTACCCTAACCATGGAGCCACACATCACCATGCCTCCCTACCATGATCATCATATCTTCTGAAACCATGACCTATATCTACTCCCTAATTTAGTTGGTTCTTGTCAGATTTTTGGTTATGGTGATGAGAAGAGTATGTAGCACTGAGGAGGCAAAGACAAGAAAATCATCAACCAGTCCACCTAGCCTAATTAGTGAGCTCCAGACCAAAGAGAAACCCGTCAAAAATGGTGGAAGGCCTCTACCCACCTTCTCTGTCACATAAATAAATAAATAAAAGTTTAATATTTTTTAAAAAAAGTACACAAGGGATGGCTTAGTGGTTAAGGCATTTGCCTGCAAAGCAAAGGACCCAGGTTCGATTAACCAAAGCCTATGTTATCCAGATGCACAAGGGGCACATGCATCTGGAGTTCGTTTGCAGTGGCTGGAGGCCCTGGCATGTCCATTCTCTTTCTCTCTCTCTCTCTCTCTCTCTCTCTCTCTCTCTCTCCTTCCCTCTTTATCTCTGTCAAATAAATAAATAAAAATAAAATATTTTAGAAAATGGTGGATGGCACTCCTGAGGAATAGCCACTACATGAATATGAACACACATACCCCACACCTCTAGACACAAGTGTACTTCCCACTACATGAGTATATATACACATATAAATAATAAAAGAGCCTTCATGAACTCCTCAATTGGACTTTTGACAAAATTAGGGGAGAGACAATAGCTGACAGCACCATCTGTTGGCTTAGGATCTGCATCTGAGGCTGACAGGCATGCTGTGTTCAATCCCTGGATTCTGGGTCAGGATGACTTCCAAGAATAGCATGTGCCAGCATACACACATGTTTCTTCATAATGTAGTGATAACTTATCAGGCTGCTCATTAATACAGACTTTCTACTTAACCAAGTGTGAAAGAGGAATTCATTACATGTATGGTAACTATTGTCTTGTACTATTTTACTGAACAGCAACATATTTTCCATGAATGATTTAATATTAGAGGATATAAAATATGCATCTGTTTAAAAATCCAGTTATTCAGATGAAAACTCTGATTTGTTATGGCTTCATTTTCTGGTCTGCTCAACACATTGCACATGGGGGCATTGAACAATGATTTTTGTACCTGACAGAGAGAGGATATATTTAACCAAGTACACATCTGTCTCTAAGGAAATGTAGACTATTTATCCAGGCTCAAGTGAGAAATTTTCCTGAGTCTTATTAGTGTTTCACTTTGAATTTGTTTCAAAGACATGGTTAACTTCTGTTTAGAATATCTCAGTTTAAAATACATGAAGAGTTTGCCAAGGGCTACTCACTATGGGAGCAGTGGTTAACAGACACAGCAGAAAACCCACCTTCATTCAGCTTGTGCCTAGTGGGGAACATAATCAAAGAACAAGGCAGTTCAACAAGATATCTTGATAAGTTTTATCAGTGTACTTCAGTAGTAGGGTAAGGAAAGGTTTCCTTAGAAAGCTATGCCAATGTGAAGCTTATGTTTGCTACATCTACTGTTCTGCCTGAGACCTCTTCACTTTCACTCTGTATCTTGCAGACTTGCATCTCCATGCATAAAGATGTCCTTGTCCATATTAAGTTCCTAAAGCTACAAAAAAGCACCATGAAACCTTATCCCTCACATGAACACTATACCCAGGAATAATTTCCAACACTTTTGGACCTTGGATCTTATATGGCTCTATGACTTGTTCTAGCCAATATGGGAGCATGCCAAGGTTGCATTTCTGAATGTAGCTTTAAAGGATGCTTCTATTTTATTTCTTGAATTTCTGAATCTATAGCTAGAAAACAAAGAAAGGAAGCTTAAAAACTAAATTAGGGTCTGATAAGATGGCTGAACAGATAAAAGCAGTTGCTACAGAAATATAAGGGATTAAGAGGGCCTGAGTTCAATCCTCAGTACTTATGCAAATTGCTGGGCATGGCCACACATATCTGTAACACCAGTCCTGTGTAGAACAGAGATAAGGGAGTTTATAGGGCGCCCTAGTCAGTCTGTATGACCAAAAAACAGCAGCTTCAGGTTCAGTGAGAGACTCTATCTCAAGGAAACAAAGTGGAATAATGACAGAGGAGGACAACAAATGTTTTCCTATGGCTTACACACACATGTCTATGGTGATACATCTGCACACATATGTGCAAACACTATCCATATACATACCACACACTATACACAAATACAAAAAGTAATGAAACCTAATCTTAGTGAAGATTGGCATCATTGCTAAGTTGACTCTTGTCATAGTCTTATGACTGGGAATAATAATAAATTGAACAATAATGTTCAGTTATTAGAAACAATAAGTCTTTCACCAAGAAGAAAAAGTATTTGTAACTTCCTACTGAGCAACTGACTGAGATAGTGTGATACCTAACAGTGTCTCAGAAATCACAACAGACAAAATTTTAACACAACTGAACATTAATTTAGTTGAAAAAATTTCAGTAATTTTATCAATATTGTAAAGACCAGGTTTAACAGGAAGAGAAGAAAGTTCTGTGACGATCACAAAATACAATGTCCTGGTTCAAAGAGCCTTATCTGTTAACATCAATTTTGCAAACATCACTCAGAAGCAGCACAATACACATGTCTATCATTCTTACATTTTATACAGAAGTATTCAATATTCCAGACTTTGCTCCACAGTTTAGATTAAGGTCTCTTATATTTCAATGACTCTGTTGTTCTTTCTAGAAGCTCAGAATATAGGCCAGGAAGAGTGCCTCTTCTGTTTAACACTAGCTGAATTTCAGGATAGTGACACCAACTAATTCTAATTTCTTTCTCTGAAATGGCTTGGGTTTTATCTTCTCCTTTCTCTTTCTTTTCATCCAAAAAGGAAGGAAATTTCCCCTTGATTATAATGATGACATAACCAATGTGTTCACAATACCCACTCCTCTCTGATAAGATTTTTTTTAAATATATTTACTCTGCATGATTTCTCCATTTGAATGACTGTGGAGTACCTTCTCAGATGAAGGCAGAAACTTGGATGGCTTCAGGGGTGCTCATTCCATGAGGCTGGGAATAAGACTCTCATAGCCCTTATGAGTTCTTGACTTAAGGATGGAATAGGCAGTTAATATGATCTGCATCTCCCTTGTTGTCTTTCCTTGGATTGAACACGTAAGTTTCATAGATGACCACATTGGAAGATTTAAGGATGAAAACTAAATTCCACATTGTCTCATAATGAACTTGGTTAAAATGAAGCTGTCAACTTGGATCATTTGTCAAACAATAAAGAAATGCCTTATTTAAAATTATATTTCAGACTTCTCAGTAGAATAAACCTTAGTTGACCATTTTTTCTCTTATTAAATCCATATTCCTGCATTCTATGCCAAGCCCTCTCCTGGGCACTGGGATGGAAGTGACTCTGATGCAGCTCTACTAACAGAATCTATGAGGTTTGTCAGATGCTCTGTTTCCAAGGTTGAATTTTACTGGGATTTTGTTCACTGCACACACACATATTCACTGTACCTTAGAAGAACAGCCATATGACACATAACAGTTTATATGCCAGTGACACTAGAACATATATTTGTATTTGCTACCTGCATCCATTACTTTCTTGTTTCTGGAACAAAATACCAACTAGAAGAAGTTTATGCAAGAAAAAGGTGTATTTTACCTTATAGATTTGAGAGGAAGTTTTACTATGGTGGGTAAAGCATGACAGGAAGAGACAGCTGGTGCCATATCACATCAGTAGGAAGTAGAAAGGGCTAAAGAGCACCAAGGTATGCTGGACTATAACAGCTCAAAACACACCCATGATCACATACTTCCTCCAGCAAGGCTCCACAAACTTCCCCCAAAACACTACAAAGTGTGGATCAAGTATTCAAACACATACAGGACATTTTACATTCAAACCACCATATTCTTCCCCTGGCCTCCACAGTTTCTTGGCCATTTCATGTTTTACAATGCCTTCATCCCCTCCAGTCTTTACCAGTCCCAACACTGTTCACAAGCCCAAAGTCTCATCTGAGACTGAAGGCATTATTTTAATTGTGATTCTTATAAAACCAGAACATAAGTTCTATACCTCCAACATATAATGGCACAGAGTAACATTATTATTCCAAAAAAATGTGGAATATCAAGAAGAGACCAGACCAATACAAGATTGAAAACTGGCAGAGCAGTATCAAATCCTGAAGCTCTATGTCCAGCATATGAGATTTGTGATGAAATTATTTGGACTTCAAAAGGGCTAGCAGTTCTGGCCCTCCAGCTGTGTTGCTTACAGCCATCTAATAGCCAGGATCCACCCTGGACATGCAACTCCCCCCAGCAGACATTCAAGTGGTACTGGCATCTCCAACATCCTATGGTATCCATCCAATAAGTCTTTAACATATGGTTTATGTTTACACAAAGTTGCCTCACAGAGCTTTCCTTTAGGGATATTGGAAGCACTCAGAAACAATGATGTAACCAGTTACCCTCTACTTCTTGCATTATTCATGCATCCAAAATTAATATACCATGTAGGGTGACACTGCCAATTTTTTGCCAGGTGAGGATGAAGCCTAGCCTTAAGGAGCAAGGACCACCATAAGCACTTCTCCTCTCCCACACCACCCCATTTCTAAAGAATTATCATCTTCATTGTCTTTAGTCTTAAGTGGGTCTTGATCTCAGGGCACCTTTCCTATTATACCAGTGAAGAGTAGATGGCCTATCCTAAATGGGTAATCTCTTCAACAATTAAAGTTGAATCAACTGCTATCTCTGTACCTGGGACCTGAAACTTGTCCACATTTCTTTTGTGCCAAGTTATATATTCTTTGTATCTTTTTTGTGTTCTTTATTTTGCACTCTTTCATTGTAGATATGAATGAAAAAAAAGCATCAAAAAACAATAATTAAACCCTACAATCCACACATTGTATGCTTTTCTGTCTGGGAATTCCTCATCCAAACACATTAGTGCACTAATATTAAATTCAATTTTGTTCTCAGGACATGGGCAGAATGTAGCCAGATTTACTGTCAGAACAGAATATGGATTGCATGTGGCAAAGTTCTCAGTAAGATCCTTTTCTCCCTTGGAAACCTCATAATCAAAGCCTACATTGGCAACATCTCTCTCTTCATTCTGATCTGCCAAATTTCTACCTAAATGGCCCATTAAGCACTGATTATAGCATTAGTTCCAAATCTTTCCACATTCTCCCCACAAACCAGTTCCAAAAGACTGAGGGCCACATGGTTAGGTTTATTACCGCAAAAGCCCCATTATTTTCTGCAACAGTTATTTTCTCATTTCTAGGACAAAACATCTGGCCAGAAGCAGCTTACAGGAAGAAAGGGTTTATTTTAGCTTACAGATTTTAGTGGATGTTTCTATTATGGTGAGTATAGCATGGCTAGAGCAAACAGCTGTGCCATACCTTCACATTAACAGGGAGGAAGTATAAAGAGCTAAAGAGCATGAAGTAGAACTAGATTTATCATACCTCAAGGGCCACCCCAATAACATACTTACTCTAGCAAGACTTCACCTCCAAAGGATCAACAAACTTCCCAAACAGTGCCACCAACTGGGGATCAAGTAATCAAACACATAAGTTTATGAAGGACATATTACATTTAAACCACACCAGGTCGAATATTCTGGGACCTGCAGCCAAAAGGTCCCTAAACTGACAGTACTCTACTGTCATTGTGCTGGTTACTTACCTGCTTAGAAACTCGGAATAGATTTGTGCCTAAAATCATTTTGACATTAGAACTGGTGATACAAACCTGTACTACTACTCTGTACAGTTATTCTTAGAGCTGAAGCAGAAGGATCACAAGTTTAAAACCTGCCTGGATGACAGTAAGTTTAAGCCCAGTCTTGGAAATTCAGCAGGACTGTTTCTAAGTAAACATTAAGAAGATGGCTGGAAATGAACCTCAGTGTTGAGTAAACAGTAATAAAATGGCTGGCGAAGTAGCTCAGTGTTAAGGTGCTTGCCTGGAGTGCAAGAGGCCCTATCTTCAATCCTTAATAGCTACCACAAAAAATAAAAAAAAAATTCTGCAATCATAGACACTATATTTGTTTATGTGAGCAAATTTGGGGAATATACTTGTTCTTTCTCAAAGGTTTCAACAACTTGAATCAAAGGAATCTTAGACAACCTATGCTAAAGAGCACCATCCATGTCTTCATGCTTAGCCTAAGATAATAAGCAAAAAGGAAAGTCCAAATGTTTGCTTGGGCTAAACACTAGAAATAACCTTAGCTCCTTCCACAAATATGCTTTGAGCTCATAAGTTAAAAAAAAACATTAATATGAAATCATATACAAGCTGTGCATAGTGGCACATGTCTTTAATCCGAGCACACTGGAGGCACAGGTAGGATGATTGCCATGAGTTTGAGCCTGGGACTACATAGTGAATACCAGGTCAGCCCAGGCTAAGGTGAGACCCTAACTCAAGAAAACAAAAGGTAAAATAAATCATACAACACCTGAAAACATAAATGAGCTTGCCAGCATGTTTTACGTGACGTAGTACTAAGAGCTTAATTTCTGCAACAATATTAAGATATTCTCACACATTATCAAAATGTTAAATAAAAATAAGTACATTTTGCTCATTTTCAAGATAAATCCTATTGTCATTGCAGAAAATATACATGTAAAATTTAATATGCATAAGAAATGACATTAATATACCAATTTATAGTTATCTATGTTATTTCATTTATTTTATATGACTAAAGTAAATATACCTGTGCAATTATATTCACATATTTTATATTTTTATTGTATTATAATAATTTTGGGGTATGTGTGCACTATGTATGGTCCATGTGTGTATATATGGTATATGTACATGTGGTGAGGAGGCAAATATCCACTTGCAGAAGCCAGATGAGAACTACTGGGAGTCACACTTCTGCATTGATTGCTTGATACAAAGTCTCTCACTGAACCTAGAGCTGTCATTTTCAGTAAGACTGGTTGGCCACCAGGCTTCAATAATTCTGTCTCCACCTCCTGTAAGACTGAGGTTACAGGTATTCTTGACTATACTCATATTTTATGTGGTGCCAGGAATGAAACTCAGGGTGAATTGGGCCTTCATACTTATATGGCAGGGGCTGCTACCCATTGAGCCATTTCTCTAGCCCTGCATCACAGACATGTAGCTAACCTTCATCCTTCTTCACCTGTTATGAGCTATAGAAGGCAGTCTATTGGAAATTACATCAATGAATATACTGGTTATTTGGTTTCAGGTGAGAACATCTTCAGGAGATCAGTAGGAGATGGAGAGATAGATTCACATATTTTTCCTTTATCTCTCTCATTGCAGGCTATACTACAAGCTGTCTGGGTCTATAGAATCAAGAAAAGTCTGTCCATAGTCAATCTTCCCCTCATCCTCAGGCCTGAGCATGGAAGTTCCTCCTTCATTATCAACTTTAAGCAGCTGCAGGGTGCTTTGTAGTCTGCTGTAGTGAGCCTCTGCATTCCTCTATGTTATAAGAATCTCAGATGTCTGTTCAGAGCCTCTGGCTTATATTTATATTCACCATTGGCTTTCTTTGGTCTTTTATAATCCAGTAATTTGTTACTAGGCAGACAGCAACTGAGAATTTGGAAATTAGATAAGGAAAATTGATAGACTATGTTCTCTGTAGTTTTCCAGAAAAGCTATACTGTGTCTATGACTCCTGCTTTCACCATCTTTGCTAAAGATTTAGAAAGTTCAGTTTAGAACCACAGGCCATTTCTTCCCTCTCAACTAGAAACTCCAGTAAATCTCTTATTTCCACACTGTCCTGGGGAATGCCAGAGCCACTATCCTGTGCCAACACAACAGTTTGATAATAATGGAAAGGCTATTTGAAATATTTCCTGTGTTCTGGGAAAAGTCTGCATTACAATTATTGTAGCAACCTTTTTGGTTGGAAAAATTAGTTTGTAGACACCAAGGCATATTTTTCCAGTTATGAAACACTTTAAATTATTAAGTCAACAGTTATCAACACACACCACAGCACCAGAGAGTGCAATGCTGGATCATAGCTGCTGCACCATGCATCTTTCAAAGACAGCAATTAGAGCGTCAACTCTTTCTAGCATGGCCCTCTTCCAATTAGCTTTTTTGACTTTTAGGCCATTTGATCAAAACTAAATAATATATGATCTGCAACTGATGTATTTATTACTTTTATAAGACTAAGTCTCACATAGTTGATGGTAATCTTTAGCTCCTGATTCTCCTACCTCTGCCTTCATGATGCTGGCGTTAAAAGCTCCCACACTCAGCTTCAGATGAGTTAATATTTTATTAACAAGATTTCCACCTGTAACTGCTACGAAATTCTTTCTTTTAAAAAACAATTTTTTATGACTGTGTGTGTATTTGTGCAAACTCATATGTGTGCAGTGAGTGTAAAGGTCAGAGGATATTGATCCTCAGATATGGTCTACCTTTTTTGAGACAGAGTGTCTTATGGGCCTGGCTTGCCAAGTAGGCTAAACTGGCTGACCAGTGAGCCCAGGTATGATCTCTTTCTATGCCTCCAATATTGGGATTACAAGTATGTGCCATTATTCCTGGCTTTTTAACCATAATTTCTGGAGTGCAAGTTCAGTTCCTCATGCTTCCATGACAAACACTTTACTGACTAAGCTATCTATCCAGCCCATAAAACTCAGCCTTCTTTATGTTAAAAGAACCAAATTATATACACAAGGAAAATTATGAGTGTTTGTCCTGCAGATGTAATGTTTAAAAATACTCAATGAGGGTTGAAGAGATGGATCAGTGGTTAAGGCACTTGCCTGCAAAGCCTAATGACCCAGGTTCAATTCCCAGTACCTATGTAAATCCAGATACACAAAGTAGCACACGCATCTGTAATTCATTTTCAGTGGCTAAAGGCTCTGATGCTCCCATTCCACCCAACCCCCACTTTGAAATAAATAAATAATATTTTTAAAAGTCAATGACAGGGTGTGACTATGAATATTTGAGGCAGGAAAGGCTGTAGGAGGAGAGTGGACAGCGGCAGAGTGGAAAGCTTGTATACAAACCTAGTTCGGTAGATGCAATCAGGCTTACTGTTCTCCAGAGCAGTGAGGGACTGAGCTCTCCAGAGAAGTTGGGACTTGCCTCTCTAAAGACATGTGGGACTTATTCTTTCTAGAGATGTGGAAGACTTAGCTCTCTAGAGATGTTGGGGGCTTAGCTTTCTAGAACAGTGGGAGACTTAGCTCTCTAGAGACATGAGGGATATAGTGCTCTAGAATTAGGTAAGCCTGTATATGAGGCCACTAGAGGACAAGAAAAAGATTTCAATTGGACTATAAATGAGGAACAAGCATTTCAAGAACAAAAGTCAGTTGTAACATCAGTCCCTGGCCTGGCACTCCCAGATTTAACCAAACCCTTCCGCTTGTATATGGACAAGAAGAAGGGGACCGGCAGGGGCAGCCTAAACCAGAGATTGGGACCATGGCATTGCCCAGTGGCCTACTAATCTAAGAAGTTAGACCCAGTAGCCACTGGTTGGCCCACTTGCCTCCAGGCTATTGCAGCTGCTGCTATTCTGACAAAGGACGCAGACAAACTAACCTCGGGATAGACTTTATCAATTACATCCCTGCATGCAATAGAGACTCTTCTAAAAATCCCTCCCAACCAATGGCTCTCCAATTCCTGTATAACCCACTATCAGGCCTTGCTGTTAGATCAACTAAGGATACAGTGTCACCAAACAACAGCATTGAAACCAGCCTCCCTACTGCAAGAAACTGATAAGGCATCAATCCCTCTGCATGACTGCCTTCCTGTGGGGCTTTTGTATGGCTTTATATGTTCCAGGAACTTTTGCCTGTGGGGTCCCTTCTCTACTTAAAAATATTATTATGATAGCATTTTTCATTAATTTTTTAAATGAAACACTTTTATGAACATATTCACAGTGTCATGGGCCTGAGCTGTGTGGCCTAGTGTTGGTAGGAAACATTACTTGGCCTTTCTGCTAGAGATATTTTATGTTAACTATTCTGTCATTTTCAACCAAAGAATTTTGGACTGATGAAAAGCATTTTTCTTTCATTAAGCAGCATTTAGTAATGTATTCTCATTTCCCAATAATGTAAGCAAAGAGATGTTAATTACAAAATGTAAAACAAACTTTGTTGTATTTCTTGTGTATTGTCATATAAGATGCAGAGCTAGATGATTATTCTGAGAAGGAATAATGGATATGCAGCTGCATTTTTATTTTAATTGCACTTATTCTACTTGCCATCATAGAAGGGCAGTCTTAAATAAGTCCCCAATAGGAATGTAGTAGAAAAGGAACTAAATGTTGACTTGATCCACTGAGTTACTGTGTTAATTGCTGAGGAGCTAAACTTATCTTTGTCAGCAAATGAAAAAAAAAAAAAGAGAGAGAGAGAGAGAGAGAGAGAGAGAGAGAGAGAACTGTCCAGAAAGGGCCCAGAGGAAACATAAGAAGGAAAGACAAAGATAAAGGTTTCTATGGCAAGCCAGATGCACAAGGTGGTGCATGCATCTGGAGTTCATTTTCAGTGGCAGGAGGCCCTGAAGCACCCATTGTCTCCCTCTCTCTGTGTATCTGCCTTTCTCTCTCTCAAATAAATAAATGAACTATTTTTTTTTTAAAAAAGGAAAAGACAGTTTAGGCTAAAACAAAGTAAAATGGAGTTCATTGCTAGGGTAACACAACTACAGAAATAATTTACATTCAATTTTCCACATTTTATTTGTTCACTTATCCTTCCCCTCATCTATAAAAACTATAAAATGATAGTAAAATCTCAGCTCGAGGTCAGAACTTCTTTTGAGAGCTCTCTCAAGCTCTTCGGTCCCTGGATTAAAAAGAAATCCTCTCCTTTCACTCATACTGGTGTTGTCCTGATCTTTTCAGAGACTTCCTGTGACAGCAGAGGATCATGGCCATCAGTGAAAACCCATCCTATTCACAATTCTTCCTGGGGAACTTAGCTGCTGTTAAATTATGTTACTACTGAGGCAGGAAGCCAAGGCTAAACTCTGGTGTACTGTCTCATAATAGGGCTACTTTTATCCTATTTTCTGAACTTTATCTCAAAATGAAGCTGCTTTTGAGACCCTTTATCTAACTGCTCTCCCACTTCTGAAACCTGATTCTTACTAAATCTTCCTTTTCATGGCCTCAGTCACATACATAGACAGAAAACTTTAAGCCCACCAATGATAAAAAAGATCGGAGGGCTGGAGAGATGGCTTAGCCGTTAAAGCGCTTGCCTGTGAAGCCTAAGGACCCCGGTTCAAGGCTCGATTCCCCAGGACCCACGTTAGCCAGATGCACAAGGGGGCACACACATCTGGAGTTCGTTTGCAGTGGCTGGAAGCCCTGGCGTGCCCATTCTCTCTCTCTCTCTCTATCTGCCTCTCTCTCTCTGTGTGTGTCACTCTCAAATAAATAAATAAAAATGAACAAAAAAATAAAAAAAATTAAAAATAAATAAATAAATAAAAGATTGGAAATGACACTGAACTGTCTATAGAAGTCCAGAGAGACATTGACTGGGTGCTCTGGCTTTACAAGTTATTCCCCAGAGTCCATATCAACGTGAATAAATTTGATTCTCCACTTTGCTTCCAGTTCCTAATTTGTGAGTGGTATTTTTCTGTAAAATATTTGGGTGCATTATCTCAGGAAGTTCCCAAAGTGCCCAGGGACAAGGCTGGCCCTTTGAGCAACCACGACTGTAGGATTCAACTGTGGCAGGATAAGCCAAAGGACAACTGATATGTGCCACTCAGCCTTTGTTCAGATACAGAATCCATGGTCCATCACCTGTGCTATCAGACTGCGTTCTGCCTGGTGAACCAGAAGAGGAAAGTGGACAAATTCGGACTTTAGAAATGGTAAACTGCCTCAGTTAGCCAAACCCACCAAGTTGATGGATGGGGAACTTGATCACCTCCCAGCAAATTTATAATTACCTCAGTTAAGGCCATCTGGAGTTTATATAAGCAAGAATGCACTTGGTGTGAAAGTGTATGTGGTTCATGGACCAGAGTCTGCAGTGATTTATATCCTGAGCTTTTCCAGGAGGTTTTTGTCTTTGTATCTGTTCTGCAGCATCAACAAAGTGGAAAGTTAACCATGGGGAAGGATCTTCCACCAAGCCCATGGTCCTAGACTACATGATCAAAATTTCAAGAATAGCTCTTCAGGAGTTCCTGGTGCGTGGCGATCACTGCGGAGGAAGAGGACGTCTGGGTGCCAGCTGGTGAGGCTGAGCCGCAATGTTCCAGATCAAAGTCCTCTCTCTGAAGCTGTACTTGGAGGAGATGAAACACAAGATGCATGAGGATGTGCTCTCCTCATAGGGAACTTCCTCATCTACGTGGCCCTGCTGCAAGTCACTCCATTTATTTAGAAAAAATTGGACAGCATATGAAGATGGGCAGTTGCATGAAAATACATGACATGAGGAACGTGGCCACAGTTTCTACCCTATCCTTAAAGAATTGGCCCAGAAAGGTGTAAGAACTGCTTTAATGGACAAAAAATTGTACTTGCAAGAAAAGTAGGGCTGTGGTAACTGGCCTTCATAGCTAAAATATAAATAATTTGGGAAGTACAAAAAGATGTTGGGTTGCCATAGCCACGGCAAACTCGCCTGTGTAACAGAAGAAATGATGTTTCATAGGATGGGTGCCGAGGACAGAGGGCCAGTACTCCACGGAGGGATGCCCCCGGTGACCCCTTGGCAGTCGGCAACTGTGATGGTTCCGCCTGTCGTAGATAAGCCTCGAAGGCCCAGTTGCTTGCGTCTTTGGACATGTGTTTGTCTTATATTCTTGTTTTTCTTCCTTATAGCCCTTTCACAAGAAACCCCACAAACTAATCATAAGCCTATTTCTGTGACTGATGGAAACACTGAGAACAATCTGACTATTGGGGCAGCTCCACCGTTGATTCGGGCCGTTGAAGAAGTACACAATATAAGTAGAGATAAAAATCTATCTTTAGGGCAATTCCTGGATGCAGTAGAATAGAAGCAGTTATTCATTTATGAAAATGATACTAGTCCTTTGAAGGTTAAAATAGAGAGGCTAAGAGGGAACAGATATAGTGGGTGTAAAACAGCAGAGTTGGAATTATAAAAATTGGCTATTCCCACGAGAAAGCTCCCTGGAGGGTACATACAGTACTATATTCATTAGCAATGGTGGACAGCACCGCGTTGGTCATCCAAATCTGGAAAGTATTTAGATCCTCTCCCTTATACGGGGGGATATGATGAATTTGGTCAACGATGGGTAAATTATGAAGGACAAAGGAGGTTGTGGAATTCCCTTCCTTTCTTGGAACGTCTAGCCAGGACACGTAAGCCTTGGTGTTTATACAGCAGAGAGGAGAAACAACAGTATTTAAAAGAAATCAGGCCTGCTTTACAGTACTGGTGGAATCATGGCTGGAAATATTTCCAGCCCTCTTGAGGAATTAATAAACAAATTACTCAGTGGGGAAGAATCATTAAGCCCCTAACTAAGAAGAAAAACAAACTACTTAGTGAAGAAATATCTCTTACTCAGTAACTAAAAAGTTAAGAAATGGAATTGCATACAGCTGTGTCAAGTTCCTAGGAATGCTGTGAGCAGTGGCGTGCGCCGCGAACCATGGTGTGAGACATAATTCTTAGAACTAGCAGTATATTTCCTACCTCATAACCCTTGATAGCTCTGAATGTCTGAGAACACTTATTGTGGTCAATGGTGCGAGACGTGCTTGAGAAATGGGTATTTCCTCCTTGATAGCTCTGAATGTATAGTTAGAATGGAAAGTAGTTAAGATTGTTTTAAAATAATAAAGTCTGAGATCACTTGTTAATATGCTAAGTTTCCTTGTTCAATCTGTATAAAACCTTCATGAAACCTTCAGTAAATTGCAGCAGCATATTCAACTTAGAGTGTGTCTGTCTGTCATTTCCTCGCCGAATCCCGAGTCCTCCTTGAACCTTCGCCCTTGTTCTCCCTCGGTCCTGATCTCCCCGAGAGTCAGTTCGCGGCATTGGGTGCCCTTATTCCTGTGATATTTGGCCTCTGTGAGTGTTGATATAACTGTAAATAATGTCTGACTCCACTTTCTAGCCAGTGTGATTTTAAGGGGATTGTGTCTGGAACAGTATTGTCTCAGCCGTCGCTTCTGTCTACATTTGACTTCTGTGCAGAGTGTATTTGTGAAGATGAGTTTTATGGAAGTCAGAATACACAATGACACAGAAGCACAGAACCATTGGTCTACATTTTTAATAAACATACCAATGAAGAAAAAAAAAAAAGAATAGCTATTCAGACTATGACATGAAGATGACACCAAGAAAGTTACAGACCAACCCTCTGTGAGTTACAGTTACCAGCTTTCAATGTTGAATGACTCCAGAAGGAACTATGAATGTGGATAAGATTAAGACAGTATATCATATTAAGTTATAACAGTGAAACCGGGCCACACAGACCAGTTCCTATATATAGATTCTTAGGCAGCCACAGTCACCCAGGGGAATTTGAGCATAGCTTCCCTGAATGTTCCACACTTGTTCCTGCAACCTTGATCATGGACCAATACTTAACACCAGTTCAATTTGCCATCTCTTCTGTCTCTCCAGGAAGACAAATGTCTTTATATTTAAAGTTACAGTTACAAAGTCTTCATGATAAGATGTTCAACTGTCTATTCTCTCACTTTTCAATGTTTTTGGTAATAGAAATTATGTTAATGTGTTATTTAAAGATGTTGCAAACTGTAAGTTTGTGATCAAGCATTTCCTTGCCTCATATCAGAGCTGATTTAAATTAGTTTGCATGTTTCCTGAGACCTATTTTTGAATCAAGACAAAAAAGGGGGTGGGGGAGAAACAACAAAAGGTTAATATAAAACTCTATTCTCTCTCTTGCCATTGATTCTTTCTGTCAGGTCTATTATTCCTTACTAAACTGTAAGAATTTTGCTGGACAGAATGACAAAATGAATAAACTAAGCCTTTTAAGATGAGGGTTTGTGGACACTGAAAACAGTTCAAGTCCTATCATGCCAATTCATTCAAATGGTCATTACTAAGGTTCTCACTTAAGTTTTATAAAGAAAATAATTTAGTTTCAATTATTATGACTTTTGTTCTTAAAAGAAGCTCCTCATGTCCTAAGAAAACTTACTTTCATACTTTCAAAAATGTGGTTCAGAGAACTTACAAGAAGAAAAGTTCCAAAAATGAACAAATGATAACTCTATACACTTGGTAAATATTGTAAGGCAAATCATGTTGTCATTTTCATGCAGTGTCCCTTGCTTGCTCAGAACATTGTCAGCCATTCTCCCCCAGCAGCAAACGTAGTGCTCTCCAGTACCATTCAGGCTACCCACCTGGGAACTGGCTTCATTGCAGATTCAGCTGGATCTCTCAATTCTCTGCATTGTCTTTAGCAATGGGATCTTATCTTTTACTGCAAACCCTCTCCAGGGCCGTTCTTGCCAGAACATCCCTCTGTCCTTCTATTAAGAGTTATATCTTCTACTTGCAGTTAAGATGGTGGCACAGGTACCATGACAAAGCAGCCTGGGGTGGGGGAGCCAAAAAAATGAGCAAAACACACACTTTTACTAAAAATGAGGTATATAGGAAATTGAAATGGCAGCAGAGAAGTAGGAGAGATCCAGAGCACCCAGAGCCCACACAGGCTGGCAGAAGCAGATCCTGCAGGTCCGTGGGACCACAGTGGCCAGCTGCCAGGCTCAGCTTGAGCCGCAGGAAAAGCTAGGTGAAGAGATTTCCACACATACCAGAGCTCTCTGCAAACCCAAGAAACGAGAAGGGAGAATGACAGTGAACAATGGAGGAGGAGATCACAAGGTAGAAGAACATGTGGAAAAGCGAGAGAACTAGAGCAGCATTGGCAGCCTCCCCTCCCCTACCGCCAGTGCCCAACTCCAGAGAAAAGAACAGCAGTCCGGGAACCCAGCCACCCCTACTTGAACCAACAGTGGGACTTAAGCAGGAGCAGCATAACTGAAACCGAAATCATCCCAAAAGGTAACTGGGATTACACCACGTCAGTACCCACCTAATGAACCTGCCTAATATAGGCCTGAACCAGAAGTGATAATTGCACCATCCATATCAGGATAAATTATATGTTAAATCTGATGGATGTTCAGATTTGCTGTTCTTAAATAAGCTGTATTTTGGGCTTGTTATTTGTTGCTTCTTGATTTATAGTGGTTTTGTTTCCTGTTATACATTAGGGAAGGGTCTGACCTGGTCACAAGCTGACTTGGAACCCTCTACAGTCCAGAATCTTAACCTCCTTGTTGTCAGGATTAAAGGAGTGGGTGAGGCGCCACACAGCCTAAGAGACAGCTCTTTGTTATAATACCTACTCTTGGATAAATACTCTGATATGGTTTTTCATTGAAAGTGTACATTGTTTAGTTAAATTTTAGAAACTATCTGTATTTGGTTCCACTCAGCCTACTTGAGTACTCTCATAGCAGGCAAACCCAACACCTAGTCATTTTTGTAGATACTCTGAGAGTCTTGAGAGCCACACCTAGTGCCTTAAGCTCTACCCTGAAGATATATAATATCAGATTGATTGATACATCTAATGATACCCAGCTAAATAGAAAATCCAATCATTAAACAATCCAGGATGCAAAAATATATACATTATAACACAAGAAACACCAAAAATACAAATCCACCAAAAAGTATTAATGCATCAGAAATGACCTCCAGTGAGAATGAGTTACAGGAAATGCCTGAGAAAGATTTCAAAAGAATGATTATAAATATGTTCAAAGAACTCAAAGAAGAAATCAGAGGAATGAAAGAGGAAATCAAAGAAAACACAGGACACGAACTTAATGAAATAAAGAGGTCAATACTAAACATAAATAAGGAAATAGAAATAATAAAGTGAAACCAGTCAGAATTACTAGAAGTGAAGAACACAGTTAATGAAATAAAAAACTCTGTAGAAAATCTCACCAGTAGAATGGATGAAGGAGAGGACAGAATATCTAAGCTAAAAGACGAGGTGGCAGACCTAATACAGTCCAACAAAGAGAAAGACAAATTAATAGAAAAGTATGAGTAGGGATTTCAAGATATTCGGGACACTATGAAAAGATCAAACATAAGAATTCAGGGCATAGTAGAAGGAGAAGAATTTCACTCCAAAGGCTTAGTGGCATCTCCAACAAAATAATAGAAGAAAAATTAACCCAAATTGGGAAAGAGGTGCCAATTAAGATACAGGAATCCTGTAGACCACCAGCCAGACAAAACCTCTCCTCGCCATATTATAACCAAACTACCAAACACACAAATGAAAGAAAAAATATTGAAAATAGTCAAAGAGAGAAATGAAGTTACCTACAAAGGGAAGCCAATAAGGATTACAGCAGATTACTCAACACAAACTTTAAAAGCCAGAAGGGCATGGAGTTATTTCAAAAACCTCTGCTCCACAAAACTGGATAATGTGGAGGAGATGGATAAATTCCTGGATGCATACCATCTATCAAAGCTAAACTGAGAGCAGATTAATCACCTCAATGGAACCATCACACCCATGGAGATTGAAAAAGTAAGAAAAAAACCTCCCCAAAAAGAAGAGTCCATGACCAGATGGCTTCTCAGCTGAATTCTATCAAACTTTCATGGAAGAACTCAAATCAATCTTCCTCAAACTGTGCCACACAATTGGAGAACATGGAAAGCTACACAACTCCTTTTATGAAGGTAGTATCACCCTAATTCCAAAACCAGGCAGAGATGCCAGAAAAAAATAAAACTACCGGCCTATTTCCCTGACGAACTTAGATGCAAAGATCCTGAACAAAATAATTGCAAACCGAATCCAACAACACATCAAAGGCATTATCCACCTCAACCAAGTGGGATTCATCCCAGGAACACAGGGGTGGTCCAACATACGGAAATCTGCCAATGTAATACAACATATAAACAAGGTTAAACATACAAACCAAATGTCATTTCTATAGATGCAAAAAAGGCCTTTGACAAGATACAGCATCACTTCATGATCAAAACATTGGAGAGAATTGGCATGGTTGGTTCATATGTTAACATAATAAAGGCAATATACAAAGCTCCTAAGGCCCAAATAATACTTAATGGAGAGAGACTGCAGGAATTTCCATTAATATCAGGAACAAGACAAGGTTGTCCAGGCTCACCTCTGCTCTTCAATATAGTACTGGAAGTCCTAGCTCAAGAAATAAGACAGGAGAAGGAAATAAAAGAGATACAATTTGGAAAGGGAGAAGTTAAGTTAGCGCTACTCGCTGATGACATGATTGTATATGTAATAGACCCAAGGGACTCCATCCCAAAACTTCTGAAGGTGATGAAGTCCTATAGCAAAGTAGCAGGATACAAAATCAATGCACAACAATCAGTAGCCTTCCTTTATGCAAATGACAAAGATACAGAGAAAGAAATAAGGGACATGGTCCCATTTTCAATAGCAACAACAACAAAAATACCTTGGAATAACGTTAATCAAGGAAGTGAAAGATCTATACAACAAAAACATTAAAACACCCAAAAAAGAAATTAAGGAGGACTTGAGAAAATGGAGAGACCTCCCATGCTCCTGGATAGGCAGAATTAACATTATGAAGATGGCAATCCTACCAAAGGCAATATACAGATTTAATGCAACTCCAATTAAAATCCCTACAGTGTTCTTCACAGAGATAGAAAAAATGATCTCAAATTTCATATGGAAAGGCAGAAGGCCTCGCATATCCGAACATATCCTCAGCAAAAGAAATACCTCTGGAGGCATCACCATACCTGATCTAAGGCTATATTACAAAGCCATAGTAATAAAAACAGCATAGTACTTGCATAAAAACAGGAATATAGACCAATGGAATAGACTTGAGGACCCGGACTTTGGGTCAAGCAACTATAGCTACTTGATATTCGACAAAGGCCCGAACAATAAAGGCTGGAAAAAGACAGCATCTTCAACAAATGATGCTGGACACACTGGATAACTATATGCAGGAAACTGAAACTTGATCCACACATTTCGCCATGCACTACACTCAAGTATTCGAAGTTCTGAAGGATAACAACTGTCAACCAAGGTTACTTTATCCTGCAAAGCTATCCATCCAAATAGATGGAGGAATAAGGACATTCCACGACAAAAGCAAGCTAAAGGATTATTTGAAGACAAAACCAGCTCTACAGGAAACACTTGAAAGAATCCCCGATGCTGAAGAAAAAGAAAAGCACACATATCAGGAACTGGGAGAAAACAAACAATACTCAAATACTAGTTAATACAAGAGAGCAAAGGTAGAACCAGAAGAACTACAAAAAAAGTGGCAAAAATGAATACACACATTTAAATAATATCTCTTAATATCAAAGGCCTCAATACCCCAACCAAAAGACATAGGTTTGCAGACTGGGTTAAAAAGCACAATCCTTCAATTTGTTGCCTCCAAGAAACCCACCTGTCTACAAAGGATGGACACTATCTTAGGGTGAAAGGTTGGAAAACAGTGTTTCAAGCAAATGGACCTAGAAAACAAGCAGGGGTTGCTATCCTAATATCTGACAAGGTAGACTTCACTCCAACATTAGTTAGGAAAGATAAGGTAGGTCACTTTATATTGATTAAAGGCACCCTCCAACAGGAGTACATTACAATCCTAAACATATATGCATCTAACATGGGGGCCCCCAAATTCATCAAACAAACGCTATTAGAACTAAGGACACAGAAAACACCAAACACCCCACTCTCATCAATGACAGGTCATCCCGGGGAAAAAAATAACAGAGAGGCATCTGGACTAAATGAGGTCATAGAATGAATGGACCTAACAGATCTATACAGGACACTTCATCCAAATGCTGCAGAATATACATTCTTTTCAGCAGCACATGGAACATTCACTAAAACAGACCATATATTAGGACACAAAGCAACTCTTAACAAATACAGGAAAATTGAAATAATTCCTTGCATTCTATCTGACCACAATGGAATCAAACTACAAATCAATAGCAAGAAAGGCTATAGAGCATACAAAAAATCATGGAAATTGAATAGCAGAATACTAAACGATGAATGGGTCAATGAAGAAATCAAAAAGAAAATCAAAAAATTTATAGAATCAAATGATAAAGAGAACAAACATACCAAATCTCTGGGACACTATGAAGGCAGCCCTAAGTGGTAACTTTACATCTTTAAGTGCCTTCATTAAGAAATTAGGAGGGTCGCAAGTAATCGACCTAATGCTTCATGTTACAGTCTTGGAAAAAGAAGAACAAGGCAAACCAAAAATCAGTAGACAGGAAGAAATAATAAAGATTAGGGCAGAAATTAATGAAATAGAAACTAAAAAAATCCAAAGAATCAATGAAACAAAGAACTGGTTCTTTGAAAGGATAAACAAGATTGATAAACCTTTAGCAAATCTGACCAAAAGAAAGAGAGTAGAGACACAAATTAATAAAATTAGAGATGAAAAAGGTAACATCACAACAGATGCCAGAGAAATTCAAAAAATCATAGAGACATACTATAAAAGCATATACTCCACAAAGTATGAAAACCTGAAAGAAATGGATGATTTCCTTGATTTATATGACCTATGTAAATTAAATCAGCATGAGATTAATTACTTAAATAGACTTATAACAAGCATGGAGATCCAAGCACTTATCAAAAATCTCCCAACTGAAAAAAAGCCCAGTCCCAGATGGATTCACTGCTGAAATTTACCAGACCTTCAGGGAAGAACTCACACCATTGCTTCTTAAGCTTTTCCATAAAATAGAAAAAGAAGGACTCCTACCAAACTCCTTCTATGAAGCCAGCATTACCCTGATACCAAAACAAGGCAAAGATAGAACAAAAAAAGAAAATTACAGACCAATCTCCCTCATGAACATAGATGCAAAAATTCTCAACAAAATATTGGCAAACAGAATGTAAGAATATATCAGAAATATCATTCACCCTGACCAAGTAGGCTTTATCCCAGAGATGCAAAGATGGTTCAACATACACAAATCGATAAAAGTAATACATTATATAAATGAACTGAAGGACAAAAATCACATGATCATCTCATTAGATGGAGAGAAAGGATTTGACAAAATCCAACATCCCTTCATGATAAAAATCCTACAGAGACTGGGAATAGAAGGATCATGTCTCAATATAATAGAGGCTATTTATGACAAGCCTACTGCCAACATATTACTAAATGGGGAAAAACTGGAAGGTTTTCCACTAAAATCAGCAACAAGACAAAGGTGTCCACTGTCCCCACTTTTATTTAATATAGTAGTGGAAGTCTTAGTCATAGCAATAAGGTAAGAGATGCACATAAAAGGGATACAAACTGGAAAGGAAGAGATCAAGTTATCATTATTTCCAGATAACATGATTCTATATATAAAGAACCCTAAAGACTCTACCAGCAAACTGTTAGAGCTGATAAACACCTACATCCACGTAGCAGGATGCAAAATAAATACATAGAAATCAGTAGCATTCCTATTTGCTAACCACAAACACAGAGAGAATGAAATCAGAGAATCACTCCCATTCACAATTACATCAAGGAAAATAAAATACCTCGGAATAAACCTAACCAAGGAAGTAAAGGATCGCTACAATGAAAACTGTAAAGCACTCAAGCAAGAAATTGCAGAGGACACTAGGAAATGGAAAAACGTTCAATGCTGCATATTTGAGGCAAGGACCTGAGAAAATGTAAAGCATTCATACAAAACAAGCAGCGAAGAAATAGCAATCAAACTCTTGGATACCCATGAATAAAATTGAGATTATTTAATGTGTTATTTATTATTATTATTATTATTATTATTAATGTGTTATTATTTAAGGTGTTTAAGCGAGACATTATTTGCATCATGTTTCAGTTGTGAAATTCCTTATGTGGAATAATCATTTTAAACTATCAAATTAAGTTCCACAAGAATGCATGAGCATAAGTCAATCATACTAACGTCTGTGAAGTCCTCTCATGTGGGAGAGACCAAAGGAAATCACAGTGTCTGTGGTTGCATCAGCCATAGTCAGGAATCAAAATCAAGCAGGTCCTGTGACCAAGATTACAATCCTCTTCTTTCCAACTACATAGTAGAGAGAAGATCATCTGTGAAATATACAAGTCATAATTCTAGCAATACAGGTTTTCTTATGCTTCTCCATCTCTGTGCTGTGATATTAACGTTTTATATTCTCCTTTAATTGGCTAAGATAAGTATTTTAAATGTAAAAGAAAAGTATCACTTCATTTGAAACTCATATTGTTTTTAGCTTTTAACAAATTTAGATTTCTTTCTTTTTTTTTTGGCATCTCTCTCTTTATTTTACACTGTGAAGATTCCTTTGCTGAGAAAAGAAAACGTGTGCATTATTCTCATACTATATAAATAACTATGGTTATTGGACTGGGTGGTAATACACATAATCACAAATCTTCTTATCTGAAAATGTTCCAGAATGTCACACACATAATTTAAGTTATAATTTAAACCAATGTATTTGGTCACATTCCTATTTATCCATATCAGAGAAAATACATATTACCTGATAAGCACAATGGATTACTAAATAAAAACTTCCAAAAGTCATTGCTGACATGGCAGTAAATTCTTACCCTTTATTCCTCCAGAAGCATATCATGGACTGCATCTACAGATAAACATATAGCACTTTATTTTGTTTTATTTCTTTTTTTGTTGTTGTTTGTATTGCTTTATTTTTTTTAGTTTTTTTTTCTTTTTTTCCTTTTTCTCCTTATTAGTTTTGTATTCAGCAAATACAGTCAGTTTGGTACCATTATTAGGCTCCTCCGTGACCTACCCCCTCCTGTTGGCCCCTCCTTGTTGAGGTATATGGGTCACGCATTGTGGAGTTAGCCCACAGTTATGTGTAAGATAAATATCTCTACATATCATGACCCAACATGTGGCTATGACATTCTTTCTGCCCCCTCTTCCACAAAATTTCCCTGAGCCATGTTGGGTTCATTTTTGGTCTGCTTCAGTGATGAGGTGTTGGGGACCTCTGAGGCTCTGGCTCTCTGATTTGGAAGGAGTTGATTTTTTTCTGTGTTGATCTCCTTCCCCCTTCTGCTGGTATCTGGTTCATCAGGAAAACAGCACCCTTGCTTGTTTTACCAATTTTTCTTAGTTTCAGACAGGGCTCTTTGGAGATATGATGGGGTGGCTCTGTCCTTAGAATCTACATCTATCTGAAAAAGAGAAGCAGATTCTCCAATGGAGAGTAAGGTAGCACCAGGACAAATGAGATAACCCTTACATTTTTTATAGAGAATTTAATATGTGTAGGCCCTCTTGTAGCCCATGATTGATGGTAGCTTGATATTGGAGAGTGGGCCTATGTTTGGATATGGTTCTGACTTGTTTCCCAGCTCCAGCCATGGGTCCCGTACCACTGAGGAGAACAGTTAGCCAAATTAAGAGCAGTTGGTTCCTCACCATGGCTATGTGCCACTATGGCACTTGTGTGGGCATCACAACAGGCTATTTGCTTCTAAGTAGGTTAGACCATGAGTTGGTGGGACAGATATTGGTCATTTTCCCCCAGTCACCCATGTAGCACCTTCTGGCCCTAGACACGCTGACTGTCTGGGGACTGACTGTCTTCCAACTTCCAGCCATGCCATTCTATTTTGCATGTCAACCACATAATGTGTCTTCAGCAGTAGGGTCTTACCACTAAGCTTTGGTGGGTCATCAAGTACTCTGACAGAAATCTGTCTGTCTTTTACGAAACCTTGTAGGTCTCTCTGATCAAAAGCTCATTGTGGATGATAGCCACATGCTGGTACTGGGAGGTACAGGACAGTGCCCACTAAGAAAATGAGGAAAACATAACTAATATACAAGAGTTAGAGATAACAGAGAGAGGGAGAGGGAGAGAGGAAGTGTATTGATTTTGTATCCTGCTACTTTGCTATAGGAGTTCATCACCTTCAGGAGTTTTGGGATGGAGTCTCTTGGGTCTCTTACATATATAAACATGTCATCAATGAATAAAGCTAACTTAACTTCTTCCTTTCCAAATTGTATCCCTTTTATTTCCTTCTCCTGTCTTATTGCTTGAGCTAGGACTTCCAGTACTATATTGAAATGCAGAGGTGAGAGTGGACATCCCTGTCTTGTTCCTGATCTTAATGGGAATTCCTCCAGTCTCTCTCCATTAAGTATTATTTGGGCCTTCGGAGCTTCATATATTGCCTTTATTAGGTTAAGATATGAACCAACCATGCCAATTCTCTCCAATGTTTTGAACATGAAGTGATGTTGAATCTTATCAAAGGCCTTTTCTGCATCTATCGAAATGATCATGTGGTTTTTATGTTTAACCTTGTTTATGTGGTGTATTACATTGCCAGATTTCCATATGTTGAACCACCCCTGTGTTACTGGAATGAATCCCACTTGGTTAAGTTGGATAATACTTTTGATGTGTTGTTGGATTCGGTTTGAGAGGATTTTGTTTAGGATCTTTGCATCTAAATTCATCAGGGAAATAGGCTGGTAGTTTTCTTTTTTTCTGGCATCTCTGCCTGGTTTTGAAACTAGGGTGATGCTAGATCCATAAAAGGAGTTGGGTAGCTCTCCCTGTTCACCAATTGTGTGGCAGAGTTTGAGGAAGATTGGTTTGATTTCTTCCATAAAGTTTTTATAGAATTCAGCTGAGAAGCTATCTGGTCCTGGACTCCTCTTTTTGGGAGGTTTCTTATTACTTTTTCAATCACCATGGGTGCGATGGTGCCGCGGACTGACTCTCGGGGAGATCAGGACCGAGGGAGAACAAGGGCGAAGGCTCAAGGAGAAACTCGGGATTCGGCGAGGAAATGACAGACAGACACACTCTAAGTTGAATATGCTGCTGCAATTTACTGAAGGTTTCATGAAGGTTTTATACAGATTGAACAAGGAAACTTAGCATATTAACAAGTGATCTCAGACTTTTATTATTTTAAAACAATCTTAACTACTTTCCATTCTAACTATACATTCAGAGCTATCAAGGAGGAAATACCCATTTCTCAAGCACGTCTCGCACCATTGACCACAATAAGTGTTCTCAGACATTCAGAGCTATCAAGGGTTATGAGGTAGGAAATATACTGCTAGTTCTAAGAATTACGTCTCACACCATGGTTCGCGGCGCACGCCACTGCTCACAGCGTTCCTAGGAACTTGACACAGCTGTATGCAATTCCATTTCTTAACTTTTTAGTTACTGAGTAAGAGATATTTCTTCACTAAGTAGTTTGTTTTTCTTCTTAGTTAGGGGCTTAATGATTCTTCCCCACTGAGTAATTTGTTTATTAATTCCTCAAGAGGGCTGGAAATATTTCCAGCCATGATTCCACCAGTACTGTAAAGCAGGCCTGATTTCTTTTAAATACTGTTGTTTCTCCTCTCTGCTGTATAAACACCAAGGCTTACGTGTCCTGGCTAGACGTTCCAAGAAAGGAAGGGAATTCCACAACCTCCTTTGTCCTTCATAATTTACCCATCGTTGACCAAATTCATCATATCCCCCCGTATAAGGGAGAGGATCTAAATACTTTCCAGATTTGGATGACCAACGCGGTGCTGTCCACCATTGCTAATGAATATAGTACTGTATGTACCCTCCAGGGAGCTTTCTCGTGGGAATAGCCAATTTTTATAATTCCAACTCTGCTGTTTTACACCCACTATATCTGTTCCCTCTTAGCCTCTCTATTTTAACCTTCAAAGGACTAGTATCATTTTCATAAATGAATAACTGCTTCTATTCTACTGCATCCAGGAATTGCCCTAAAGATAGATTTTTATCTCTACTTATATTGTGTACTTCTTCAACGGCCCGAATCAACGGTGGAGCTGCCCCAATAGTCAGATTGTTCTCAGTGTTTCCATCAGTCACAGAAATAGGCTTATGATTAGTTTGTGGGGTTTCTTGTGAAAGGGCTATAAGGAAGAAAAACAAGAATATAAGACAAACACATGTCCAAAGACGCAAGCAACTGGGCCTTCGAGGCTTATCTACGACAGGCGGAACCATCACAGTTGCCGACTGCCAAGGGGTCACCGGGGGCATCCCTCCGTGGAGTACTGGCCCTCTGTCCTCGGCACCCATCCTATGAAACATCATTTCTTCTGTTACACAGGCGAGTTTGCCGTGGCTATGGCAGTTCCCCCTTTTTTGTTTTTAAAATGTAGCTCGAAGGCTTTTTGTTTCACAGTGTTGATAGCACTGAAAAGACATTTAAAAATGATAGGAAAGAGAAACACAGCCAATAGCAAAAGAAGAATAATTACCCCAATAAAGATAAAGTATTGAATCCAATTTAAAGGGTTTAAGTGTCTTATTTGTGTCTCAAGATCCTTAGCTAAAGATTCCAATCCTCCCATCTGCAAATGAGACTGACTTATAGCTGTTATATCTTTTTGTAAAGATTCTAAATCATGGGTAATATCATTATCTTTCCATACTCCCTGAAGATGAGCCTTAACTTTTTCCCAGGATTTTGAGGCATTATATGGTAGAGGAGTAACACAGATAGATTGAAAATTAACATGGCATCTGGTGGACAGCGTGGTCTTTAAGTTAGCCAAATCTTGCCCTAAAGCTAAAACTACTTTTTCAAGAATATTAATTTTTGTTTCTAATATAGTATCAATAGCAGCTTGTTCCAATAAAGCAGAAGTAATATTTTTATTTAAAGAATTCACATAATGAGCTGTGTGAATTTCCTGTACTAGAGCAGTGGTTGCAACAGCGAAAGTTGTTAATATTGAAATGAGTGTTGTGATACCTAAGATAAGGGCAGCAACAAATCTTTTTGGTCGCAACAATTTATTTACTGATTTTAAAACTTGCAAAGCAGAATTATCATACCAAGGATCTGTCCCTAAATCTACTGGCAGCATAACATATGGTGGCCGCCGTACTATTAATATAGTACCTAAATCTTTTGATTCTCCTCAAGAAATACAATTAGTCAGTTTACAAGAATGACAATGTACATGATAAGATTTCCCTACTTTGGTAATATTAACAAGACTTGATTGAGCTAATAGTAAAGCATTAGGATACGCAGCGCAGGCTTTAATAGATATAGGTTCAGGTTTAGTTATATTAGGCTTTCTTTTTAATATCATACCAGAAGCAGCTACTAACCTAAACAGGTCTGAATGAATTCGAGAAACATTGTCTTGCATTGCAACCCAGATTGGACTAACAAAGCCACTTGAATACCAACGTCTTATTTTTTTCCCAAACATGTTTTGTAGTTGGAAATTATTAAACTTTGTTTTGTTAGCCTTAATGTATTTTTCATATTTTCCTTCTCCTGAGGAAGCAGAAAAATCCCAAATTTTTATATCTGATCCTTTAGGGTTGAAGTAAGTAACTGCATTCGGAAAGCCACATGACAACCAGGCAGGATATTTTGTTAAAGAAGAATCCCAAAATTGATCCTTATCTCTATATTTCAATAAACAAGAAGTAATTGGCATTTTGTATACATGAAGATAAGATTCATTAAAAGTAGTGAAACCTAATGTTTGTATTTGTAACTCCCACATCCATCGCTTACCGGCGTTCTTTCTGTCAGGGGCGTCTGTCAGAAAAGTTCTATAGCTGGTGCGGAGACAGCCCTGAGGTACCTTCCCCTGAAGAACCAGGCAGATCGGTAAAGAATCAGCCCGTCCTTCGTAATTTATAAACGAGGAGGTACTTAGTCTGGCCTCTGAATCTTGGGCTCCGCCTACATGTAGTGAGTCATTAGTCAGAATTTTAATATAATTATCATCTAGCCATCCCACGGGTTGCAATAGAGGAGGGTTAGGAACATATACCCAGTAAGGAGTTCCCCGCACTTTAGGAGTTACAGCCAGTAATGACAGAAAAGCCATAAAATACATGGAAGCAGTCAGGGGCTTCCCCTGAGCGCGCAATAAATCTTTAGCTGTTCGTGTGAAGAGTCTCAGCTTCGTCCATGTCAGATCGATTTTCTTTGGTGCTTTTAGTTTTAGTTTTTCCATCTGCCTCAGCAGCTGTTCGCTTCGCCGCCTCATCCTTCTTCGGCGTCTGCGTGTAGTCTGGGCGGATGAGTCTGTCTGGGATCCACATGGGAGTGTCTGCATCCTGTGGAAAGACACAAGCATATCCTCGTCCGGAGGTTATTAACACATCCGGTCCTTTCCAGGACCCGGTTAAGAGATCTTTCCAGAACACTTTTGGCAACGAGGCAGAAGATTGATGAGACCAATGCGAGAGCGCTGGAGTTTTCTTTTGCTCATTTGTGTTTAAATGATTTATTACAAAAAGACTATGAGATAAAATATGATGAGGAGAAAAATATTTATTAGCATTTTGCAGCCTTTCAATCTGTAACTTTAAGATTTGATGAGCTCTTTCAATAATAGCTTGGCCTTGTGGATTGTAAGGAATACCTGTTGTATGCACAATTTTCCATTGAGCGCAAAAATGCTTAAAACTTTTAGAAGTGTATGCAGGACCATTATCTGTTTTTATCTGTGAGGGACAACCCATAACTTGAAAACAATAAATAAGGTGTTGTATTACATCTTTTAGTGCCTCTCCAGATCTAGCAGTAGCACATATAAAATGAGAAAAGGTATCAATTGTAACATGGACATAGCTTAATTTCCCAAATGAAGGCACATGTGTCACGACCATCTGCCAAAGTGTGTTAGGTTTTAAACCTCGGGGGTTAACTCCCATTTTTTGTACATGATGAGTTGGTGGACAAGCCCCACACTGCTTCATTATTTGTCTTGTTTGTTCTTTAGTGATATTAAACATTTTTTTTAATGCTAGGGCATTTTGATGATGAATTTGATGACTCTCCTGAGCTTCTGTAACAGTCCCTACAACAGTTCTTGTTAGCATATCAGCCATGGCATTTCCCTGGGCCAAAGGGCCAGGCAAATTGGAATGCCCTCGTATATGCCCAATATAGAATTTTTCTTTCCTGTTATGAATTAATTTCTGTAATTTTTGTAATAAAGGTAAAATTGTAGAAGTCCCAACTAAAAGGGCAGTCTCTAAGGCTGGAAACAAATTCACCACATACTTAGAATCTGAATATAAGTTAAAAGGTTGAGGGAAATTTGTAAAAGCTAAGATGACTGTTTTAATTTTAGCTCGCTGAGCTGAGGTCTGGTTTATGTCCTCTGTAAGTGGCTGTATACCTGGTGTATAAACCACAGCCCTTCCTGAGGAAGAACCATCTGTAAAAATAACTAATGCCTGTTCAAGCGGTTCCTGTGAACAAAGTCTGGGGAAAACTAATTCCACTGTTTTAGTGAATTCAATAATAGGATGTTTTGGATAATGATATAAAATCTGGCCCACATATCCTTGCAAAGCAATAATCCAATCTTTATTATTCTGTATCAACCATTCGACTTGCTGTTTATTATATGGTGTCACAAGTATGTGAGGCTCTTTGCCAAACAATTCTTTTGATCTTTGTCTGCCTTTCATAATTAACAAAGAGCACATATAAGGATAGTCTGCTAAAATCTTTACCTGTATATGAGGAAGATGTAACCATTCTAACACTCCTTGTTGCCATAGGCAAGCTGTAGGAGTATGTCCCGTAGCAAACATTAGCAATGACCATTCATTTTGATAATTTATTTGTTTAACTCTTGCTTCTGTTAAAACCTGTTCAACTAAGGCTTAAGCCTTCAAGGCTTCAGAGGTCAGTATTCTGGGAGACCTCGGATGTGAGTCTCCATGCAAGATAGAGAAAAGAGGACTCAAAGCCCCAGTGGGTATTTTCAAGTGTGGACGAATCCAGTTGATGTCTCCTAATAATTTTTGGAAATCATTTAAAGTTTTTAACTTATCTTTTCTGATAGTGACTTTCTGTGTTTGAATATAGTCATTATGAATCCATTGTCCTAAATAACTTAAAGGCTTATTTTTCTGAATTTTTTCAGGAGCAATAATCAAACCATATGCTGTTAATTGTTCTATAGTATCTTTAAGAATGTTTTCTAACTTTTCTTTATCAAGATGTGCCAATAGAATATCATCCATATAGTGAATTATATATGCGTCTGCATATGTTTTTCTTATCTTGAATAATGCTTGGTCCACAAATTTTTGACATAACGTTGGACTGTTTTTCATACCCTGTGGCAATGTTCTCCATTGATATCTCTTATAAGGTCGTTGAAAATTTGAAGCTGGTACACTAAAAGCAAAACATGGACTGTCCTCAGGATTTAATTTTATTGTAAAGAAACAGTCCTGCAAGTCTATTATGATAATTTGCCAACCTTCTGGAATTGCTACAGGAGAGGGAAGCCCAGGTTGAAGGGCCCCCATATCTTCCATGACTGCATTGACAGCTCTTAAATCTTGCAATAATCTCCATTTACCTGATTTTTTCTTTATCACAAATACTGGAGTATTCCACGGACTATTAGATTCCTCTAAATGTCCTTTTTCTAATTGTTCTTGTACAAGTTGTTCTAGAGCCTGTAATTTTTCCTGTGTTAGGGGCCACTGACTTACCCATACAGGCTCTGTTGTTAACCATTTTATTTTATCTGCATATAAATTCTCTGCAGTGGCCCCTATATAAAATGCTGTTCATTAAGTTGATCAGCTGTTACCAGTCTTAAATTCATACTTTCTAGCATGTCTCTTCCCCAAAGTGAAAAGGGCAGGGAAGGTAAAACATAAGGCTGTATATAACCTGATTTTCCTTCATCTTCCCATGTCAATAGAGTTGTACTCTGCATAACACCAGAGGCAGAGCCTAGTCCTAACAAAGATGACCCTGTCTTATGTACAGGCCAATTCGAGGGCCACTCAGAGGCTGAAATACATGTCCTATCTGCCCCTGTATCTAAAAGTCCTTTAAATTTTCTTCCATTTATTTTAATAACCTTAAAAGGCCTTTCATTTAATTCCTGCACCCAGGCTACTATATCTGTAGAACCAAACTGACCCATATCCCTTTTCTTCTTCAGGATAGGATTAGGTAAGTTAACGTAGGGTAGCAGCAATAACTGTGCTATTCTTTGTCCTTTATGTATTTGTATTGTTTCTGATAATGGTCTAACCATGATTTTTATATCGTTCTGTGAATCAGCGTCTATAACACCTGGCAGAACTTCAAAGTTCTTTTGATAATTAGAACTCCTTCCAATAATCAGTCCAACTGTTTGAGGCAATAATTGTCCTGAAACAGCTGTAGGGACTAAAGTTATTCCATCCCATTTAGAGAGAATCATATCTTTACTGCTGGCAAGGTCAAGCCCTGCACTCCCTGGTGTGGCTTGAGGAAGTTGATGAATAGTAAACTCTGGAGCAAGAGGATTTAATTTTAATTCCTTCTGCTCTTGAGAAGGAGCCCCCTTTTGTTCTGGGCTAGGAGCTCGCCCCTTCTCTAGTTTTTTGGTTCTTTTTCCTCCTCTTTTCCCCCTGTAAGGGGGGTTCCATCTTTGTGGAACTTAGATTTGTATTCATTTTTCCAATGTCTCCCCTTTTTACATCGGGGACACAATCCTGGAGGTGGCCCTCTCTTATTGGGCCCTGTAGATTGTTGTTTACAATCCTTTTGTGTATGACTTGGCTTATTGCATTTGAAACATACTGGATTTTGTGTAGAGGTTTGTTTCCCTCCTCCATATGTTTTCTTTACAAAGGCGCTGAATCTTTGACCTTTCATGGCTGCAGCGTAAGCCATTCCCTGGATTACTGCTGGTGAGGCGTCCATGCATGTTTTGATATAATCTTGTGTGGTTCCTGTTTTCCTAATTGGTCTAATTAGGTCTTGGCACAACGCATTGGCATTTTCCCAAGCCAACTGTTTTAAAAGCATAGATGTCCCCTCTGAAGGGGGAAGCATACGATGGATAGCTTCCTCTAATCGGGCAATGAAATCCTGATTCAAAAATAACATGAACTCTTCCAGAACCTTAGTTGACACATTGAACCCGTTTTCAGCCAACATGCGTTGTACCATGACCCCTAACATTTTCTCATTTTTACTCAATGAATGCCCCATGGTTCCTCTTATGATTACTCACTCTTAACCAGTGATCCTTTACTGGCGGGACTGCAGTTCCCTGGTGAGAGCCGATCCTAAATCCTGAGAAAGAAAAAAGGAAAGAAGAAAGATTACCTGTCCTTCAGGTCCCTGTTCGGGCGCCACCTGCCGCGGACTGACTCTCGGGGAGATCAGGACCGAGGGAGAACAAGGGCGAAGGCTCAAGGAGAACTCAGGATTCGGTGAGGAAATGACAGACAGACACACTCTAAGTTGAATATGCTGCTGTAATTTACTGAAGGTTTCATGAAGGTTTTATACAGATTGAACAAGGAAACTTAGCATATTAACAAGTGATCTCAGACTTTATTATTCTAAAACAATCTTAACTACTTTCCATTCTATACTATACATTCAGAGCTATCAAGGAGGAAATACCCATTTCTCAAGCACGTCTCGCACCATTGACCACAATAAGTGTTCTCAGACATTCAGAGCTATCAAGGGTTATGAGGTAGGAAATATACTGCTAGTTCTAAGAATTACGTCTCACACCATGGTTCGCGGCGCACGCCACTGCTCACAGCGTTCCTAGGAACTTGACACAGCTGTATGCAATTCCATTTCTTAACTTTTTAGTCACTGAGTAAGAGATATTTCTTCACTAAGTAGTTTGTTTTTCTTCTTAGTTAGGGGCTTAATGATTCTTCCCCACTGAGTAATTTGTTTATTAATTCCTCAAGAGGGCTGGAAATATTTCCAGCCATGATTCCACCAGTACTGTAAAGCAGGCCTGATTTCTTTTAAATACTGTTGTTTCTCCTCTCTGCTGTATAAACACCAAGGCTTACGTGTCCTGGCTAGACGTTCCAAGAAAGGAAGGGAATTCCACAACCTCCTTTGTCCTTCATAATTTACCCATCGTTGACCAAATTCATCATATCCCCCCGTATAAGGGAGAGGATCTAAATACTTTCCAGATTTGGATGACCAACGCGGTGCTGTCCACCATTGCTAATGAATATAGTACTGTATGTACCCTCCAGGGAGCTTTCTCGTGGGAATAGCCAATTTTTATAATTCCAACTCTGCTGTTTTACACCCACTATATCTGTTCCCTCTTAGCCTCTCTATTTTAACCTTCAAAGGACTAGTATCATTTTCATAAATGAATAACTGCTTCTATTCTACTGCATCCAGGAATTGCCCTAAAGATAGATTTTTATCTCTACTTATATTGTGTACTTCTTCAACGGCCCGAATCAACGGTGGAGCTGCCCCAATAGTCAGATTGTTCTCAGTGTTTCCATCAGTCACAGAAATAGGCTTATGATTAGTTTGTGGGGTTTCTTGTGAAAGGGCTATAAGGAAGAAAAACAAGAATATAAGACAAACACATGTCCAAAGACGCAAGCAACTGGGCCTTCGAGGCTTATCTATGACAGGCGGAACCATCACAGTTGCCGACTGCCAAGGGGTCACCGGGGGCATCCCTCCGTGGAGTACTGGCCCTCTGTCCTCGGCACCCATCCTATGAAACATCATTTCTTCTGTTACACAGGCGAGTTTGCCGTGGCTATGGCACGATGGGTTGATTGAGGTGATTAATCTGCTCTGTGTTTAGCTTTGGTAGATGATGTGCATCCAAGAATTTATCCATCTCCTCCTCATTATCCAGTTTTGTGGAGTAGAGGTTTTTGAAATAAGTCCTGATGATTCTCCCAATTTCACGTATGTCTGTTGTGATCTCTCCTTTTTCATTTTGAATTTTGTTAATTTGAAGCTTCTCCTTTTTTTGTTTGATCAGATTGGCCAGGGGTTTGTCAATCTTGTTTATTTTTTCAAAGAACCAGCTCTTTGTTTTGTCAATTGTCTTAATTGTTTCCTTGGTTTCCAATTCATTGATTTCTGCTCTGATTTTAATTATTTCTTTCCTTTTGGAGCTCTTTGGGTTGGATTTTTCTTGTTTTTCCAGTGCCTTTAGATGGATGGTTAGGTTATTGATTTGGGACCTTTCTGTCTTTTTTATGAAGGCATTGAGTGCTATGAATTTTCCCATGAGGACCGCCTTCATTGTGTCCCATAAGTTTTGGTACGATGTGTTCTCATTGTCATTCAATTCCAGAAATTTTGCAATTTCATTTTTTATTTCATCCACTATCCATTTATTGTTTAAAAATGTGCTGTTCAGTTTCCAGGTGCCCTTAGGATTCCTGGTGGGTCTTTTGTTGTTGATTTCTAGCAATATAGCATTGTGATCTGATATCATGCAAGGAATTATGTTAATATTCCAAAATATGTGGAGGCAGTCTTTGTGACCCAGTATATGGTCTATTTTAGAGAATGTTCCATGGGTTGCTGAGGAAAATGTGTAGTCTGTGGTTTTGGGACGGAAAGTTCTGTAGATGTCCATTAGGTCTAAGTGATCTATGGTTTTGTTGAGCACTCTTACTTCCCTGTTGAGTTTCGGTTTGATGATCTGTCTATTCCTGATAATGGTGTATTGAAGTCTCCAGCTATCTTTCCCATGTCCACATTCATAACCATATCAATATCTGTATTCACATTTCATCATGTGGATCACACACCCCTCATTGTCTGCAGATTATTGTGAACTACCCTGCTGTAGGGAGGCTTCCAGGGTGTTTTTACAGGTCACTTTGCAGATTCATTGGATATTAGGTTATTAGTGCAGGGTTGGTATTGCACACTCCTATGAATATATTCTTTGGTGTCTTGCGAAGCAAAAAACCTATGTATGAGTGTGTGTATACATTTTGTGATGAAAATTAGATATCAAGTGCATAGAAGCAGAAGCAAGTAATGCAGGAATTTGGAGTCCAAGTTCTAGGGATGAGATCTCCATGATGATGCAGGATACCCCAGATCTGTGGACTCCAACTTTTGGGTCCGTATGCATGTTAACAAAAAATTAAAAATTCAGACTGAGAAAAAGATAAATTGTGAAATTTATTTTAGGTAGACTTTCGATCCAGAGGGAAGGCAAGCAAGAAATTCTAAACCAAAAGAAGTTCTCCCCCTTGCAGCCTGGCTGGAAGGGAGAGTGTTACAGTTACCTTTCCATTACTAGTCTCCCAACCAGAAACATATTATGGGAAGGAAGGGTTTATTTTAGAATTACAGAGTTCAGGGGAAGCAACATCATGGCAAAAGAAGCTGGCTCACTTCCATAGATCCAAGCAGAGAGAAACAACTGCAGCAAACAGCAACAGCCAGAGCTCTAAACTGCTCTGAACACACCTGAGGCTAGGCTACAAGATCTGCTTCCAGTGACTTATCTCTCTTCCTTAGTCAGGCTTCACCCTCTGTAAACTCAAGTTGCCAGCTCAATCTTAATAGAACACATGAGTCTATGGGACCACACAGTCAAACCACCACAGAGATGCAAAGGGAGAAGATTGTCTCCCTCACATCTCTGGGGAAGGAGCCTTTGGAGCAGGGGTTCACACGTATGTGGGAAGCAAAATAGGAGAGCCCAACTCAAAAGATCCTCCTCACATAGGGTTCATAAAAGGCCAACAGTCAGCAAGGGGCTCAGAGCTTAAAGAGTGAACATATTAAGAGGGAGTCAGGTAGCTTTGTTAGGCAATTGCAATGGCCCCTAAAAGAAAAAAGGCAGGGAGGAATGTACTTCCTAGAGATCAAAGGGTAATCTGACTTCTTATCTCTTGTCTGGTTCCCTATACCTGTTTCTCTATACCTGAGCCCTTCCTTGGGAGAGAGGCTTTGTCTAGAATCCTCACATTGTAGTTGGTCAAGCTTAGACCCCAGAACTTGGCATCATGGCTAGCCTCTTCCTGAGATAGCCCTTGCCTAGACAAATTGCTTTCCCTCTGGCCTACCTGAACTGGAAGGTATGTCCCATCATCATAATGTTATAAATACATTTGTGAGGAGAGAGCAAGGTCTCTGGGCTGCCTGACCACTCGTGAATCTCCTGCTCCTGATGAGTTTCTCCTTGCCTCAGACCATCAGATGCAGAGAATCCAGCACACCCAGCCCTTACTTTCCACATGGGCTCTTTAATATTTTTATTTATTATTGAAAACTTCTGTAAGTATAGACAATAAACCATGACAATTCCCTTCCCCCATTTTCCCGTTCACAACTCCACTCTCCATCATATCCCCTCCCCCTCTCAATCAGTCTCTTTTATTTTGATGTCATCATCTTTTCCTCCTATTAAACTGGTCTTGTGTATGTAGTGCCAGGCACTATGAGGTCATAGATATTCAGACCAGTTTGTGACTGGAAGAGTGCATTGTAAGGAGTCCTATCCTCCCATTGGCTCTTACATTCTTCCTGCCCCCTCTTCTGCAATGGACTCTGAACCTTGGAAGGTGTGATAGAGGTGTTTTAGTGCTGACCACTCCTCTGTTACTTCTTCTTAGCACTATGGTATTTTTTTTTTGAGTCATCCCAGAGGTTACCACCATCTGAAAAGAGAAGCTTCTCTAACCAAATTGAGAGTAGCAGTAATATATAGGTATGAACATTAAGAAAATTGTTCACCAGGAAGTTTGGTTAGCATAATGTATGCATTTAGTCAGACACCAGCAGGCTGCTTTAGGGCTCATGACTTCCCCCATCATAGGTTTTCAGTGTCAGGCATGTACTCCTTCCCATTGAGTGGGACATGAGTACAATTAGAGATCCACATGGGCTGTTTACCCTCTCTTGCTCTCTACATGGCAGAAGCACCTTGGAACTTTCTTTTCTGTTCTCCCCATGGCTTTTCCAGGCCCACCATGTGGGCCCCCAGGCCATGTGGGGATATTCATTTTCCTTCCCTTGGCTCTATACTTCTCTAAATAAATATAATAATTTAATAATTATCCTCCTCAGTCTTAGTTTATTCAATTCTTTGATTAAAATTAGACATGAGGGCTGGAGAGATGGCTTAGTGGTTAAGCGCTTGCCTGTGAAGCCTAAGGACCCCAGTTCGAGGCTCGATTCTCCAGGACCCACGTTAGCCAGATGCACAAGGGGGTGCACGCATCTGGAGTTCGTTTGCAGTGGCTGGAAGCCCTGGCATGCCCATTCTCTCTCTCTCTCTCTGCCTCCTTCTCTCTGTCACTTTCAAAGAAATAAATAAAAATAAACAAAAAAATTAAAATTAGACATGAATGGGGCTCAAGGACTTTTCTGAACCCATAGCACCCCATTTCAATACATGTAGGAAAGCAAGAAAGCACCCAAAACCAAGCAAATAAGAAAACAAGCAGGAAAATGCCCAAGGGAAAAAAAAATGTTCCCTTTTCTCAATGCTGGTGAGGGATGGGGAGACAGAGGAGATCCCCTTCATATTGGGAAAGAGATTATTGAAAGAGCAAGAGGCTAGGGTCATGGGCAAGAAAAAAATCCAAAGAGATTCACATGAATGGTTTATGGGTTTTATGTGGATCAAGCATCAAATTAGAATGAACCTCATCATCACACTCAGGTGTAGAAAGGAGAGGCATAATTGGTTGGTGGGCCTAAGAAGCTGACTCAGGAGGGGCCAGCTCACAGGTTCTGTAATCCCAGAAAAACTTGAAAAAGAAGGAAGGAGTGCTGGGAAGTATTTCTTGCAGCCATCTTGGCTAAGACTGGGTCCGACATGGGTTCTAATGTTGCCTGTGCAGCAAGAGGGTATTGGTGTTCTCTTTGGACCCAAGTTCCTGGCTCACTACCTATACATGAAGCTATCTTGGTCATATCACTGATCCAGCAAAAATTCTTTTAGACAATAGATCTTGTATATGAAGTGAACACAGATTTTTCTCTATTTGAAAAGTGATTCTAAATATTTAATAAATGTGGTTTGAGTTAGATGTCCACCACAAACTCATGTTCTCTGAATACTTGGTCACCAGCTGGTGGCAACTTAGGAGGTAGAGCCTTGCTGAAGGAGGTATGTTTTCAGGTGTGGACTTAGGGGTACTTTTGCTAGAGTTTGGCTCACTGTTTTCCATTGCTGTGTTAAGGGTGATGTGTACCTTCTGCTTATGCCCTGCTTTCCCTGCCATCATGAAGCTTTCATTCAAGACTGTAAGCAAAATAAACTTTCTTCCCATCAGCTGCTTTTTTGGGGGTGATTTGTTTCAACAACAAAAAGTGAACTGCAACACTAAATATTACTGAAGATGAGTTTCAAAGTTGAGAGAAATTACATTCAACTATCTAGAGTACAGAACAGACACTTTAATTGTCTCTTGTAATATTTGATCTTATTAACTTTACTGGATTGATATACCTGGAATATGAGTAAAACATACTTCTAGATGTGCCTTAGTGACTGTTTCCACAGAGGGATTTGACTTAATGAAGGAATGAATTCCTTGATGGAGTCATAATATGATGGCATTATTTGGAGATGATGAAAAGTAGGAGATAGAGCCTGGCTGGAAGACATAGATGGGGTAAGTCCCTGTGGGTGTGTCTGGCACTGGCCTCTTCTTTAGGTCTGCTCTATTTCTTGTCTGCTGTGTTGCCAGCTTCTTTGCCATAGTTCTTGCCATGGTAGGTTGAAACCACTCTGCTTCCTACCCACCATAATGTAAGGAATCTCCTCAACTGCACACATCTGTTATCATAAGACTTGGCCCAAACATGTGGGGCCAACCTGGACTTAACCCCTCATAACTTTAAGTCAAAATAAGTAATTCCTCTTTTAAATAATTTTGTTATATATTTGGTCACAGTGGTGTTACAGTTGCTTTTAACACAATAAGATGATAAAAGACTATAGCAAGCATGAAGAAAATAACACAGAAGGATCAGTCAGCTGATTAATAAAAACACTGTAACATCTGGTAGCTTTCTAAAAAGTGCAAACTGTCATAATTCCTATTTTTATTTTTATAACAATTTTATGCTTTGAGATTTATTAGAAATTTTTAGTTATTTTTCATGAAATCCTTACCGACTGAAAAGGGGATCCAGCTCTCCAAATTTACAACTATCCTGATTATGAGCTATCTATATTGGTTAAGCTCAGCAGGAGAATGAAATCAAGAGTGGGACAAGAGGAAGTTCCTCAGCGCCAACGTATGGAAAAAGATCTCTGATGTGATGACCTCTACTCATGATTCTCAGGGAAGGATGAAGTTAATGAACCAGTGGACTGAGGTCAGTGGAATGAACCATAGGATGAGGGATAGAACCATCTGCCACCCAGTTTTGTGTTTTTTTCTATTACTTTTCTACTTTTCTCTTTAATCCTTTGATGATGGAGCAAAGTGTGGTATGGGAAGGTAAATTGGAGTCAAACAATCTTTCCTATATATTTCCTGAAATGTGCTGTCTGCTCAAACTTAATATAGTCAAATCTGTGAAAAACAGGCTTAATTTGAACTTCCATAAAGTAAATGAATTTAATCATTTCGACTTAGAAGTGTCAGTATTAGGTTTCATACACTTTCACTTACTTGTTTCTGTTATGGAAATTAAGAACATTAAGTGAATTTGTGAAAATCCTTGGACAGACTAATAAATGAGAACCAGAGTTTTTGTCTTGGAAAGTATTATAATTAGAAGACTATCAGCTTTTCTCTCATCCAGTTCTTAGAACAGACTCAAAGAGGCCTAGTCTTCAAGGTAATTAAAATTCAGGATTAGCTTTTGTGTTTCCTAAATATCTGGCTAGATCATTGTTGAATTTACAGTTGAAGTATCTGAATATTTTTATCCTCATATTCCTCCTCCCTCACAGTAGAGGTAAAACACAGCTCTCCCTCCAAAGGAAATAAGTTTATTTTAAGCAAATATAAGACACAGTGGCCTGTGAACATGGACTCAGGTTGTCTCAATAACATTCCACTATGGAAATTTTGTAACCATAGGAACTTTATAAAACAAAATAAAATAAAACAAAACAAAATGAAGTCATAAATCAGGACATTTGCACAAATATACTTGTGGAAACGTCAGGTAGCTGGATGTAATGGTTAATCTCTGGTTTCAATTAGACAGGACTGAAGATGACCATGTAACAAATCTCTGGGCATGCACATGAGCAATTCTCTAGATTATGTTATTTGAAGTAGGAACTGTGTGTGACAACCATTTTATGGACTAGGGTACTAGAGTGCTTAAAAAGACAAAACTGAAGTGGCTGAACATGAGTTTGTATGACCAGCTACCTTAAGCTTCTTTGGCCATGCTTTTGCCAGAAGGCTTCCCCAGCCATGATGGACTAACATTAAAATATAAATTGAAATAAACCCTTCCTCCTGAAGTTGCTCCATGTCAGGAATTTGGTTATAGTAACGAGATTGTGATTAACATAGTGGGTCACAGCAAATCAAGAAAATCTCTATTAAAGATCTCATGTAGTCTGATGACAGTCCTGGCTCTTAGGTTAGTGGAAGATAGGAGTCTGCTTAGTTAATACACCCCAAAAGTTTTACTCGATAGTCAAAAAGATGTTATGTTACATATAGAGGTCAGTGATAAGTGGCTCTCAGGAAGATTAAAAATAGACCAAGATAATTTTTGCTTTGGTTCAACAAAACTCCAGTTTTTCATAATCAGAAAGTTGTAACCAGCCAATCAATCTGCAGAATCTTCAGCATAGGTGTGGACTCTTTAGGAAACTTTGTCACTCCCATCATCATATCCTTTGACTCTAATCCATTTTCCTCTGTCTTAGAATCTTTGTAATCATACTGGACCCAATGTGTGCTATTGGAGTTGATGGACCTTTAAAGAGATGGGGCCGAGTGGAAAGTGGCTAGCTTGTAGTACTGCCACCTGTGGAAGGTATTAACAACTGTACCAAGGAATAGGTTAGGCCTCACTAGAATTAGTTGTTTTAAAGCAAATCTGTTTCAGTTACTTTTTTTTTTTTTTCTGTGAGATCACTTCCATTGAAATGTCCTCTGAGCCAACTCTTCCCATCTTCAGATGCTGGTGCAGTGTTCTTGAAATACAGAACTACAAGCTAAACCTCTTTCCACATAAAGTACCTTGTCTCCAGTTGTTGATCATAGCAACAGAAAAGAAACTACAATAGAGGCTACTGTGAGCCAAGGTCCATGAAGTATTCAGCCTTATGATCTAGGAAGGTATGGCTCTTCAAACATACCATTGTCAGGTCTAAAGACAATGAGGAGACTCAGGACACCAAGTGCACTTGTGAAGAAAGCTGAGGCAGAAACAGCATCTTGAGAGGAGCTGACTATGCGGATGACTAGGGAGGGCAAATCAATGAGTTTCAGTGTAGACACAGAGGCAGTCAATAACAGGCCTGGGAGGATGGATGACCCAGCATTTGTGGGGCCACAGTCAGAAAAATCCTGGATCCTGGTCACAGACATTAACATGGAGGTCCTCTCTTGGTTAGCCATTGTCATTGAGGGAAGGAACAAGATTTTTTGAACCTCTTCCTGAGACCTAAGGTAAAAGAACTAGCTATTTGAAGTGAGCTGTGGTACGTTCTGAATGTGTCACCTGATCTATCAAGTGGTGAGATTCTGAGATAAGGGTTTAGAGGTGATAGAGCCACTGAGCTGTAACTAATCATGTTATAAAGACCCAGTGTGGTTCCTGTTAGAGTCCTTTTATAGAAGTGACTCCATTCTAGGAAACCTGACATCCTTCTATCATGATAGGACACAGCAAAAAGGTGACATCCATAAGGCAGGAGCCGTCATCAAACACCTACTGATGACTTGGTCTTGAGCTTCCAGCCTCTAGAACTGTAAGTAATGTATTCTTGTTTATAAATTATCTGTATAAGGCCATTTGTTACAGTATCCCAACAAACTAAGGCAGCATGTAATATGTATGTTATGTGATATTTTATTCAGGAAATTACTATTGGCTTAAAAGAATCATCTCCTCCCATCTTCAGAGCTAATTACACACAATATCATGGCTTTGCAGGTGAAGATACATGTTCCTAGTCTTCAACAGATTTTGCTGTAGACATCCTCATCTTTAATCCCTGTGCTCAAGACCTTGTGGCTTCCTTCTGCTTCCTTTTACACTCTGCTCGTCCTTCACCTCAGGGCCTTTGCACTTGTTGTGTCCTATCAGGAATGTTGGCCTTCTGTTTACATCTGCAGACTCCTACTCCACTCATAAAACTCCAAGGATGCTTTTTCAGAAGTGCCTTATTGATTTTTCCCCCCAGAACTTTCTTATATTCCCATGGTACTCACTACTTTTGTGATGCTATTTTATTTGTTTTTTCTCCTCCCTTCTGCAAAGTCTCTTTCCCAGCTCTTCCATCAGCTTCATATAGATACACAATATGCTTATCTTGTTTGTAACTGAATTTTCTGTGACTATCAAAGTATGTGGCCCATACAAGGTGTCCAATACATGAGGGTGACTTAGTTAGTAATTAATTAATTATCTTTGTGTATTGGGCATTTGTAGCTCTACACCTGGAACTGTGATGAGTAGTAGGTGGGAAGAGACCAACTTCTGAATGCTAGCAGGTCTTACTGTGCAGAGTGCCATGAGCACCAGGTTGTGCAGGTTGCTGGTGTGAGGTGTTTGGGGAAGATTTATCCATAAAACTGGAAAAAAGATGATGTTAGCTTTGTGGAATACTGAGAGCATAGTGATAATTATTATCATATTACTTTGATAAATATATCTTAAGAGACATAGCTACAACTTTAAGTGTGTTTTTCATGTTGTATTTTGAACAACAACAAAAAACATAGTTTGATTAAAAAATAACAGAGGGCCTGAGGTATAGCTTATTAATAAAGTTCTTGCCTTGCAAACATGAGAACCCAAGTTCTATTCCACAACCTATGTAAAAATGCCAGGTGTGGTGATATGAACTGTAATCCCCATACTAGGGAAGCAGGCAGATGGGTCTCTGGAGATCACTTGCTAGTCTACTTGGTGACAGTGCAATGATAATTTTTGTCTCAAGAAACTAGATGGTGCAGGTTCACTATGCCAGATGGTGTGTGGGTGGGCATGGAGGCATAAAGTGAATAGGCCATATTCCAGCTCCTCCCAGTTTCCTGGTCTGGGTTACCCCTGCCAGATGATAGGCAGATGGACAGGCCCAGTGTGGAATTAGTATTCCAGATCTCTGCTTCCTGGTTCTTCCCAGTTTCCTGGTCCTGCTTTCCTGTGCCAGAGGGTGTGCAGGCAGGTGAAGGTGAGTCAAGAAATGGAAGATCTCAACAACTGATTAATTAAGGTTAATGAAGACTTGATCAAATGTAAGAATGAATTCCAGGAAGCTTCAAGAATGTCCTTACTTTAGCTGAAATCATACCTCATAAAATAACACAACAGAAAACAAAAATCAAATATAACATATAAAAACCTCTCTAGAACCCCTCACTAACAGAGTTACTCATGAGAAAGACAGAACCTTGACATGGAAGACAAGACAAAAGAAATTGATCAGGAGGCCAAAATTTTTCTAAGTTCAAAGCAATGAAATGAACAGAATATGAGAGAACTATGGGATTCCCTAAAATGACCAAACATCCAGACCAGGGATATACCAGGACAGGAAATACAGATGAGAAGCATAGAGAACATAGTCAACAAAATTATTGAAGAAAATTTTCTGAGTCTCTCAAAAGAGAGGCCCATCCAGAAGCAAGAACCCAACAGAAGACCAAACAGACAGAACCAAAGAAGAAATTCTGCAAGACACATCATAGTTAAAACTCTTAACAATGAAAACAAAGAGAGAGTGTTAAAAGCAGTAAGAGATAAACAACTCACAACATACAAAGGCAATCCCATTAGAATTATGGCAGATTTCTCAATGGAAACCCTGAAAGCCAGAAGGGCATAGAATGGAACACTTTAAAATCTAAAAAACTATGGCTCACAACTCAAGCTATTTTACCTAGCAAAAGAATCCCTCATAATAAAAGGTGAAAGCAAAACTTTCCATGAAAAATGTCAACTCTATGATTATATGAACACAAAGCCAAATATACAGAGAATACTTGAGGGAATACCCCACACATAACAGCCAAACAACATATCTCAAGAGCCAACAAGAAGAAATCACAATAACCAAAAATAGACCAGGCTCAAAACAGTACAAAACACAAGAAAGCACCAAACCCATAAAACACCTCATCATGGCAGGATTAATTCAAACCTTACAGTAATAACCTTATATTAATGGTCATAATTCACCCATCAAAAGACACAGGTTATCAGGGTGGATCAAAAAAACAGTCCCTTCTATCTGCTGTCTTCAAGAAGCTCACCACACCACTAAAGATAGACACCTCCTCAGGGTTAAAGGATGGAAAATGATACTCCAAGCAAATGCAAATAAAAAACAAGTTAGTGTTGGTATATTAATATCTGACAAAATAGACTTCAAACCAAAAGTAATCAAAAAGGACAAGGAAGGCCACTTCTTACTCACCAAGGGAGTGATCCAACATGAGCACATCACAATCATAAATACATCCCCTCACTTTCTCCATTAGTCTCCCTTTAATTTTGATGTCATCATCTTTTTCTCCTATTATGAGGGTCTTTTGAAGGTACTGCTAGGCACTGTGAGTTCATGGATATCAGGACGAATTTCTATCTGGGCAATTGCATTGTAAGGAGTGGTGCCCTTCCTTTGGCTCTTAGATTCTTTCTGTTACCTCTTCTGCAATGAATCCTGAGCCTTAGAGGGTGTGATAGAGGTATTTCAGTGCTGAGTACTCCTCTGTCACTTCTCAGCACTATGTTGCCTCTTGGGTCATCCCAGTGGTCATCGCCATCTGAAAAGAGAAGCTTCTCTAACCAAAAGTGACAGTTCTTTCCCTTTGCTTGGAGCTGGCCTGTAATTCCCTGTACCAGGACACAGTTACTATCCACAACAAGCCTTTTGATTGGAGAGACCTACAAGGTCTCCCAAAACAAGACAGACTTCTGTCAGAGCACTTGATTACCCTCAAGAGATTAATGGTAAGACCCTACTGTTGAAGACAATATACACTGCTGGCACAGACGATGAAGAGACCTGGTTGGAATCCAGAAGAGAGACAATCCTCAGACAGTTAACCCCATCTAGTGCTGGAAGGTGCTACATGAGCTACTGGGGAAAAGTGGCCAACATCTGTCTGAGTAACTCCAAGTCTATGCTAGTCAGAAGCAAACAACCTGATGTGTTGCTCATACAAGTGCAATAGTGTCACACAACCATGGTTGGTAACCAACTGCTGTTGGATTGGATAATGGATCCACTCAGTGGAAAGGAAATCATATGTGGAACTGGGAAAAAGTCAGAATCATATCCAGATAACGATTTTGCTTTCTATTGCCAAGATCCCACTAATCTTGGGCTATAAGAAGGTCTAAACCCTTTAAATTCTCTCTAAATTAATAATGGTTATTCTGTTTAACTGGTGCTGACTTCACACTCTGTTGGAGAATCTGCAGGACTTGAGGAGATAAATGACCCTGTGTACTTCATCCTGGCCCCTGCTAAAACCACAGAGGAATTGGGAAAATGAGCAAGACTGCTGCTTTCTTGGTAAACCTGATATCAGCACAAAGATGAAGTAGATAAACACTGCGGGCACTCAACACCTGCCAAAGCAGAGATCCAGAGGCCCCTAACAGCCCATCACTGATGGAGACCTAAAATGCATCCAACATGGCTTAGGGAATTTTGTGGAAGAGGAGGAGGAAAGATTGGTAGAGCCACAAGTTAAGACATTATGCACAGAGACATTGCCTCTGCCCCATAATTGCCTGCTGCCCTGACAATGCATGACCCTCAATCCCCATGTACCTGCATCCCCAAGGAGGAGGGCCTCTTCTGAAAAGGGGCAGGGATGAGAGAAAGGATGGTACCAACATGTGTTATTTACATACTATGTCCAGATCTAATAAAAATAATTTTTAAAAAATGTATATGGCTTCTAAAAACAGCATCTCCCCAGGCTGCCACACACTTCCACCAGCAAAAGCTTGTATACACACACACACACATGCACACACACACACACACACACACACACACACACACACACATACACACACACATAAGGAGAGAGAGAGAGAGAGGCTTTAGCAGAAAGTTTGTTGCCTGCTTCTTCTATCTCATGATTTCAATTCTTTCAAGACCCAGTATGTTTTAAGTTAATGACACACTGAGTGATGGAGACAGCACTATCTCCTGTAGCTAAGAAAGCTGAGAAGTAATTATAATAACTATTAGAATAATTCAAAGAACAATTACAATTAGAATAATTAGAAGAACAATAAGAAATGATTAAATTTAGGTGGGAATATCTAACTGAAGCTTTAGTGTTTGTCTAGTAAGCATTATTGTGTAAGCATTGTTCTGCAACAATTTTTTGCACTGAAATTGCTAGTGTTATTTAAAATGTCAATTACACCCCCAGTACACACTCTCTTCACTTGATTATAAGTCTGCTCAGCTAAAGGGTCATTTTTGGATGAAAGCATTAAATTGTCTTGTTATGGACTTATCTGCTTGCATTAGAAATATAGTATATAGGTTTCCAGCAGAGAAGTGGCTTCAAATTTACATGTATTCGTATGAAAACAAACAGAAAGCACTGTAAGTGATATCATGTTTCAGAACCAGCCAGCCTCATTTTTTAGTATGAAAATTCAGAAAGCTTGACCCAGGGACCGAAACAAGATGACTTCCCTGAGGAAGCTAGTTGCTCAGACCAGGAAATATTCTAGGCTGAGGAGTCCTTGGAAGGTACTTATCCTCCTGACCAAAGTAGATCAGTGGATTCTAGGTCTACTTTAGAAGCTCAGAGGAACTCAAGAACATAAACCTGCTTGGACTACCCCAGTGCTATCAATTCCAGCAATCTGGGTGGTTGAACAGTGACTAATCTTCAAAGTTCTCCAGGCATTGCATTGGTATTTGGAGATATGGCCTATCACCCAATCTCCACCAGATATTTAGAGATAAGTTTTCTTGTATTCTGCAGAATCAAACATAAAGATATTTACTTAATTTTCCTATCTTTTGTTTTGTATTTTTCCACTTTTGAAGGAATATTCAGTGACAAGAGTTTGGTAAATGTATCTGACACTAGAAACTGTTTGAAAGAATTACCATCTGGTTGACCTAACACTTATTTACTGCAGAGTAACTGAGATTTGGTCATGAATATAGTGGACCAAGTATAAGCTATGATGGGTTCACTAATTTTAACTAATTAGTTTCAGGGAAATACTGGCTTTCTGAAGGACAGTGCCTCACCTGGGATAAATTACACACTTTTGGATCTTGAATGCACAAGCAAAGTTTTTTCATTGAATTTTTGCCCATGTGAAAGCTGGGGGCTGGGGAGGTAGCTCAGTGCCTAAGGCACTTGTTCCACAAGCCTTACAACTGGAGTTCATTTTCCCAGCCAGAATCAAAAGTGGCATACACATCTGTAATCTCAACATGCCTACAATAAATGGAGGTGGGGTCAGGAAAACCCTAAAGCTCACAGGGTCAGCTAGTGATGTTAACCACTGCTGAAAGCCTACAATTATTTGAGTGACTATCTCTCTTTTTCTCTCTCTCCACATCTCCAGTTTGGGGTCTGAAGTACTAGATGTTCCATCTCACAAAGGTGTAGCTGCCTCTGTGTGGTCTCATGGGCACTGGTCAAGAACACTGCTCATTGCTGTCTTGGACATGTAGGAGAGTCACCTCTGTGGACTCTTTCAGCAGATGGGGACCACATGACTGACTCTGTCCTCTTTCCTCAATCTATGGACACTTATGAAAGGGACCTAGCTGTCCTTTCTCAAGGCAGATGGGACCATGTGCCTGACTCTGCCCCCTTTCCTTGTTCTGTGTACAGTGAAGGAAGGGATATAGGTGTCAAAGTAAATGAGACCATGTGGCTAACTCTGTCCTCTTTCATCCTTCTATGGACAGTGAGGGAACTCTGGCATTCTTTGTTGTAGAGGCAAAGCAGACTACATAGTGTGCACAGCTTGTGTCACAATAAAATAAAGTGTGATTACATCTGCTCTTGGATAAGAGATTCATAGGACAACTGGGGGATAAGAACCAGTACATTGTGGGTGGATCTGAAAAGGTAGTAGAGGAGAAAAGGGACTTCACAGTTCTCAACTTTCATGCATTTCAACTATAGCTCTTAGGAATGTATTGTGCATTCCAAAGCTGATTTTCAAGAGGAATGTGGAAGGATTTGAAACCTTGACCTAAGAGACGATTTGCAGTGCTGTAAGTACAACTTGATAGACTATTCTGGTCAGAGTTGAAAGGCCTGATTGCAGTAAGAACTATGGGTGACAAAGAGCTTTGCCTGGACTTGGCTAGCAGTTTGTGTGGGAAGCTTGCTATTATGCCTGGGTCCTGAGAAGTTGTATTGGGCTGCTTTGCATAGAAATGAACTAGTGTGAGCAGAAGGATATGGCACAGAAAGAAAAATCTTTGGGTGAACTGCTGCCCATTCAGCTGCAATTGAGAGATTACAATTTTGAGATTGAGCCAGATGACCTGAATTGGGGCAATGAGAAGAATGTAGACTCTTTTTAAGGGGCCTAAGTGCTCAAGGAGTGTCCTGTTCTTCAAAGTCTGCTTTATTCTTCCATGAATTAACAAATTGGCACCCTACCTGGTATTGTGGGGTATACAAAATGCAGGAAAGAGAGGGTCATTGAGTTTGCAACCCAGTCTTGTGTTTTGGAAACAGCCATGGGCAGTGTGAAGCCGATTTGCTGGATGCCTGCATGGAGACACGATTGAGCTGTGAGGATGGACCATGGGTTACAGTGGAGACCCAATGGAGATGCCAGGACCATGACATGGCTGCTAAGGAGAGCTGCTGGCTCTGATGTAGTTTTCCAGGATTGTGAGTAGCCTAGCTGGAGGCCATGGGTGGTGGGGGGGGATTGGAATTCCAGAGACTTGTTGCTGGTTAGAATTATCGGACTTGGAGATTTGTCACTGGCTAGAGTTGTTCTACTTGGAGCTACAGAGTTTGATGTTTTCCCTGGTTGTTTTGAATCTTGTATTGGTTGAATATTTCTTTGCTATGCCCAATGCCATCTTTTGCAATGTTTATTCTGTGCCATTATGGTTTGGGGGGGGGGGATTTTTTGGTATTATGGCTTAGTTAAAGGTCCTTGGACTATGGATGTATGAACATCGTTGGAATAGATAAAAACTATGGGGACTTTTAAAGTTGGACTGAATGCATTGTATTTTATATCATGTATGGATATCAGTTTATGGGGGCCAGGGGCAGAATGTTTGATTTAGGTGTCCCCATAAACTTAGGTGTTCTGAATTCTAGGTTCCCAGCTGATGGAGAGTTTGGAATTAATGCCTCTTGGAGGCAGTGTATTTGGGGGGGCAGACTTAAGAGTGTTATAGCCAGTTTCCCCATGCCAGTGTTTGGCACACTCTCCTGTTGCTATTGTCCACCTTATGTTGGCTAGGGGGTGATGTCCACTCTCTGCTCATGCCATCATTTTCCCTGTTATCATGGAGCTTCCCCTTCCAGCCTGTAAGCCAAAATAAATCTCTTTATTTTCCCACAAGCTGCTCTTGGTTGGGTGATTTCTACCAGCAATGTGAAGCTGACTGTAACACCCATATAATAAGTGTTTTAATTAAATATGATTCAAGGAAGAAAGAACTCCTAAAAATTGCAATTAAGGACTTAAGAGGACTGGAAAATCGTGTCCTGGAAGAATTTGGAGTATTGCCAGAAAGACCTAGGAAAATAAAAACATTATTCTTGCAATAACTGTAGCTGTCTCTAGGCTTAGCATGGTGATTCTGTCAAATGTACTCATCTTGAAATGAGGGTGAGTTGTTAACTTGAATGTCATTGAGCATATATGGCAGCAGAAGAAGGTAGGGCCCCCCAGTACTGGCTCATTACCAATATTTACTATTTTCACCTCTAGGAAAATGTTGGCAAAGCAAAAATGAGGCCACTCACACCACTCTGCAATATAGATTTTACTTAAAAATATGAAAATGAGAAGAAAAGAGATAAGAAAGGAAACTATAAGACTGTTCCCTTGGTCTTTAGAAGTAGGACAATATGTAGGCTTCCTTTTTAGATGCCAAAGTCAGGTGAGTGCTTTCCTAGAGTGTTTATGCAGAGAAGACATGTTTGAGATAAAAATAGCAGCAAAATTGGCAAAATGAAAAATTGTGGCTGCAAGATTTCAATTAAGAAAACATGCAGAGTACAGAAAAGTAAAGACAATAATAAGTGTCTAATACTCAAAATATGGTTTTGAGGACTGTTAATATTTAGACATATTTACTGTGATATTTCAGGAGGAAATATGACCTCTATAATTAGAAAATTTATGTTTTACATTTTGATTTTATTTCATTTCTTTGTTCTACAAAGATGTTGACTAATGTTTTGTGTTGAAGTGGATATAAATAACTGGCAGATGCACTCAAGGTGGCCATGGTACTTGTGTCTGTATCCTGACCTCTCTTTCCAGTGTGGGCAGCATAAATGACTCATCACTCTCATGCAATATGGTGATTTGGGTCTGTGTTCAGTCTTTTTCCTCCAGTGTAGGCAGCATGGGTGATTGATGTCTAACTTAATGCTATATACAAAAATGAGGCAAGTTCACCATCATGACCAAGTTATGTTATGAAGAATGAGGACCTTTTCAGATGTAATTAAAATATGGAATCAATGGTATTAAGTCAGTCAAAAGGGTATTATCAAGTTTGTTTTGACCTAATCAGTGGAGCAAAGGAATAGAGAGGACTGAAATCTGGCACTCCTAGAAAGTCTCCTTCCACTGCTACTGATTCTGTAGCAGTAAGGCAGTGAGTTCCCGACAAGAGCCTGGCACACAAGCACACATCACGCAGAATCCAGACTGTGCTTCGTGACTGGAGGAATGGTAGAGATGCTTGAATAGTTTTTGACTTTACCTGATGAGGTACCAGATGATAGCGTGGGCATGTGTGGGTTTTGGAAGGCATAGAGCAATGTAGAGTGTACCTAGTGATGGAACACACCTGACTTCCTTACTGAAGAGCAGTCTCTTCCACAGAAAAGAAAGGCTCCTTCAATTATGCTTATATATCACTCACTACACTTGCCTGACCTGTGAATGAGGCTCCACCTGCCCTGCTCTCTGCTGTGTTGAACCTGCCAATCTTCCTTCTGCATGACAGAAGGAATGTAGCAGCTTACTGCATTCTTGACATTCTGGATTTTACACTAAACTGTAACTTTAGCATGCAAGTGGACAAAAAGAGCCTTGTTGAGAAATGAAACTGGCCAGATTCCCAGAGCCCTGTAAGCTGCCTGAGTTTCTGCTCCATTGGCCTGGGGGTGATGGCATTTATTCTGAGCTTGACTGAAACTCTACTTGTGACTGTAATCAAGGCTTATTTTGAGTAGGATCTAGAAGCTAATAGCAGCAGTGTTTTTTAGAGAAGAGGGACCATAGCAATAATGACAGCATGAGAATGTTTACAGAGTTTCATCACAGCATCCTGGAGAAACATCCTTAAAGGAAACCTAGCACCCTAGAGAGCAGTCCATACAGGAAAACCAGGACAAAACTTGAGCTACAGCTAACTTGCATCTCAGTGGATATCTCATGGTCTTCCTAGAACATTACAAGGGGAGGCTTAAGAGGATCCATTCAGAGACCTTATCCACTTCCCTTCCTTTCTTTTGAAGGGCTCCCTAAAGGAGTTCTTGTTGCCACTGAGAGCTGATAATGCTGGTACTGTGTGTAGTTCTGTCTTTTCTCAGAAGGGAACTGCAGAATCCAAAACCCCTTGGATATAGGCAGCCCTGATGGGTGTGATGACGGACACTGCAGCCATTGGAACTCTCATATCTCAGTGTTGTCCCATTTGTGTGTGAGACAAGGATCATGATGGCTATCCATGCTTTCTCTATCTGTGTAGATTAAAAACAAAAATAACTGTCAGAATCTCAGAGTAGCTTGGTGCATTCTCACCAGCTGACTCAAATCCTGGCCATACCTGTGTGTTACTTTGCTTGGCACATGCTTACTTCCCTCCTTGCCTCAGGCACTACCTTTATACTATCTGTAGTAGTTTTATCTTGCTGAATGGGACTTTGGTTTTTAGGCCTGTAGATAATGTATATAATATCTGGATGAACTCTGCTACTGATCTCTGCTAGAGTGACTTCTGCATCTCTATATCTCTGTAGTTTATTCTTCTCCTCAAAGGAATCATACTCTCCCAACTTTCCAGGCTGGCTACTTTTCTTCATTAAGGATTCAACTCAACTATTAGGAAGCCTTCCCTGACCCCAGCATTGTCTTTCCTTTCTGTCACCCTGCTGGGTGTCCTTCATAGTGTCACCAATGACTGGGACATAGGGTCCTTCATCTGTATCCTTCAAAAGAAGGTTAGGTGGGACTGGGGTCTTGGCCACCTGTGGCACATGTGGTACCCAGAACAAGGCAGACATCATTAATATTAGTTGAATGAAGGAACTGGATGCTTTCTTCCAAGTTATCAATGTCATCTAGTCCTTGGATAAGCTGGGGATGAGCTCTCATTGGGAACGACAAACATTGTGGTCTGCAGACACCACACTTGAAAAGAAAGGGCCCTGGAAAAGGGTGGAGATGGATTTAAATGCAAAACATAAAACATAAGAAAACATCTTCATAATTATGATAAGTGATGAATTCTTTTATATGACACCAAGTAAACAAACTGGACTTTACTAAAAGTAGAAACTGTTTTCTGAAGATGGCTTTGCAAAGAGATGAAAGATAATAAATAACCTGGGGGAATATTTGTAACTTAGACATGTGACTAAGGCCTTTCTTCTAGAACATATACTCATTCTCAATAGTAAAAATAATAAGAACCAAGGCAACCTAATTCAAAATTGAGAAAAAAAGATGTAAATTCATATCTCACCAAGTTGAAGATACAGAACAGGACAAGAATGTTCAATATCATTGGTATTAGGGAAAAGCACATTAAACCACAGTGAACTGTCAATGCATGCCCTTTGAAAGCATAATAAAAAGTAATGATGCCAACAAATGCTAGTGAGGAAGCAGAAGACCTGGATCTTTCCTATCATGCTGGGAGGAATGTAAAAGAGCTTGAAAGTTTCCCAAAATAGTGCATTCCCTCACATTCAGACCACAAACATTATGCAGTAGGGCATTTAGGTTACAGACACAAAGCCTTACAAACATATACAAAGCATAAATATAAAATTTGTAGTATATTCCGTTATACTGGCAAAATACTGGTTAAACTGTAATGTCCATCAGCAAGTGAATGGATGAATATGTATGTGTACATTTATACAATGAAACCCCATTTAGAAATACGAGGAAACAAGCCGGGCGTGGTGGCGCACGCCTTTAATCCCAGCACTCGGGAGGCAGAGGTAGGAGGATTACTGTGAGTTCGAGGCCACCCTGAGACTCCATAGTGAATTCCAGGTCAGCCTGGGCTAGAGTGAGACCCTACCTCGAAAAAACCAAAAAAAAAAAAAAAAAAAAAAAAAAAAAAAAAAAAAAAAAAAAAGAAATACGAGGAAATGGCTAGATGGACAGAACTATTTGAATGGACACAAAGGACACCTAGACTACTGAAAAATAAATACCAGTATGAAGAATCCATGTGCCAGATTATTCCATTTATGTAGTATTCTTGAAATAATGAGATAATAGAAGTAGAGGGCTGGTTAGTACTAGCCAGGAGAAATGGGCAGAAGCTGGTGATGATGTCATTGGGCATGAATACAATGATGAATTACAAAGTCCTCTTAGAAATTGAAGTTAAACAAATATATATGGGATTAAACTATACAGAGCCATGAACATACAAACTAATGCAAGTTTTAAATTTCTGAAAGTTGAGTAAGGTGTGCAATTAAGTTCACAGAAATATAACAAGGTCAGCAGCCTGGTTTTGTATTGTACTGTAATTGTGTAAGATATAACCACTGCAGGGAGTTGGAGAAGGTTTGTAGCATATTTTTTTCCAGCATTTGTAAAACTTCCTGTAAGTCTACAAATATTTCAAACTAAAAAGTTTAAAGTAAAAGATAAAATAAGTGTATGGGTTGCCTTACTTTAAGAGCAAAAGAGAGATTGTCAAAAAGGCTCTCTTATGGCAGCTGATGAGATTTGGAGACAGTCAAAATATTTAGTGGCTCAGTCTGTAAAATACATGAGGATCCAAGTCTGAATGCCCAGCACTCATGAAAAATCCAGGCATGGTGGCATATTCCTGTAATCCTGGCACTAGGAAAGCAGAAGCAGCAGGGTCCCAGAGTCTTGCTGGTTAGCCAAATCATGAGCTCTGGGGTGCAGTGAGAGAGTGACTAAGGAAGATATCTAACATTGAGTGACCTTTGACCTACATACACATGTACTACACATGTATACATACATATGAACATACACATGTATGAACATGACACATACACATGCAAAAATCTAGCTAAAAATTAAATAAATATAGCATTTTTAGGTTCTACATATATGTATTATTGCAAAGTTTTACCTTTGACATCTGCCTATTTCATTGAACTCAGAGTCATGCAAATTCATCCATGTCACAAATTTCAAAATTTCCAGGGTAGGCTGAGGAGATGGTTCTTGCTGAAAGGTGCTTGCTTTCAAATCCTGATTGCCCAGTTTGATTCCCCATTTCACATGTAAAGCCAGATGCACAAAGTGGTACATGTGACTGAAATTTGTTAGCAGTGGCAAGATACCCTGGTGCACCCACCCCCCCTCTTTCCTCTCTTTCTCTTTATGCCCATAAGTAAATAATAAAATATCTTTAGGGCTGGAGAGATAGCTTAGCAGTTAAGGCACTTGACTGTGAAGACTGAGGACCCAGGTTCAACTCCCTAGTACCTACATAAGCCAAATGCACAAGGTGGCATATGCATCTGGAGTTTGATTGCAGTGGCTAGTTCTCTGGTATGTCCATTTTCTCCTACTCTCTGCACCTTTATCTGTTTCTCACAAATAAATAAATAAAATATTTTAAAAATATATATTTAAAAAATTCTTTAAAATAATTGTAGGCAGGCATGGTGTTGCATGCCTTTAATACCAGCACTCAGGACCCAAAGATGGCTGTGAGTTTGAGACCATTCTGAGACTACAGAGTGAGTTCCAGGTGAGGTTGGGATAGAATAAAACCCTACCTCAATAATTCCAAGTATTTAAGTAAAGACTGCCTACATTTCTCTCACTTTGTTTAAGTGTTCCAGCACCTTGGAGTCATTTCAGAGTCAGTTTTCCAGTATTACCAAGAAGTACCTGTGATAGGCGTACCATTCAACCACCAAGCTCAACCACGCCAGCAGTGGGAAGTGAGAACCATGTGCAGCTTGCTACTATTCCCTGACCCCCCTGTGTGTGGACCCAGGCCAGGAAGCTAGCTTCCCCACCAGGTATTCTTGCCACCACAGAGCTCCACAGAACTCTGCCATCTCCCACCCCCATGAGCAGACCCAGGCCAGCAGGCTAGCATTCCCCCAGGGGACCTCCACTCAGCAGCAACATCCAACTCACTGCCACCCCCACACCAGTGTGCCAACCCAGGTCAGCAGGCTAACATTTTTCCAAGGGACCTCCACACATTAGTGCCTTCCCACTAACTGCCATCCCCCTCCTCCTTACTCAAACCTAGTCAGCAGGCTAGTGCTCTCCCCACCACCACCAGGGACCTCCATGCCACTGCCCCTCTGCGTGCAGACTCAGGCCAGCAGGCTAGAGTTCCCCCCCACAGGCTCACCCACCACAGGGGCCATCCCTAACCCTAACCCCCCACCCGCATGTCACCTGACCCACAGCAGTCCCATATCCCTGCCCTGCCCTTCCCTGTAAGAGGATCTGGCAGTCCCATACATCCCCTGCTAAAGGGTCTCAAGGGACCTGCCCACCTATTCCTTCACCCTTCAGCATCACAGAACCACCACATATTATCATCCTCCCCTCCTCTGCAGCCCAACCGCAACACCAATCTGATTTGTCCCATTCCTGCCTTCTCCCTGTCCCCTTGGCCACCTGATCACTCAGTCCCTGAATCACAGAACAACAAGCCCCTACATCAGGTCCCTGGGCCCCCACCAGAGCCTTGTGAGCTCCTTCCTTCTGATCAGACAGGCCCAGTTGCTGTCAGAAGCCTAGTGGAAGCAAACCTAATAGGGAATAATCACTGAAGACATGTCAAGGGTAGACTACAGCTTCCTGCTAAATTAAATAAGACTCCTACACTGTGATGGGCAGACCACAGAACAAAATTAATAACATGAAAAATCAAATGCAAGTAAATCCAATAAGATCGCCAACAGTGGATGTCTCTAATCAAAACATGGAAGATGCATTAGGATCGGAACCCCAAAATGAAGATACAGGCTATGCAACCCTGACCAAGAAAATAGCAGAACTTGCAAAAAATCAACAAAGGGCCAATAATCATAGGAATGTTGTCCTCCCTAGATTAGACCTAATAGATAAGCACCAGGAAGGGATCCAAAGACAGCTAAATGATCTGAATGAGAACAAAAATATAGAGGACTTCAATAGTCAGCTGGACAAACTCAATGGTGACATAAAGAAATGCAAGGATGAATTCCAAGGAGCATTAAGAAAATCATAAAATGACATGAAAAGGGAACTTAACAAAGGGATGGAAACTATACATAAAAAAGCAGTAGACTTCTGGGTAAGATGGCAGCATAGGAGTCATGCCAAACCAGCCTAGGGAGGGATTTAAGCAAAACCCCAGCAAAATACACTCTTCTTCTGAAAAGTGAAGGAGTATAGGTTATTCTTTCACACAGCGGAGAAGCTGGAGAGACCAAGATCCACCAGAAAGGAAGAAAGTGGCCTGATCCCCACGAACCACACACCCACTCAGCACCACCCTGCCAGGCGTGTCAAGTGTTGGTGGCAGTAGAGAACAAACAAGGGTCTTTTTCAATTTTATCAGCCTCCTTGGAAAGTTAAGAACACAGAAGTAAAGACAGCTGAGATAAGCCAAAGATCTACTGAAAGGGAAACAGGTGGAACTACATGAACAACTTCAGAGGCTGAACCACTCCATCCCCCCCCCCCAACAGAAACAGGAAACTCCTGCATTTAGCCCCCTGTGGTAGTGCATCCAGCACACGTGATCAGAGCTTCAGCTCCACAGCACAACACCGAGGGATCGAGGTGGGCACTAAGCATTGGTGAGATTGGAAGCCACCCCAAAAGGTAAAAAGGCTGACTGAAAAAAAAAACAAAAAACAGGTACATAGGCCTGCACTGGAAGAGCTAATCTCTTTTCTTGTCAGGATAGGTTATATATATAACAGGTTCATATATAACAGGGTTATATATTCTTGGTTGGCTTTACCATTTTCAAATAGTCTGTATTTGGGGTTTGAATATTGTTGCCTTTGATGCTTTTATATTAATAGGGCCTTTGTCTTTTGTATCTGTCATTAGTGGGGGCAGGGTCTGATCCACATCCAGGTTGATCTGGAATCCAATTCAGAACAGAAATTTCTACCTCCCAGCTGACAAGATTAATGGTGTAGAACAACAGACATTTTTAGAGAATTTGGTTTTATAAGACTGTCGGTTTGTTTTAATCTCCACAATTGCATACTTTGAGCTGGTTTTTTATTGATTGTGTATGTTTCTTGGGTGAAGTTTAGAATTGCCTATAATATGTTCCACCCATCCACTAGAATACTTGCAAAGCAAGCAAACTCAACACCTGGGATTACTTCTGCTGCTGGATTGGGGTACAAGAGCTACATCTGGCACCTTAAACTCATATCCTTAGGGTATATAGAGTTGGATTGCCACCTCTGAGAACACTGCAGATAAACAGAAAACCCAAACATTAAATCAATTCAGGATGCAAAAGTCACTATATTATAATATAAGAAACTCAAAGAATCAAGACAATAAAGTCCCATCAAAAATTATAAATCCATCAGAAATTATCACCAATAAGACTGTTTTAGATGAAATGCCAGACAAAGTTTAAAAGAAAATGATGGCATCTATGCTCAAAGAAATCAGAGTAGAAAAGAGGGGGATCAAAGAAGAAAACAAAGGAATTAAAGAAGAAAACAAACTTCTGAAAGAGAACACAGGAAGCCAGCTTAATGAAATAAGGAAATCATTACAAGATATGAGTAAGGAAATAGAAATACTGAAGAAAAATCAGGCTGAAATCTTAGCTCTGAAGAATACAATCAGGGAAATAATAATAATAATAAAACTCTGTGGAAAGTCTCACCAGTAAAAGAGATTTAGGAGAGAACAGAATTTCTCAACTAAAAGATCATGGGGCAGACCTAATACAGTCCAACAAAGAGAAAGACAAGCTAATAGCAAGGTACGAATGGGAATTTCAAGATATCCGGGACACTATGAAAAGATAAAACATAAGAATTCAGGGCATAATAGAAGGAGAAGAATTTCAATCCAGAAGCTTAGTACATGTTTTCAACAAAATCATACAAAAAAATAAATTTCCCCAAATTGGGAAAGAAATGCCAGTGAAGATATAAGAAGCTTTTGGAACACCAAAAAGACAAAACCTGAAAAGAACCTCTCCTCACCACATTATAATTAAACTGCTAAACAGGCAAACCAAAGAAAATATGTTGAAAGCACTTACAGAGATAAAGCACATCACCTACAAAGGCAAGCCCATCAGAATAACTGCAGATTACTCAACACAAACTTTAAAAGCCAGAAAGGCTTGCAATGATCGATTCCAAGTTCTGAAACATAACTCCTGTCAACCAAGGTTACCTTATCCTGCAAACTTATCTATCCAAATTGATGCAGAAATAAGGAAATTCCACAACAAAAACCAGCTAAAGGAATTTATTACAACTAAGCCAGCTCTACAGAAAAATACTTGAAGGAAATCTTAATGCTGAAGAGAAAGCAAAACACACACAGGAAGAAATAGGAAAAAATAAGCCAGACTCAAATCAGTTAAAACAAATGAGTAAAGGAAAAACAGGAAACACTACAAAATAAGAATAATGGTGTGCATAAATGCATACCTTTCAATAATAACTCTTAATATCAATGGCCTCAATGCACCAACCAAAAGACACAGGCTTGCAGACTGATTAAAAGTCATGATCCTGCCATTTGTTGCCTCAAGAAAACTCATCTCTCAGTAAAAGATAGACACTATCTTAGGGTGAAAGGATGGAAGATGGTATTTCAAAATGGGCCTAGGAAACAAGCAGGGGTTGCTATCCTAATATCTGACAGGATAGACTTCAAACCAACATTAGTGAGGAAATATAAAGAAGGTCATTTTATACTGATTAAAGGGAGGACATTACAATCCCACACATATATGTGCCTAACATGGAGGCTCTCAGTTTCATCAAACAAACACTATTAGACTTAAGGTCACAGATAACATCAAACACAATTGTAGTGGGTGACTTCAATACCCCACTCTCATCAATTGACAGGTTACCCTATCAAAAAAATAAACAGGGAAACATCTGATGTCATGGAACAAATGGACCTAACAGACATCTACAAAACATTCCATCCAAATGCTGCAGAATATATGTTTTTTTTTTCCTCAGCAAGATATGGAACATTCTCTAAAATAGACCATATATCAGGACACAATGCAAATCTCAACAAATAAAGGAAAATTGAAATAATCTCTTGTACCTTATTTGACAACAATGGGATTAAACTACAAATCAGCAAGAAGAAAAGTTACAAAGCATACAGAAACCCATGGAGACTAAGCAGTACACTATTGAATGATCAATGTGTCATTGAAGAAATCAAAAAGGAAATCAATAAATTCATAGAATCAAATGATAATGATAATATATATCAAAACTTTTGGGACACAATGAAGGCAGTCCTAAGAGGGAAATTTATAGCTGTAAGTGCCTATATTAAGAAGTTAGAGAGTTCACAAATAAACAATTTAATGCATTACATTAAGGCCTTGGGAAAAAAAAGAATAATGAAAACCAAAAATCAGTAGATGAGAAGAAATACTAAAGATTAGGGCAGAAATTAATGAAATAGAAACAAAAAAAAAAAACTAAAGAATCAATAAAACAAGGAGTTAGTTCTTTGAAAGGATAAACAATATGGATACACCCTTAGCAAATTTGACCAGAAGAAAGGGATAACAGATAAAAATTAATAGGATTAGAGATGAAAAAGTCACCATTACAACAGGTACCAAAGAAGTTCAGACAATTATAAGGACATACTTTAAGAATATATATGCCTCTAAGTTTGAAAATCTGAAAGAAATGGATGATTTCCTTCATTCATATGACCTACCAAAATTAAATCAGGATGAGATAAAACATTTAAATACACCTATAACTAGTATGGAGATCCAAGCAGTTATAAAAAGTCTCCCAACTAAAAAAAGTCCAGGCCCAGATGGATTTACTGGTGAATTTTACCAGACCTTTATGGAAGAACTAACACCACTGCTTCTCAAACTTTTCCATAAAATAGAAAAGGAAGGAATTCTACCAAGCTCCTTCTAAGAAGCCAGCATCACCCTCATACCAAAACCAGACAAAGACAGAAAAAAAAAACAGAAAATTACAGACCAATCTCCCTCATGGACACAGATGCAAAAATTCTGAACAAAATATTGGCAAACAGAGTACAAGAATATATCAAAATATTTTTCACCCCAATCAAGTTGGCTTTATCCCAGGGATGCAGGTATGGCTCAACATATGCAAATCGATAAATGTAATGCATCATATAAATGGCCTGGAAGACAAAAATCACAAGGTCACCTCAATAGATGCAGAAAAGGCATTTGATGAAATTCAACATCTTTTCATGGTAAAAGTATTACAAAAACTGGAAAGAGAAGGAATATATCTCAACATAATAAAAGCTATTTATGACAAACCTACAGCCAACATAATACTAAATGTAGAAAAACTTGAAGCTTTTCCACTAAATTCAGGAACAAAACCAAGGTGTCCACTGTCCAGACTTTTATTTAATATAGTACTGGAAGTCATAGCTATAGCAATAAGGCAAGAGACACTCATAAAAGGGATACAAATTGGAAACAAAGACATAAAATTATCGTTATATACATAAAAAACTCTCTCATTCACAATTTCCTCTAAAAAAAAAAAAATAGTACCTTGGAATAAACTTAACGAAGGAACTGAAGGATCCAACAATGAGAACTTTAAAGCACTCAAGCGAGAAACTGCAGAAGACATTAAGAAATGGAAAAACATCCCTTGTTCCTGGATCGGAAGAATTAATATTGTGAAAATGTCGATCTTACCAAAAGCAATCTACACGTTTAATGCAATCCCCATTAAAATTACAATGGCATTCTTCACAGAAATAGAAAAAATAATCCTGAAATTCATTTGGAAGCACAAAAAAACCTTTAATAGCCAAAACAATTTTGAACAACAAAAGCAAGGCTGGTGGTATCACCATACCCAATTTTATTCTATATTTCAAAAAAGTATGGTATTGGCACAAAGACAGATATGTAGATCAATATAACAGAATAGAGGACCCAGATGTGAATTCAGGCAGCTACAGCCATCTGCTTTTTGACTAAAATGCCAAAAATATTCATTGGAGAAAAGATAGCCTTTTCAACAAGTGGTGCTGAGAAAATTAGATATCTATATGTAGAGAGATGAAAATAGATCCTTGTCCTTCTCCATGCTCAAGATTCAAATCCAAGTGGATCAGTGACCTTAATATCAGACCTAGAACTCTGACATTGCTTGAGGAAAAGGTAGGGGAAACCCTTCAACATATTGGAATAGTTATTGACTTTCTGAATATAACCCCAATTGCTCAGAAAATAAAACTACTAATCAACCACTGGGATCTCATGAAACTACAAAGCTTTTGTACAGCAAAGGACACTGTGAATAGAGCAAACAGACAACTTACAGAATGGGAGGATATCTTTGCCAGCTGTACATCTGACAGGGGATTAATATCCAGAATATACAAAGAACTAAAAAAAAAAAAAAAAAAAAAAAAAAAAAACAGAACAATAAGAAATCAAACAACACAATTAAAAAATGGGCTATGGAGCTAAATAGAGAGTTCTCATCAGAAGAAACACAGTTGGCATATAAACATCTAAAAAAGTTTTCTACATCCATAGCCATCAGGGAAATGCAAATTATAACTACCTTTAGATTCCATCTCTCTCCTGTCAGAATGGCTACCATCAAGAAAACAAATGACAATAAATGTTGATGAGGATGTGGTAAAAGGGGAACCCTTCTACACTGTTGGTGGGAATGTAATCTGGTACAGCCATTGTGGAAATCAGTTTGGAGGTTCTTGAGACAGCTAAAAATAGATTTACCATATGATCTAGCTATAGCACTCCTAGGCATATATCCTAATGACTCTTCACCTTAGAGATACTTGCACTACCATGTTTATTTTTTCTCTAGTCACAATAGCTAGGAAATTGAACCAGCCTAGATGTCCATCCACAGATGAATGGATAATAAAGATGTGGCACATTTACACTATGGAGTTCTAATCAGCAGTAAAGAAAAATGAAATTATGAAACTGGCAGGGAAATCAATGGATCTGGAAAGGATTATACTAAGTGAGGTAACCCAGGCCCAGAAATCCAAATGTCGCATATTCTCTCTCATTTGTGGATCCTAGCTACAAATGTAAAGACTTGGGTGTGAGTTTCATCCAAAAATCCATAAACTAGAAAAGGGTTATTAGGGAGGGAAGAGAGGGAATGACTTTAGGGGATTGCATTGTATATTTGTAAGTAGAAATACAGATTACAGGGAGGAGAAAGGCCTAAGCAAGGTTAGGGAAGAGATTGTATAAAAGAAGGGCAGGGGGGAGGGTTAATCAAAATTCAAGATATTCACAATAAGACATATAAAAGTCTACTTTCTTAAATAATGGCACATCCAGAAGCCAAGGATTCTGCCTATCCAGGAGCATGTAAGGTCTTTCCATTTTCTTAAGTAATCCTCAATTTCTTTTTTGAGTGTTTTTGTTTTCATTGTATAGATCTTTTACTTCCTTGGTTGATATTATTCCAAGATGTTGTTTTATTATTTTTGTTGCTATTGAATATGAGACACTGTCACTTATTGCTTTCTCTGTATATTTTCTTTGCATATAGAAAGGCTACTGATTTGGGGGCACTTATTTTACATCCTGCTACTTTGGGGAAGAAGGTAATCACTTTTAAATGTTTTGAGATGGAGGCTCTTGGGTCTCTTAGGTATAGAATCATGTTGTCTGCAAATAAAGCTAACTTAACTTCTTCCTTTACAAATTGTATCCATTTTATCCTTTCTCCTGTCTTATTGCTTGAGCTAGTATTTCCAATACTATGTTGAAGAGCAGAAGTAAGAGTGGACACTCCTATCTTGTTCCTGATCTTAATGGGAATTCCTTTAGTCTCTGTCCATTTAGTATTATTTGGGCTTTGGGTGCTTCAACATCCCAACTCTCCAGTGTTTTGATCTTGAAGTGATGTTGTATTTTGTCAAAGGCCTTTTCTGCATCTGTCAAGATATCATGTGGTTTTTGTATTTAAGCTTATTTAGGTGCTGTATTACATTGACATATTTCCACATGTTGAGCCACCCCTGTGTTGCTGGGATGAAGCCTACTTCATCAGGGTGGATAATGCTTTTGATGTGTTGTTGGATTCGATTTGCGAGGATTTTGTTCAGGATCTTTGCATCTAAGTTCACCAGGGAAATAGGCCTGTAGTTTTCTTTTCTTGTGGCATATCTGCCTGGTTTTAGTATTATGGTGATACTACCTTCATAGAAGGAGTTGAGGAGCTTTCACTATTCTCCAATTATGTGGCACAGTTTGAGAAATATTGGTTTCAGTTCTTCCATGAAGGTTTGATAGAATAGAGCTGAGAAGCCATCTGGTCCTGGACTCTTCTTTTTAGGGAGATTTTTTATTACCTTTTCAATTTCGATGGGTGTGATAGGTTTGTTTAGGAGATTAACCTGCTCTGAGCTTAGATTTGGTAGATAATATGTGTCCCAGAATTTATCCATTTCCTCAATATTATCCAGTTTTGTGGAATAGATGTTTTTGAAATGTCCTGATTTCACTTATGCCTGTTGTGATCTCTCCTTTTTCATTTCAGATTTTGTTAATTTGAAGCAACTGGGTTCTTATTTGTTGTTGTTTGTTTGTTTATTTTTTTTGTTTTGTTTTGCTTGATCAAATTGGTAAGGGGTTTGTCAATCTTGTTTATTTTTTCAAAGAACCAGCTCTTTGATTCATCAATTTTCTTAATTGTTTTCTTAGTTTCCAATTCATTAATTTCTGCTCTGATCTCAATTATTTCTTTCTGTGTGGATCTTTTTGGGTTGGATTCTTCTTGCTTTTCCAGTGCCTTTAGGTGGGTGGTTAGTTTATTGGTTTGGGTTCTCTCTGTCTTTGTTATGAAGGCATTTAGTGCTACGAATTTTCCCCTGAGGACCACCTTCATTGTGTCCTATAAGTTTTGGCATGATGTGTTCTCATTGTCATTCATTTCTAGAAATTTTGTAAATTCATTTTTTATTTCATCCACTACCCATTTATTATTTAAAAGTGTACTGTTCAGTTTCCAGGAGTTGATGGGATTCTTGGTGAGGCTTTTGTTGTTAATTTCTAGCAATATAGCATTGTGATCTGATATCATGAAGGGGGTTATGTCAATCTTCCTAAATATATGGAGGCAGGTTTGTGACCCAGTATATGACTATTTTAGAGAAGGTTCCATGGGCTGCTGAGAAGAATGTGAGTCTGTGGATTTGGTGTGGAATGTTCTGTAGATGTTTATTAGGTCTAATTATTCTATGGTTTTGTTGAGCTCTCTCATTCCCCTGTTGATTTTCTGTTTGGATGGTCTATCTAATGCTGATAATGGAGTATTGAATTGCCCAATGATGAGGTTGTTGGTGGTTATTTCTGTTTTGTTGTCAAATAGGTTTTTTTTCTATGAATTGTGGTGCCCCTGTGTTTGGTGAATAAAGGTTTATGATTGTTTTATCTTCTAGATGGAATGTTCCCTTGATAATTAGGTAGTAGCCTTCTTTTTCTCTCTCTCTCTCTCTCTTTTTTTTTTTTTTTTTTTTTTTTTACTATATTTGGTTGAAGTCTATTTTAACCAATACTAGTATAACTATGCCTGCTTGTTTCTTAGTCCCATTTGCTTGAAATATCATTTTCCACCCTTTCACCCTGAGGAGGTGTCTGTCTTTAGTGGTGAGGCTGGTTTCTTGAAGGCAACCAAATGAGGGGTTTAATTTTCTGATCCACCCTGTGATCTTATGTCTCTTGATGGGTGAATTAAGGCCATTAATATTTAGGGTAATGACTGTGAGGTTTGATTTTATTCCTGCCCTATTGGGTTGGTTTATGTAGTTTGGTGTTTTCATGGACATTGAAATTTTTGTGCCTTCTCTGGGTTTGGTTATTGTGGTCTGCTTCTTGTAGGCACTTGTGGTTGATTATTTGGTTCTTTTGTGTGGAGAATTTCCTGTGGTTGATTATTTGGTTCTTTTGTGTGGAGAATTTCCTGAAATTCTCTCTGTATGTTTGGTTTTATATTCATATAGTTGTAAAACTGAGTTTTGTCATGGAAAGTTTTTCTTTCATCATCTATTATGAGGGATACTTTTGCTGGGTAGAGTAATTTGGGTTCGAAGGCATAGGTTCTTATAGTTTGCAGTGTTCCATTCCAGGCCTTTCTGGAGTTCAGGTTTTCCATTAAGAAGTCTGAAGTAATTCTGATGGGGTTAACTTTAAATGTGATGTGCTGTTTTTCCCTATCTGCTTTTAGGATTTTCTCTTTGGTGTCAATGTTTATATTCTTAATGACAATATTTCTTGGAAAATTTCTCCTTTGGTCCAGTCTGTTTGGAGTTCTTTTAGCTTCTTATAAATTGTTAGGCCTTTCTTTTGAGAGAGTGGGAAAGGTTTCTTAGATAATTTTGTTAAATAATTTTTTCATGCCTTTAGTCTGAAGTTATTCCCCTTCTTGTATTCTCATTATCCAAATATTACAATGTTTCAGGTTATCCCACAGTTCACTCATGTTCTCTTCACAGAACTTTTTGAAGTTATTGAAACTTTTAGACTCTCAAACTATTTCTTCTGTTTTCTTCCAGATCTGAGTTTCTATTCTCTACATGACTGACTCTATTCTTTAGAGCTTCTATACAATTTGGGCTTGTTCAATTAGGTTTGCATTTTCTACTACTTTTCTGTGTATAGTTTCCATCACTCTGTCAAGTTCCCTTTTCACATTATTTTCTGATTTTCTTGATTCTTCTTGGAATTTATCCTTGCATTTCTTTTTATCTTCATTTAGCTTAGCCAGCTGGTTTTTGAGGTCCTCTTTTTTTCACTCTCCTTCATATCCTTTTCCTGTCTTTGGATCCTTTTCATTTTCTTATCTTAGGTCTAGTCTAGTGGTGACAGCATTCACATGATTATCGGCCCTTAGTTACTTTTCTGCAAGTTCTACTATTAGCTTGGTAAGGGTTGCATTGCTCATAACTTCATTTTGGAGTTCTTATTCTAATGTCTCTTCTATGCGTTTATCTAATCTTATTGGATTTCCTTGGCAATCTTATTGGATTTCCCTGCATTTGATTTTTCCTGTTATTCCTTTTGCACTGTGGTCTGCCCATCACAGTGTAGGGGCAGGGAGAGTGGGACTGTGGTCATGATGGGCGGGGGGAGTGGTGCTGCTTTAATGTGGGGCAGGGGAGCAGGGCAGCTTTCACATGGGGGCAGGGGAAGTGGCAGATTGGGTCTGAGGTCACACAGGGACAGAGGGAGCAGGTGTAAAGTCAGGTGGGCGGGGGTGGGAGTGGGTCTGAGGTCGTGTGGGCAGGGTGGAGTGGGGAGATTGCTCATGTGCTGCAGCGCAGGTGGAATTATGTTGGCCTGTGTCCCTTTGCCTCTAGTTAGTGCAGGAGGAACCTGAGGCTGGGACTATGGCTAGGTTGGCTGTTTGAGGGGGTTGCAGGATGGGTGGGCTACCTGAAAGTGTGTGAATTAGCTTATTCTTTTTTTCCCCATCCATGCCCTCCCACTGGAGCTCTATTAGAGACTGTCCTCCCCTAAAGGACCCAATGAACCCTTAATGTCTTGCCTTTTCTTATCTTGGAGGTGCAGCATGGTTAGGCAGATACCATCTTGAGTGGAAACCCCCCCCCATATTCATATATTAATGCTACTCTCACTTCTGGTTAGAGAGGCTTCTCATTTCAGATGACAATGACCACTGGGATGACCCAAAAGCAACAATGAACTTACATGCAAAGATCCTGAACAAAATCCTTGCAGACTGAATTCAACAACACATCAAAAGCATTATCCAACTTGATTAAGTAGGCTTCATCCCAGGCATACAGGGGTGGTTCAACATATGGAGATCTGTCAATGTAATACACCACATAAATAAGCTTAAACACAAAAACCACATGATCACATCAATAGATGCAGGAAAGGCCTTTGACAAAATACATCATTTCATGTTTAAAACATTGGAGAAAATAGGCATGAGTGGTCTGTATCTCAACATAATGAAGGCTTTATATAAAGCTCCTAAAGCCCAAATAACACTTAATGGGGAGAGACTGAAGGAATTCCCATTGAGATCAGGAACAAGACAGGGGTGTCCACTCTCACCTCTGCTCTTCAACATAGTACTGGAAGTACTAGCTCAAGCAATAAGACAGAAGAAAGAAATAAAAGTGATACAAATTGGAAAGGAAGAATTTAAGTTAGCCCCATTTGCAGAAGACATGATTCTCTATATAAGAGACCCAAGAACCTCCATCTCAAAACCCTTAAAGGTGATTAACTCCTTCAGCAAAGTAGCGGGACACAAAATTAGTAAACAAAACCAACAAAGATACAGACAAAGAAGTAAGTGACATTGACCCATTTTCAATAGCAACAAAAAAATAAAATACCTTGGAATAACAACATGGCACTGGCAGAAAAACAGGATTATAGAGCAATGGAACATAATTGAGGACCCATACTTTGGGTCAAGTAATTACACCTACTTTGACAAAGGTCCCAACAATATAGTCTGGAAAAAAGACAGCATCTTCAACAAATGGTGCTGAACAAACTGGATAACCATATGCAGGAAAATGAAATTCCATCCACACTTCTCACCATCAACAAAAATCAAGTCCACATGGATCAAAGACCTCAGTATAAGACCAGAAACTCTGCTACTACTGGAAGAAAAAACAGGAGGAACTTTCCATGACACAGGAATGGGAAAAGCCTTCCTGAACAATACCCCAGCAGCTCAGGAATTTAAACAATCACTCAACCACAGGGATCTCATGAAACTGAAAAGTTTCTTCACAGACAAACATACAATAAGCAGAGCCAATAAATTACCCAAAGAATGAGAGAAAATATTTGCTGGCTATACTACTGACAGAGGCCTAATTTCTAGAATCTACAAAGAACTCAAAAACCTAAACAATAAAAAGTCAAAAAACCTACTCATAAAATGGGGTAAAGAATTGGACTCTTTCTCAGAGGAAGTTCTCAGAGGCATTAATACAAATGACAAACACACACTTAAGAAAATGATCATCATTCCTAATCATCAAGGAAATGCAAATTAAAGCAACCAGGAGATTCTGCCTTACCCCATAGCATACAGGATAGCAAACATTAAAATTTCAAATGCTGATGAGGATGTGGAGAAATAGGAACCTTCATTCACTGTTGGTGGGAATGTAAGATGGTACAACCACTATGAAAAGCAATATGCAGACTCCTAAAAAGGTTGACTCTAGAGTTACCAACAGACCCAGTTATACCCTTACTGGACATTTACCCTAAAACTTTCATGCCTCAGTTCAGAGAGATTTTCTTAACCATGTTTATGGCTGCTCAATTCATAATAGCTAAGAGCTGGAATCAAACCAGATGTCCATCATTAGAAGAATGGATAACCAAGATGTGGTATATTTACATGATGGAATTCTACACTGTAGTATGAAATTTGAAGAAAAATGGTAGAACCTGGAACAGATCATCCTCAGTGAACTCACCCAATCACAGAAAGATAACTTTTGCATGGTCTTACTCATCTGTGGTTCCTAACCTGAATCTGCCCGAGATGCTGACATACTTAATAAGCACCTCGAGGACCTGACAATAGGGAGGGTTTTGTGGGAGGACAAGGTAAGGGTGTGGTTGGGGGCACAAAACTGGTCCCAAATGGCAACAGTTCCATAAAATTCTTCATCCAAAAAACCCTAAATGGTTGAATCTCATTGGGTCCTTAGAGGGAACAACTGAATCACAAGGCCCTGGGGAGGGTATGATGAAGACTACCTGCCTCTCATCTCTCTTTCTCTCTATCCCTCTTTTCTCTATTCCTTTTATATTACCTTTTTCTTCCTTCTCTTCCTTGGGGCTGGCCTGTAGCTCCCAGTACCAGCATGTGGTTAACATCCACAATGAAGTGTTGATCACAGAGACATACAAGGTTTCCCAAATGGAAACAGATTTCTGTCAGAGTACTTGATGACCCACCAAAGTTTAGTTGTAAGACTCTATTGCTGAAGGCACCTTATCCTGGCTGAAATCAGGAAGATTCAGTCCCCAGTTAGCTCCTCTCAGTAGCAAACAACCTGACATAATACTCACACAACATTAACTTAACATTTATATGGTGCTGACTTCACTCTCTGTTGGAGAATTTGCTTCTCTTTTTCAAATGGATGCAGATCCAGAGAAAAGAATCAGCCCATTGCACCTCAACAGGGCCCCAGCTGAAACCAAGAATAATGGAGGAAATGAGCAAGAGTTCTCCTTTCTTGGTGAACCTGGTACCAGCACAAGGATGAAGGAGAGAGACACAGAGAATACTCAACTCCTACCTAAAACAAACCCAACATGGCTCAGGAAAATTTGTGGAAGAGGGGATGGAAAGATTGTTAGAGCCACAAATTGGGTCATTATGCACACAGACATTGCCTCTTATTCATAACTTATGGCTAGCCTCACAATGCACGACCCGTATTCCCCAATGAGGTGGGTCCCTGCAGAGGGCGGAGGAGAGGGAGGAGGCTAACGATGGTACCAACATGACTGTATACACACTGTGTACATAACTAATAAAAAAATCTGTAAAAAGGTAAACAAAACTAAAAGAATAAGGTGGAAAGACAAAAATATATATAAATAAATTATCTCCACAGGCCCAGAAAGCACCAAAAGAGAAGAAAAAAATGGCTTATGGGATAAGAGTAGAAGACAGGCTATGGGAAAGCCAGATTGATTTTTATAAAACAGCCAACTTGAGGCCCTAAGTTTGTAGGGCACAGACCTGATTAATTCTTCCCTCCACACTCAATCTCCTCTTGCAAACCTGGTTCATGCCCTGCCCTGCTCCAGGCCACCCTGAAGAACCATTGTGCCAATGACCAGTAGTAATTCACTGTGTTGGTGAGATGAAAGCCATGTGATTTGAAATCACCCATGAAAGTGGTCACCACATGGGAGATAGTGCTTTTCTCAGGTGCTCAGCTCAGTAGCTCACAGCCAAAGGTATAGCTAGTGAGCACCAGTGAGCACTGTTTTAGAACCTGCTTTCACTGTTGTTCATGCAAGGGTGTTTTCATGTAAATGACATTTCCTGTGGTACATTCAGAAGTAGAGAAGTCCAAAAGGATTCTTTCCAGGCCAGGCTGAACTCAGCCAAATTAGAATGCCTGGGCTCACCTGATCTGTCCAGATAAACTTATGTTATTTGGGTACATTCTATTTGAAAAGGGAAAGCAAGCACAGTTCAGAGACAAATGCATGGGTGCAGTCAGATGAACAAAGTGGTAGAATACCAGTTGTGTCTATGGCAGGGTTGTGACATGACACATTTTTAAACTTCTGTCAGCTCATTAATATTTATGACCCTTCCCACCAAAACAGCCAGTGGAGCCACAAATCCACACTACTTCTCTGCAATTGCTCTGCTCTGTTTGGCAATGAGCCCTGATATGGGAAGAATTTTATGCTCCTGGCTTGCACCCTTTTGTAAGTGGTAAAATAATCAGGCTTCTGTATTATGAAACAATCATTGTTGTAAAAGATCACCTTTACTGTTGATATGTGAGCTAGGTTATTTATCACGATGTGAGGTTATACACATGCGCATGCTCACAAGAGCACCCAAAGCTTGCAAGCTGTTTTCCAATTTCACTTGTATCTTTCTTAATTCTGAGGTTCTGGTTAGAAATGCCAGACCTTAAACCAGGCATGGTAGTCCATGTCTCTCATCCCAACACTTGGGATGTGGAGGCAGGAGGATAGGTAGATCAGGGCTTTCCTGGGCTACATGGTGACTTTGTGGCTATCTTGAGATAGATGAGGGTCCTTTGTGCTGGTTCACAGGTAATAATCTCTTCCACAAAGCTGAAGAAACGTGCAACACTTGTGATTAAGAGAAATCAAGGTCCCTTAGTTTAAATCTTACTGGTTACTTAAGCCCCATGATCTTAGCATTCCTCCACCCCATGGAAGCCTGGCTTCCTTTTGTGAAAAGTTCCTATTAGACCAACCACCTCATTTAACTTTGAGGACTAAGTGAGGAAAAGTTACATGAAGATCAGCAACTTCACTCTATTATATTACCGTTACAATGTGGCTAAAAGGAAAATGCTTGAAAGCTGGTGAGTTGAAGTTATTTAATAATAGGGTGGTGTGATTAGGATTCACCACTCCTCCCTTCCTGATCCTATACCAGGGTGCATCATCTGCATCCATCCCATACTAAGCAAATAGCAAGACCTTCCAGTGTAGTTTTTATTTTATTTTTTATATTTATTTATCTATTACAGAAAGAGAGAGAGAAAAAAAAAATGGGTCTACCAGGGCATCCAGACACTGCAAACGAACTCCAGATGCATGCACCACCTTGTGCAAGTGGCTTTAAGTGGCTCCTGGGAATCAAACCTGGGTCCTTTTGCTTTGCTAGCAAGCGCCTTAACCTCTAAGCCATATCTGCAGCCCCCAGTGCAAAATTTTGACCTAACTTACTACAGAAACCAGAAGCTAATTTCTAACCGGTTCAATTTCACAAATGTACAAGATGACTTCTTTTAAATTAGCTTCAACTTCTCTTTCTCAAACCAAGGAATCATAGGTGACAGTTCCTGGCATTACCACTAGATGGCGGGGGCAAACCATCTTCCGTCAACATGTGAATTGCCCCCTTTGTCCATCCCCCTCCCTGCCCGCCCCTGTCCCAGAACTCCAGCTCTCTTCTTCCCCTAAGTGTGAGCGCTGAAGGGCTCCCTTCTGCAGTCCAGCAGGGCTCAGTACAGCTCCTCCGCATCTCCTCACCTGCCCTCAGAGCCTGCCTTCATGGAGGGGTGTGTCTCCCATCAGACAACACCACTGCTTCTTGGGGCTGGAATGACAGGCAGTAGTTTTTTGTTAGTGGATATTTTTGGTATTGTTTCATTGGCCGCTATTGGTTTCATTTAAAATGATGCGTGCTCATTTTAAAATTATGAACATGAAAATGACAACTCGTAGCACACTCCCACATGACTACCCATTATATTAGATAACCATTATTACAAGTAAACCCTTCTACAAATGCAATGTATAGTGTATTCTACCTGTGAAAGTAATAAATTCCTTCCTTACTTAATCCTCAAAGTCAAATGAGGTGGTTGGTCCAATAGGAACTTTTCACAAAAGGAAGCCTGGCCTTTTTTTGGTATGAGAGAGAGAGAGAGAATTGGCACACCAGGGCCTCCAGCAACTGTAATCAAACTCCAGTCATGTGCACCACCTAGTGCACATGTGCAACCTTGCACTCTTGCATCACCTTGTGTGTGGCTTATGTGGGTCCTGGAGAGTGGAGCATGAGTTCTTAGGTTTCTCATGGAAAGCGCCTTAACTACTAAGCAATCTCTCCAGCACTAAATTCTTTTTGGTTTGTAGTTGAAAGTTAAAGTCTTCAAAGAAGCATTGATATATTTTTGTGTGGTGTGTGTTGTGTTTTCTTTATTCATTCATCCATTGATGGATGGGTAGATTGATCCATAGTCTGGTTATTCTGAATAATGCTGCAGGGGAGAAATAGATATCTTTTCCACACAGTAACTTCATTTCCTTTGTGTATGTATTCAGAAGTGGGAATGCTGCATCATATGAGTTCTATTCTTAGTTTATTGAGTAAACCTTATAATTACATTATTCAGCCAATATGAATGATACTGAAGGAAGTGAAGTGAATTAAGTCAGACAGAACAAAAAAAGTACACCATTTGACTTCTTTGTGGACTCTTAGAAAAGTTTAACTCATAAAAACAGATTGTAGAGGATATGTACCATGGTCCAGGGATAGGGGTAGGGCAATATTGATTAAAGGTCACAAAATTGCAATTTTACTATGAAAAAGTTCTAAGTACCTCATATACAATGGTGACTACAGTTAATATATTCTACACTTGAAAATTTCTTGAAATTCTATACTTGAAATTCTAAGATAGATCTTACATTGTCATATCATACATATTAAGAAAGAAAACTCTAACCCAACTCAACAATGGATATGCTGATTGTAGTACCATTTCATGATTTTTACTCTAAGTGTGAGGTGGAGTAGTGCCATTCTACTCCTTTTTCTCCTCTTTCTCTTCATTCTTTTCTGTCACAGTGCCTGGGGTTGAACCCAGGGTCTTATTCATGCTAATCCAATATTTAACCACTGAGACATATCCACCCCAGCCCTTCTGTCATGGTTCTTGACCAGAAGTGATAGGATTCTACTTTTGCTCTTGGACATTTCCTCTCTTCTAGAACCCACATATAGCTCTCTTCTTGTTACCATGACAACTGGCAACATTCCAGTTCCATCTCTGTTGGAATTTCATGGCAGTCATGTGATTGGAGTATTAAGCTACTACTTTGGTACCTCCTTCAAACAATCTGAAAGAACCAAGAACTCCCATGTGTGTGTGAACTATCTGAGTTTTACTACCTTTTGTTACCAAAACAATCAATTGTTTTGCACTGTGGGAATGAACGAGGGGAAAGAACTACAGGAATATTACTTGTGGTCCTTACAAATAATATTTCTGAGATATTGTTGTGAGATGTCTTTTTGCTAAATCCATTACTTGCAACTTCCCCTGAAGTTACTTTTACAAACACGTAATCCAGCCACTTAAAGCAATGTGTCCAGGTTTCTTCTGCCTTGGTGTACCTGTGGCCTGAACAGCACAGAGGACCAATACTGACAAACAATGTTTAGAGATTCTGGCTGATCTTAAGCTATGCTCTTTGCCCTGCATTCTGATTGGACTGTTGCTTCAGAACAACTGGGCATATGAGAAGTGCTGTCCATAGCATTGAAGACAGTATAATTAGAAATTAATTGCCCACAGAACTTCCACAGGTCTGTTGAAGATAAAGGACTTAGTATGATTGCATTTTTGAACAAAATATGTGTGTGTCCTGGATCAGCAGAATCCAACAGGTTAGACCCCTAAATCTCTTCCTTTAACAACCATTTAAGGATTATTCATTATCAAAATTTCCTAGCAATTTGTCCATGCAATGTTCAACTTGTTCATATATTACTGTTTTTTGTTTGGTTAATAAAAACAGCAATGAGTATCAGTGAGTGCCCAGGAACATCAGAGCAGCTGCAACAGCAGGTGCACACAGCCTCACCCTTGGTTTAAATGACTCCAAGGGTCTGCTTTCTTTCCTTTTCTTAGGCTTTGAAATAATAAGCAGCTAGTCCACTCTTAGGAACTCTAAGGGTTAGCTTTCCTTTCCCTCAGGCTCTACTCCTAGATATAGCTAGCTCACTGTTGAGTGAATGACTCCAAGGGTTAGTTTCTATAATTTTAGGGCTGTAGCCCCTAATTGAACACTGCGGTCAAAGGTCATCTCTAAAATCAACTCAGCAGTTGACCATCAGTACACATGAGCCACTGGGGGTGGTGCTGCTTTACCCAGGAATATTCCAGAGAAGCCTAAGTGCCTATTGCAATAAGACACAAAGAACGTAGATGCAGGAGAGGATTCTGTTATCTAGAGTTCTAATGCACATGGGAGACTACACTGTAGTTTCCCATGTGTGTTTTGTATATAGCTTGTACATAGTGGAGAGAAAATTGCTTCACAATATACCTTCCCACCCAGTGACTCTTGCATTCTTTCTACTCCCTCTTCCACAATGTTTCCTAAGCCTTGGAACAAGGCATGTTAGAAATCTCCTTTAGTGTTTAGCTCTCTTCAGCCCAAGTTTTGAGTCTCTTAATTATCTACCACCATCTCTTTGAAGGAATTTCCTGGCTAGCAATGAGAGCAGTACTAATGTTAATTTATCATGTCCTTGGTTAGGGATACTCCAAGATATTTAATTTTGTGTTACTATTATAATTGGGACTGTTTCCCTGTTTCTTTTTCAATATGCTTGTTATAAATATATGTGAAGACTACTGATTTTGTGTGTTAATGTTATAAACTGCCACTGTGTAGAAAGGGCTTACCTAGGAGTTGTTTTTTGATGGAGTCTTTATGGCCTCTAAATCACATCATCTACAAACAAGACTTCTTTTCTGATTTGTATCCCATTTATTTTATTTTATGTTTTGACTCATTGCTATGGTTAAAGACTTCAAGTACAATGTTAAACAGAAGTAGTGAGAGTGGACACCCCTATTGTGTTCCAGAACTTAGTGAGAATGTTTCAAAATGTTCCCCATTTAGTATCATAGTGGCATTAAGATTTTTGTATATAGCTTTGATTATGATGAAGTATTATCCCTCCATTCCTAATCTCTCCAGAGTTATTAACATGAAGGTATATTGTATTTTGTCAAAAGCTTTGTCTGTATCTATGGAGATGGTCATGTGATTTTTGCCCTTAAGTCTGTTTATATAATGTTACTTTTTTTTCTGTTTTCATATCCTGAACCATCTCTGCATCCCTGGGATGAAACCTACTTGAATTAGGTGGAAGATATTATTATATGTTCTTGGATTTGATTTATAAGAATCTCATTGAGAATGTTTGTACCTAAGTTCATCAGGGATATTGTTCTATAATTTTTATTCTTATTGTGTGCCTGGCTTTGGTATCATTGTAATACTGGTTTCATTAGATTCTATAGCTGAATAAATTATATATCAGAGATAGGATAGGTGTTATTAGAAGGGAGCAGAGCTGTAAGATTTCTTATAGCAATAGGTACCTTAAATGGCCACAGAGAGATATCAGGTCAGATACAGAAAAATAATATTATTGGCCATTAAAAGGCTAACATAGCCCAAAATATTATTGGTTCTGGACTGATAACATTTATTTCTCCACAAATGTTGTAGTCCATCATTTAAGATTTAGTTATACAGGTATGGCTTCTGGGAGTCTCAGCTTTTGGATCTCCATCTGTCAAACTTTATTTCATACTTTGTGTACATAGTAGGCTATTGTCCCATGTAGACCATATGAACTGGCAAGGAGACAGCTCTTTAGGAGAGTGATACTTATTAGAGCCATTAGGAAAGAAACTCCTAGATCATGTAAAATCTGTTAGCCATTATGATTTGGTCATTATCTGTGTACAACATTTCTTATATTTGACATGACATTTATAGGTGACATGAATGTTATCTAAGGTTGAAAAATAATAACACAGGTGATAGGTAGGGAAGAAATAATTGTTAACTTAGGAAGTTAAATGGAATTTTTAGAAATAGAAAGATTTGGCTTAGGAATATGTAATATTTGGGTAGGAATATAAGAGATTAGTATTGAAGCAATATTTTAACTATCTTAAACAATTTTAAATTTAAACATGATAGAGATTAGGAAGTTAACTAACTTTGAACTTTAGCTTTAAAGGTATCTGTAGGTCCTTAATATAGAAGGCTTATAGTTTTTATCTACTCAGTCCAGAGACCAAAAAGTCTTTGCTTTAGAAGAACTAATGAAAGTATGTTAGGCTGAAAAAGCTAAAAGTTTGAATAGTCTTGACAATTTGTTATTATCAGTTATTTATTTTACAAACACAATGAAATATTTGATATAATTAGGCCAACTTTTATCTATTTTAAATTAGTTTATAGCAAACAAATAAAAGTTTCACCCAAAAGGAATACATATATGAGTAGAACACTTAAGAAACCTCTTGTTAAAAATGGGTGTAACAAAATCAAGGCTTCATTTGATAGAAGACATATAAGTTCAGCATTCAAACATAACTTAGTTATTTCAGTCAGAAATTACACTTCTTGCAACTGATTTAATCAGAGACAGGGAAATTGGGCCTGTATTCAAATGATCTCCCAGTCTAATATCTGTCTTTTAAAAATGGAAAGAAAGTGTGTGTGTGTGTGTGTGTGTGTGTGTGTGTGTGTGTGTGTAAGAGAGAGAGAGAGACTCCAAGTTTTTGGAAAGGGGTGACGAGTTTAAGTCTGACTTTTTCAAGCTGAAGTCAGATAGTGCAAAAAAATCTGGGAGGTTCTCTAGTCCTGTTTACTTTTAGGCCTTGGAGGATAATCAAAAGCGGCCCAGGTAGATGGAATTAGTCTATGATAGGACCCTCCAAAGTGAGTTGGTAAAACTGTAGAGGTCCAGAAGTTTGATTACGTCAATTTTGACTTTTATGTCACATTTAGATAGAGTTTAAATAAATAGACACCACTAGTTAAAATATATCTTGATTTTGGTAATGACTCAGTTTTTAGCAGTCAAAGTTTTATGGTAGTCAAACTTTTTATTAGTCAAATGTTATATATATCTGAATTTTAGCCTTGATATTTATATAGCAAACTAAGGCTCACAGAGCCTGTACCAGAGACTGAGTGGAGAATCAGTTTATTTTCATGATAGCATGGATAGAGAGGAAACTTTTTCAAAGCCTGCACCCTAAGTTCTGATGGTACAGAGTTTATATACCTTATTTTGGGCTCTTTATTATTGTTAGTTCTCAGAGCCTGGGCCTAGTGCCAGAGACTGTATGTGATAGGCAAATTTAACAGAAACAGAGAGAAAAATAGTGGGCAGATGTCTGCAACTGTGTTATGGAGATAAAAAGAAGTATATGATTTTTAGCACAGGTTAGAAGCTATAATAGAAGCCATGTCCTTTTTTTTAAGTAGTATCTTGCTTTAGCCCAGGCTAACTTGGAATTCACTATGTAGTCTCAGGGTGGCCTCGAACTCATGGCAATCTTCCTGTCTCTGCCTCCCAAGTGCTGGGATTAAAGGCATGTGCCACCTTGCCAGCCAAACCATGGCCTTGAAACAGTACAAAAACTACAGTGTCAGAACAAAAGACTATGTACTATGGGATATTACCAACACAAAATCTGTTATAGCATAAGATGTAATCACCTTTAAGATTTTGAGATGGAGGTTCTCAAGTCTCTTATGTAGAGAATCATGTCATCTGGGAATCGAGCTAACTTAAATTCTTCCTTTCCAATTTGTATCCTTTTTATTTCTTTCTCCTGTCTTATTGTTTGAGCTAGTATTTCCAGTACTATGTTGTAGAGCAGATGTGAGAGTGGACACCCCTGTCTTGTTCCTGATCTCAATGGGAATTCCTTCAGTCTCTCCCCATTAAGTGTTATTTGGGCTTTAGGAGCTTTATAATGTTCAGATATAGACCATCCATGCCTATTTTCTCCAATGTTTTGATCATGAAGTGATGTTGTATTTTGTCGAAGGCGTTTTCTGCATCTATCAAGATGATCATGTGGTTTTTATGTTTAAGCTTATTTATGTGGTGTATTACATTGACAGATTTCTGCATGTTGAACCACTCCTGTGTGCCTGGGATTAAGCCTGCTTGATCAAGGTGGATAATGCTTTTGATGTATTGTTGAACTCGGTTTGTGAGGATTTTGTTCAGGATCTTTGCGTCTATGTTCATCAGGGAAATAGGCCTGTAGTTTTCTTTTCTTGTGGCATCTCTGCCTGGTTTTGGTATTAGGGTGATACTAGCTTCATATAAGTAGTTGGGGAGCTTTCCCTGTTCTACAATTGTGTGGCACTGCTTGAGAGAAATTGGCTTAATTCTTCCATGAAGTTTTGATGGAATTCAGCTGAGAAGCCATCTGGTCCTGGAATCTTATTTTGGGGGTGTTGTTTTATTACCTTTTCAATCTCGATGGGTGTCATAGGTTTGTTTAGGAGATTAATCTCTGAGTTTAGTTTTGGTAAGCTGTATGTATTCAGGAATTCATCCATTTTTTCCTCCTTATCAAGTTTTGTGGAGTAGAAGTTTTTTGAAATAAGTCCTGACTATTTCCCCCGCAGTCCACATAAAGTGGACAACAGGAATTGGAGAGTATGCCAAACACTGACAAGGGAAAACTGGCTATAACACCCTTAAGCCTGCCCCCAACAATTCATTTCCTTCAGGCTGCCTTAATTCCCAAATCTCTATCAGCTGGGAACCTAGCATTCAGAACATCTAAGTTTATGGGGGACACCTGAATCAAACCACCACAAGGGGTCTAATTTTCTGATCCGTCCTGTTAGGACCAGCTCTTTGTTTCATCAATTTTTTAAATTTTTTTCTTCATTTCCAATTCATTAATTTCTGTTCTGGTCTTTTTTATACAGGTTAATGCAAGTATTTTTAATGGCTGCAAAAGTATAGTAACAAAACCAAAGCAGGCATATATGAAATATGATATTTAATTGAGAAGTGTTATATGCAAGGCTAAATATTTTAAATTAAAATGAATAATAATTTTATAATCTTTACATAAAGAGTAGGTAATAATATTTTATTATATTATAATATATGTTAATAATTTTTAAAAGTTATTATTGAATATGTGAAGCAAAAAGTATTCTCATTGCTCAGATAAGCTTTAAGTAGCATTTGAAGATTGGCATGATCTGTCTTCTGAATAAGAGAATTCTCTCTCCCTCTGTGCATGTTTGTCATTTAGTTACCTCTTGCTATAAAAAATTTAAAGACTTTTTTTTTTTTTCTTGGTTTTTCCTGGTATGGTCTCACTCCAGCCCAGGTTTATCTGGAATTCACTATGTAGTCTCAGGGTAGCCTTGAACTCATGGCAATCCTAATAACCTCTGCCTCCCAAGTGTTGGGATCAAAGGAATGTGCCATCATACCTGCTTTAAAAAGAACTTTTATAAATTAAAAATTATATAAAATTGTACTTCATTGCATATACTTTGTATTTATGTTCATATAACATATAGTATTATATCTTTGTTTATTAACACAAATATTTATGTATTTCAATATTGTTGAAAATTATCAAAATTGATAATATATATTTCTAAAACTCATTCAAGAGGTACTTTCTGAAAGAAAGAAATTACAAAAAGTTAATAAAATTGCCAAAGAACTACTTATAGATGAGTTCTTGGACCTAAGTAACTTCATAGATAAATTAGATCATAATTTTTAAGGACAAAAGTTTCTTTCTTTACTTAAGTAATCAAGAATATTAAAAAAGAGGGTCACCAGTTCATTTGTCTATGGCATTACAAATGAAGCAAGTACATTTCTTAAATTATAGGAAAAGGATATCCATTCCTTGTTTTTACTATTAAGGGCTATAGTAAGTAAATCACTAAGAAATGATATTTTAGCATCAGAAAATACGTTTTTGTCATACATGTTGATAAAAATCTAATAATTTTTCATAACTTGTCTAAAAAATTTGATGAAATATGATATGATTTTGTGCATTTTTTTCAATTTTTTTATTAGTTTCGTACTCAGTGAATACAGGCAAGTTGGTATCATTGTTAGCCTCCTCCCTGACCTCCCACCACCACAGGGACTCTTCTTGTTGGGGAATATGGGTCGTACATTGTGGAGTTAGCCATTGTTATGCCCAGTTCTCGACACCCCCAGTGACCACCAAGGAGAACCAAGTATGCAAGGGCAAGGAGCTTTAATTCGGGCTTAAGCTCGGTCTCTTGACTTCACCAATGCAGTGGATCCATGCGAGAGCCTCGAGTAGCAGGAGGGTAGAGTTTATATAGATATTCGAACAAGGAGGTAGGGGATAGATATATGATTGGTTGATTTAAACAATAAATGCACTTGTATTCTTCTGATTGGCTTGGGATTTCGGCTGGAAAAATTGTGGGCAGGCCAGAGGCAGGAAGATTTTGGTGGACAACGTTGGGGCAGGACTGAGGTAGGAGCTAGGGGAACCCCAGACAGATGAGGTAGTCTTCATTGTGATTGGCTAGGGCAGAAAGAGCAGAGAGGACAGATCTCAGGCATGTCCTGGGCATGTCTAGGCTAGGGGTGACTCCAGCCTTTGGGTGGGCACCTTCCCTAACCATATGTCAGGGTGGTTGCCTTCTGCCTAAACAGAAAACCTAAAAGCTAGGCCCAGCCAGGGCAGCACCTTACTGAATCCCTTCATGGTGTTAATTTAGTTTCTGGTTCTTTCACCATCAGTTATGAGTAGGAGGCAATGTCTCTGTGTATCATGACCCAACATGTGGCTCTGACATTCTTTCTGCCCCCTCTTCCACAAATTTCCCTGAGCCATGTTGGGTTCATTTTAGGTCTGCTTCAGTAATGAGGTCTTGGGAGCCTCTGTGTCTATGGATACCTGGCTTGGTAGGAGTTGATTGTTTTAGGTGTCTATCTCCTTCACTGTTGTGCTGGTACCAGGTTCACCAAGAAAACAGCACTCTTGCTTGTTTTCCCACTTATTCTTAGTTTCTGCTGGGGGCCTTTTGAGGTATGATGGGGTGGTTCTCTCCTTAGGATCTGCATCTATCTGAAAAAGAGAAACAAATTCTTTGATGCAGAGTAAAGTTAGCACCAAAAAAATGGGATAACCATTTTTTTAAGAAAGAATTTAATAGGTGTAGGCCCTCTTGTAGCCCACGATTGGTGGGAACTTGAAAATGGAGAGCGGGCTCATCTTTGAATATAATTCTGACTTGTTTTCCAGCTCCAGCTGTGGGTTTCATTCTACTGAGCAGATCAGTTAGCCAAATCCAGAGCAGTTGGTTTCCCACCATGGCTTTGCTTCCCTATTGCACTTGTGTGAGCATCATATCAGGTTGTTTGCTACTGAGTAGCTTATACCATGAGTTGCCTGGACAGACTCAAATGAAAATAAATGCCAGTGAGGATGTGGACAAATAGGAAACCTCATCCACTGTTGGTGGGAATGTAAGGTGGTACAACGACTTTGGAAAGCAATATGGAGACTTCTAAAAAAGTTTAATATAGAGTTAACAACAGACCCAGTTCCCTTACTGAGCATGTACCCTAAAAGCTCCACACCTCAGTTCAGAGAGATTTGCTCAAACATGTTTATAGCTGCTCAATTCATAATAGCTAAGAGCTGGAATCAACCCAGATGTCCATCATTAAATGAATGGATAACTAATATGTGGTATATCTACACAATGGAATTCTACACAGCAGTACAGAAATATGATACAATGAAATTTGAAGACAAAGGGTCGAACCTGGAACAGATCATTCTTAGTGACCTCACCCAATCACAGAAAGATAATCACTGCATAGTTTCACTCATCCACAGCTCTTAACCTTAATCTACCTGAGATGATGACATACCTAGCAAGCATCTCGAGGGCCAGACAACAGGGTGGGTGGGGAAGGAGGGGAGGGTCATTGAGGGGGAGGGGGACATAAAACTGGACCCAAATGGCAATGGTACCATAAAATTTTACATCCTAAAAGATAGACCAAATGGTTGAACCTTTACCAGGTCCTTATAGGGAGCAGATGAATCACAATTCCCTGGAGACGGTATGATGAAGACTGACCTTAATCTTCTCCTTTTGTTTCTGTCTCTCTCTCCCTCTTTTCTCTTCCCTCTATCTCTTTTATATTACCTATCTTTCTCTTCCTTCTCTTTTTGGGTGCTGACCTGTAACTTTCAGTACCAGCATGTGGCTATCATCCACAGTGAGCTCTTGATCTGAGAGATCTGCTCTGATCTTAATTATTTCTTTCCATCTGGAGCTTTTTGGGTTGGATTTTTCTTGTTTTTCCAGTACCTTTAGGTGGATGGTTAGCTTATTGATTTGGGATCACTCTGCCTTTGTTATGAAGGCATTTAGTGCTATGAAATTTTCCCTGAGGACAGCTTTCATTGTGTCCAATAAGTTTTCATACAATGTGTTCTCATTGTCATTCACTTCTAGAAACTTCACAATTCATTTTTTATTTCGTCCTCTATTCACTTATTGTTTAAAGATATGTTGTTCAGTTTCCAGGAGCTGATGGGATTCCTGATGCATCTTTTGTTGTTAATTTCTAGCAATATAGCATTGTGATCTGATTGATACCATGCAGGAAACTATGTCTATCTTCCTAAATATATGGAGGCAGATTTTATGACCCAGTACATGATCTATTTTAGAGGAGGTTCCATGGGCAGCTGAGAAGAATGTGTAGTCTGTGGATTTTGTATAGAATGTTCGGTAGATGTCCGTTAGATCTAATTGATCTGTGGGGTTGTTGAGCTTTCTTACTTCCCTGCTAATTTTCTGTTTGGATGCTCTGTCTTTTGCTGACAGTGGAGTATTGAAGTCCCCAACTATGATGGTGTTGGTTGTTTCTGTTTTGTTGTGATGTAGGTTTTGTTTTATGAATTGTGGTGCACCTGTATTGGTGCATAAAGACTGATGATTGTTATATCCTCTTGTTGGATCGTTCCCTTGATAAGTAAGAAGTGGCCTTCTTTTTCTTTTCTTTCAAACCATTTTTTTAGTTTATCATGATTTTTGTCCTCTTGAACTATTTCCTCTGCCTTATTCTCATGTCCTCATATTCTGCCTTCTGCATGATGTATTTGGTTGATGTGGCTTTTTCAAGGCCTTTTTTAATTGAGTTTTTTCATTTGTGATTCCCATTAGGTTTTACTTCAGCATCTCTATCTCCTTATTTGCATTACATTTTTCTTTCCTGGTTTGACTTTCTTATTGAACTCAGTTATTTTTCTGTGCTCTCTTCAAATTCATCTCATCATGTCAGTTTTGAATTTATTCAGGTAGTTGTTGAGTTCTTTCAGTTTATTTTCATATATTTCATTCAGCCATTTGTTCATGTCTTCTTTAAGTTTGCTGTAATATATTTTAATGATTGTCTGGTCTAGAGTTTCCTCTAAGTTGTTTTCACAAGAAACTTCAACTATGGGACTAGGGATTCTTGTAGGATATATTTTGCCTTTTTTTCTTGTGTTATTTGTTTTCCATTGAAATTTGTCCATCTGGAAATAATATCTTTGTCTTGGTGAGAATATAATAACAACAGCACTCACCTTGGACCTGTGCTGGGCAGCCTAGTCCTCCCTACTCTGGGTAATGGGGGTTGGTCTGCAGGTCTACATGTAGGTCGAAGCTGGGTATAGGGAGTCAGCCTATTACAGCAATTGTCAGCGTCCAGTGTCAGGTGGCCTGGTCCTCTTTGTTCAGAGTGGACAGAGGCAGACAATTTACACAAGCTTCTGGGATCTGTGAAATAGTCAGCAGACACAGAGCAAAGTGATCTAGTCTCCTTATTCCATGCAGGCTTGGGCATGCATAAGGATCTGGTCTGGATGCAGGAGTGAGCCTATGGTGCCAATCACCAGGGACTATGTAGGGCGGCAACTTGCATGCATGGACAGGCCATCTACATGTGAATATGTTCTAGGCACAGGGTTGAGGCTATGGATCTGTTGGCCAGGTACTTGTGCCAGGTAGCCTAGTCCTCATTGCTTAAGGTGCTGTGAGTGGTTTAGGTATGGCAGGAGTGAATCACCTGGAACCTGATCTGGATTGCTATGGGATGGAACAGGTTTGGGTTTACAAGCCTGAGAACTATTGCACTTCATATTTCATACTATCTCAGAGCCTTATGTGTGACTTTGCTCCTTGCATGTCAGTTAAAGAGAGCTCAGTGAGTAAAGCACTTGTAATGCAAGCATGAGGTCCTATGTTTCGATCTCTATAACCCATATAAATGCTGGGTATGGTGATGTATACCTGTAATCCAGAAATAGGGAAGCAGAGACAGGGACACATTCACTAGCTAAGCTAACAAGATTATTGAGCTACAGGTACAGCAAGAGACTTTGTGTTAACAAATATATGACATAGAAGTAGAGGGATGTCAGGTTCTGGATTCCACGTGTAAACAAACACATGTCTGTTCACTTTTGAAAACACAAGCACCCCAACACATATGAACACTCATATACACATGCATACCATACCCCATACACACCTTTAATGAAATTCTCAGTAGTTTGTAAATAGAATAAATTTTCTCACATGCAGTGTAATACATGGTGCCAAGATGCATGGATCACTGAGGTTCCACCCTCAGAATATGGGAGCTGGTCACACAAGGTTAGCTCACTCTCCCTTTCCAAAGCATGGCACACAGTGTGATGTCCACTCTCTTGATGATAATTATGAATTCTTCTCATCATGGCACTTTGTCTTTCCTTTGGGAAACCACCTCTGCCTGGCCATTTTACCAAGAGGTTTACTTGGCAAAGTTATCATCCAATTCTATCTGGTACCAAGTTCTTGATCACTGTGAATGCTCACAGTACCTGGGCTGAGATGGTCCAGCCATTTATTATTTCCTTGTTTTGAAAACTTTTATAAACTTCACTGTTGCTCTTTTCAAGCATATGGTAGCAGTAGCTTATTGTGTCATAAAGCACTTTTTGGTCCAATGTTGTAAAATCTCCATTCATCTCAGGTGGTGTCTAGTCAGCTGGGATAACTATCAAGCAGTGAGCCAGCTGGATTGCTCATCTGGGCTCCTTTGTGCTCTGTGTCTCTTGTTTTTCGTGGGACTGCAGTTCAACTTGTGTGTGTGTCAGGTTGATGAAAGCAGGACTTAAAGGCCAACAAAATCTTGAGGTTTGATGGAGAACAGTCTCAAGAGAAGGATGAATCCCCTCTACCAAGAAAGTCACATGGTTTAACCAAAAGTTGAAGGTGTTGTTGGTACATTCCATCCCTGCAGAGGTCAAGGGTAAGTGGTGTATACAGGGGTGGAAGGAGAACTGGGGACAACCACTCAGTCTACTATAACCATATGTCCAAAGCTTCTACTATGTTATCAACACCCTTCTAAGGAAGAGTCTGTCAGAACATGGCTTCTCACTGTTCTGCTGAAGAATTCATTATTTGGCTGACATTTCTACTGAAATTTAGGATGCTTCTGTCATTACATTTATGAGGCTAATAGGGGTATCCTTTTACATGTTTTCCCAATGTTTGCCTACTTATTTGGGGTGATTTATCAAAGTGAATCTCTAGGATGCTGTGCATATACAAAGCTAAAACATCTGCTAAACATGGAAGATATTCTGTGCAGACAGGATGTATGAGCTGACTTTGAAACAGTGTCTGAAATGTTTATCTCACTATACCATCATATGCCATTTTAATCCTCATTTTTTTTTTACTTTTTGGAGATATAGGAGCATGCCTATTCCCTTGTGAATAAACCATGTGTTAAAATTACCATAATATTATGTATAATGACTTCATGGTTGACATTGTTGTTCACCCATTTATTTACTTATGCAATTTGTAGATTTACCATGGACTTATGTAAGAAAAACAAAATGAATATAAATCTCCACAACAGCCAGGCATGGTGGTGCAGGCCTTTAATACCAGCACTTAGACAGCAGAAATAGGAGGATTGTTGTGTTGTGCCAAGACCCCTGACCAGGAGCCAAGACCCCCAGTCACCCAGGAGTCACCCAGAGAACCGCCACAGAAGCTGAGACACTCGAATGTAAAAGCAACAGGTTTCTTTATTGCAAGCCTAGGCCTGGGCTCCATCCACACAGTCTGGCACAGCGGTAGTGAGGGAGAGAGCCCCTTTCTTTTGGGGGAAGGGATTCATGTAGGAATTCCAACAAAGAAGTAGGGGATAGATACATGATTGGTTGAGTTAAACAGTTCTGATTGGCTTGGGGTTTCAGCGGCCAAAGTTGGGGGCAGGAGCTAGGGGCACTCTAGGCAGATAAAGTAATCTCCATTGTCCTTGAAGTGGAGATTCCTCAGTTTCTTTAGGGGTAAAGGCAGCAATTGAGCAAGCAAGCAAAGTTTACAGAAGCAAAAGGTCAGCACATTAGCCAGCTAGTTCTCTATCTAAGTCAGGCCTGGTCCTTTTTACTTAAAATGGTTGCATTTGGTCTCTCATTTCCCCCTCTCTATGTACCATGAGGAGCCAATCTTGGATGCCAATTGAGTTAGTGAGTGGAGTCTAATGGTATATACTGTGATCTTAAAACCATAAACTGTACTGTATTAATGCATTTCCTAACAGAAGCAACTAATCTATTAATAATTGAAGGTCCTATTGTGATTAGCAACAAAAATAAAAGTAATGGCCCTGCTAAAGCAGACAGCAGAGTTGTTAACCATGGGGAATGACTGAACCATGACTCAAACCATCCTCTATCAGCTTTTTTTTTTCTTTTTTTTGTTTTTCCAAATTCTCTCATATCTTCACCATTGAGTCTCTAATTATACCTGATTGGTTGATATAAAAACAACATTCTTTCCTAAGGCCACATATAGTCCACCTTAGTAGGTGGGTGTGATGAATCTAAGTGGCAATTCTGTCCATCTTCACAGTGGTAGGTGTGGTCAGGATGAAGACTGAGGGTCCCTTCCAGCGAGGTTCCAGTGTCTTGCGGCAATGGTGACATCCAGTCTCCCAGATTATTTACATATTTTAGGTTTGAAGATAACCCTTTGAACATCTTTTTTTTAAATTATAGAATTAAAACTATGGGGAAAAGATGTCTTACTGTTTGTTTCCCCTCTTGGAAAGTTTTTGTGTTACTTAATAGGCCATTCATATGTGTAAGGTATTTTTTATCTTTGGCTATACATTTCTCTCTGAGTGTTTAAGACCATGCAGATAGCCACATTTAATTAAGGATTAATTTTGGAGGTTATTAATGGCTCTCCAAAGAGACTTTAGGGAGCCAGGAGCAGCCCCATAGCTTACTGGTGTCTTCTGTCTGTTAGGATGAGTCTGGGCCATGCTGGCCAAGTAGTTTTCCCTTCTTTGGGAAGTCAGGAGGACTGATTGCTCCTCAATTGTGACTCTCCTGTTTCAGACTATACACCAGTTTTGTTTGGGTCTCCATATCCTCCCTGCTCAGGAAGACAGGTGACTTACCAGGGGTCCAGTGTAGAAGTGTCCCATTATCTCCAGTGCCCTCATGACCTGGGAGCACAGGCCAAAATATTGGCATCTCTTGCTCTGATGATTTCAATTGGCTTTTGGCTTCTACGTAGGTAATTAACACACTTAGAAAGGAAGTTACACCAGCCTGGGTGTATGTACGTATAGAGCACATTTGATTACTGAAATAGACTTAAAGAATGGCCCAAGGGCTTCTAAAATCATTTTGTCCTATCTTTAAAAATTTAGTTGTATTATGGCAGCATAAACCTTATGTATGAGGTATAGAAAGTAGACACATCTCATATTTTAAATATCTAATATTTATAAATATAGGCAGAACCTGCTACCAGTCTTGAAAACAGTACCAATTGATTTACAGACTAACTCATTTAACCTAGAAATTGTCAGAAAAGGACAAGAAAGACAGTATACAGTCTTAGCACCTGTGCTTGAAAACATCTTTGATTAGTTCAGATACCTGTGTTGGTACAAATTTTCCAGAGAACGTTGGAAACAGAACCACAGAGCTTGAAATTTTTTTAAACCAAAGCTCCTAGCTAAATTCTAATATAACCCTTGATAAGTCTTTTTGAAAGAAAAAAAACATTATTTGACAACCAATGATTTTGCCTTAAACTTGATAACTATTGATTTTATGTACCACAGAAACTTTTATTAACATAAAACAATTTTATGTTTTACCCATGACTTAAATTTGATAAAGCTTAAGCAAGCTGTCCCAACATATCCCAGGAAGATGAAGGTTATCATTACTGAAATTAAATCACTTAAATCTAAGTGATTAAACCTAGTTATGACCATTCAATAGAATTAGCATAAATAAGACAGAAGCTATCTTTAAAGTTACAATGTCTTTAGGTATGAGTACTTCACCTTTGGAAATTAACCATTTCTATGTGAACCTTTATCTTAAGAATAGTTAAAACCTTGATGAAAAGAGGAACCTAATTTACTGAGAGTCTTAAAGCCAGTTTTATAACCCTTAAATCATAACAAATTAGCATCAGTGACCTGTTAATGAGTGAGGCCTTATCATAAGACTCAGTTTCTCCACTGATTAAAACCTTGGCATCAGGTAAACATTAGATTTAATCCAATTAAATGTTTCAGTGAAGGGGCTGTTACCCTGATATACACATTAGATAAGCCTGATGCTTGTTTTATGTAAGGAGTTTGTAACCTGATCAAATACCTTGACTCAGGTTACCTATTTAACATTTTGTCTAGTGAGAAACTTTATCTAACAGATATGACTTTAGGTGTTCAAAAGAGAACTAAAGAGAACCATACTTATACGCTGTACTCCTTTTTCTTTGTCAGAGACAATTGGCCATTTTGTCTCTAGTCAGAGTCTGGGGGACACATGGCTTAAACTTGCATGGGCTCTGAGATAAAGGGGGTTCCATCCGTTTTTTGAGAGTCCAGCTTTCCATGAATTTAAGTAGCACATGTTGGAAAGCAAGAACAAAATGAAATTACAAAGCAGAGAGATAAGTATCCTGACATTTTTTATCCTATTCTGAAGTTGCTTTTACATAGCAAATTTACCCATTTGCAAAACACAAGGTGATAGACTCTTGTCTATGTTTAACCTGGTTAGGCCTCCAATTACATCTGTACTTATGACTTTGTGACCCACCTAGCATAGGCATCACCTGTGTCTAATGTAAGATGAATTTAGATTAAGACTATGTCCCTATATAAAACTTTTACAGTATCCTGAAGAGTCTGTAAACAGTTGAAAAATCTCTTAACTTTAGGCATGGTTTTTAGGTTTAGCTGGAAAATTCTTTCCTATATATGCATATTTTTATTTACATACTTTAACATTTTCATCTAAGTACCACTCAGAAAGTATTTTTAGTGAGCATTCTATGTCCCAACATTGAAAAATTCCTTCCCAGTTCCTTTAATCAATTTATCTCATCCCATTATTAACCACCTTTCTTATGAGGCTATTATGAAAAACTACACCTAATTAATTAATCCCAGTACTCACTAACAAGTGAGTAGTCTAAAGACAATTTTATGTCATTAATACCAATAAGACATTAAACTAAGGCAAATATTGTTGCTATCTTGAGGCAGGCTGGCCTAGAAGTCAGGTCAGTTGCCTTCTCCTTTTAAGTACATTACAATTTTTTTAATACCTGATAAATTACCACTTTGGAGAGAATTCTGTTGTTTTTAATAATCCTCTATGAAAGTTGAAGTTGACCTAGAACATAAATTCAGTAATTATATTTATGATATCATGCAACAAAATTGACACTTTTTTTAACGTAAAACTTTAGTTCTTTATAGGCTGCAGTTAAATGTGACTTTCTTTTTCTTGCCACTTTTTGGTGCACTGTTGCGGCTGGGTGGGGCTTGTATCACCTTAGATCAGCCTTGCCTTACTCTGGGCACTCACCAGGGGTCCGGTCTAGTACATGTGGAGGTAATGGCCAAGAAGACTGCCTGGAGGCCAAGGATTCTGACTACCTGAAGGGGGAAGGGGGGGGGGGGGGCCTCCAGGTCTGCCAGGAGGCCTCCGAAGAAGGCAGCCCACTGGGAGGCTGCTGAAGAAGGTGTGGGCCCACTGGGGACCACTGGGAGAGGAGGCAGAGACATGGCACCTGCATGGGCAGAGGGACCACTGTCTGTCTGTCACCTGACTCTGACCCAAGACGCTTTGGAGCGCTTGCAAAGCTGGCTTGTAGTTTTGCTGTTTAAAGGGAGTGAGGAGAAATTTCCTTCATGAACTTTTTATTTCCTAGCCAGATAAGCTATGCAGGTCCACATGGATGCCCAGAAATCCAGAAATGACCTGGATGACTTCTTCCCAAAAGGAGCCTGCCTCCCTCTGGGAGAGCTAATTCCCTTAACTTTCAGAAGAGATCTTATTCCATGAATCTGAGATATATATTTTGGAGGGAGGCAATGTTACCCATGACAGAGAAAGATTAGAAATGCCAAGACCAGTGGGCAATGTTCCCGAGGGCTGATTAGCACACGGGGGATTCCCCAAAGATCCGGGCGTGAGCCTGTCCACAAGTTTAAGAGGCTGGCGACCTGCCCTACAGGATTTTAAGAGGTTGATGTGTTACCAGGTTTTTTGTGTGAGTGTCAGAGAGAAATAGATAGAGGGTTTTTGCCAACACCCAATGGGCTGTCGGGGTCCAAGCAGAGGATGGCTGGCCTTCAGTCAATACCGAAGAGTGGCCTTGGCCAAGAGACATCAGTTGCCAGTTCGTCATGTCTGGTCCCACGTGATGGCGCAAACCGAAAATAAAGGAGGGGAAAGAGAAACCTGAAAGCCCTCAAAACATGGAGGCAAGGCCACATGGGCCGATGTCTCCCAGTCTCTCTAGGAGAGCACTACCCACCCTGTCCATCTCATCTCTGCCCCCAACAAGATTTGGGGCTGAGGCTTCAGCAGTGGGCTTGGTGTCTCTTTTTTTTTTTTTTTTTTTTCTTTTTTTTTTTTTATTTATTAGTCAGTTCTGTATTCAGCAAATACAGTCAGTTTGGTACCATTATTAGGCTCATCCGTGACCTACCCCCTCCCCTTGGCCCCTCCTTGTTGAGGTATACGGGTCATGCATTGTGGAGTTAGCCCACAGTTATGGCTAAGCTAAATGTCTCTGCATATCATGACCCAACATGTGACTCTGACATTCTTTCCGCCCCCTCTTCCGCAAAATTTCCCTGAGCCATGTTGGGTTCATTTTTGGTCTGCTTCAGTGATGAGGTGTTGAGGGCCTCTGAGGCTCTGGCTCTCTGATTTGGTAGGAGTTGAGTTTTCTCTATGCTGATCTCCTTCCACCTTGTGCTGGTGTCCGGTTCATCAGGAAAACAGCCCCCTTGCTTGTTTCTCCAAGTTTTCTTAGTTTCAGCTGGGGCCCTTTTGAGGTATGATGGGGTGGCTCTCTCCTTAGGGTCTACATCTATCTGAAAAAGAGAAGCAGATTCTCCAACGGAGAGTAAGTTAGCACCAGGACAAATGAGATAACCCTTACTTTTTTTTTTTTATAGAGAATTTAATAGGTGTAGGCCCTCTTGTAGCCCACAATTGATAGTAGCTTGATACTGGAGAGTGGGCTTATGTTTGGATATGGTTCTGACTTGTTTCCCAGCTCCAGCTATGGGTCCCATACCAGTGAGGGGATCAGTTAGCCAAATTGAGAGCAGTTGGTTCCCCACCATGGCTGTGTGCCACCACTGCACTTGTGTGGGCATCACAATAAGTTATTTGCTGCTAAGTAGGTTAGACCATGCGTTGCTTCTATAGATATTGGTCAATTTCCCCCAGTCGCCCATGTAGCACCTTCTGGCACTTGACGCGCTGACTGTCTGGGGACTGACTCTCTTCCAACTTCCAGCCATGCCATTCTAATTTGCATGTCAATCACATAAGGTGTCTTCAGCAGTAGGGTCTTACCACTAACCTTTGGTGGGTCATCAAGTACTCTGACAGAAATCTGTCTGTCTTTTAGGAAACCTTGTAGGTCTCTCTGATCAAAAGCTCATTGTGGATGATAGCCCCATGCTGGTTCTGGGAGTTACAGGTCAGTGCCCACTAAGAAAATGAGGAAAAAGATAACTAATATACAAGAGTTAGAGATAAGAGAGAGAGAGACAGGGAGAGGGGAAGTGAGGGAGGGAAGATGTAGGAGACTAAGGTTAGTCTTAATCTTACCCTCTCCAGTGTCTTGTGGTTCAGGTGTTCCCTGTAAGGGCCTGGTGAAGGATCAGCCATTTGGTCTATCTTTTAGTAAGTAGAAGATTATGGTACCATTGCCGTTTGGGTCTAGATTTGTGTTTCCCACCCCTTTGATGCCCTCCCCTCCCTCCCCTTCCATCCTAGTGTCTAATCTAGGAGATGCTTGCTGGGTATGTAAGGTATCTTCGGTAGATTCAGGTTAGGTGCTGTAGATGAGTGAGACTATGTGGCGATTTTTTTTCTGTGATTGGGTAAGTTCACTGAGAATGATCTGTTCCAGGTTCAACCATTTTTCCTCAAATTTCATTGTGTCATTTTTTCTTACTGCTGTATAGAATTCCATTGTGTAGATATACCACATCTTAGTTATCCATTCTTCTAGTGATGGACATCTGGGTTAATTCCAGCTCTTAGCTATTACAAATTGAGCCGCTATAAACATGGTTGAGCAAATCTCTTTAGTCTGTGGTTTGAAGGTTTTAGGGTAGATGCCCAGTAAGGGAATAACTGGGTCTGTTGGTAACTCTATACTCACCTTTTTCAGAAGTCTCCATATTGCTTTCCAAAGTGGTTGTACCATCCTACAATCCCACCAACAGTGGATGAGGGTTCCTACTTCTCCACATCCTCGCCAGCATTTGTTTTTATTTGATTTTTTGATGCTTGCTATCCTTATTGGGGTAAGGTGGAATCTCATAGTTGTTTTAATTTGCATTTCTCTGATGATTAGGGATGCTGAACATTTTCTTAAGTGTATGTTTGCCATTTCTATTTCTTCCTCTGTGAACTGCCTGTTCAGCTCTTTGCCCCATCTTGTGAGTGGGGTGTTTGACTTCTTACTGTTTAGATTTTTGAGTTCTTTGTAGATTCTGGAGATTAGTCCTCTATCAGTTGGATAACCCACAAATATTTTCTCCCATTCTGTGGGTAATCTAATTGTATGCTTGTCTGTAAAGAAACTCCTCAGCTTCATGTGGTCCCATTGGTTGAGTGATGGTTTAAGTTCATGAGCTACTGGGGTTTTGTTCAGGAAGTCTTTTTCCATTCCTATATCATGGAATGTACTTCCTAAATTTTCTTCCAGTAGTATTCGAGTTTCTGGTCTTATATTGAGATCTTTGATCCATTTGGACTTGAGTGTAGTGCATGGTGAAATGTGTGGGTCAAGTTTTAGTTTCCTGCATATGGTTATCCAGTTTGTCCAGCACCATTTGTTGAAGATGCTGTCTTTTTTCCAGCATATATTGTTTGGGCCTTTATCAAATATCAAGTAGCTATAGTTGCTTGACCCAAAGTCCGGGTCCTCAAGTCTATTGCATTGATCTATAGTCCTGTTTTTATGCCAGTACCATGCTGTTTTTATTACTATGGCTTTGTAATATAGCTTTAGATCAGGTATGGTGATGCCTCCAGAGGTATTTCTTTTGCTGAGGATATGTTTGGAAATGCGAGGCCTTCTGCCGTTCCATATGAAATTTGAGATCATTTTTTCTATCTCTGTGAAGAACACTGTAGGGATTTTAATTGGTATTGCATTAAATCTGTAAATTGCCTTTGGTAGGATTGTCATCTTCACAATGTTAATTCTGCCTATCCAGGAACATGGGAGGTCTTTCCATTTTCTCAAGTCCGCCTCAATTTCTTTTTTGAGTGTTTTTATGTTTTCATTGTATAGATCTTTCACTTCCTTGGTTAACGTTATTCCAAGGTATTTTATTTTTTTTGTCGCAATTGAAAATGGGACTATGTCCCTTACTTCTTTTTCTGTATCTTTGTCCTTTGCATAAAGGAAGGCTACTGATTTTTGTGCATTGATTTTGTATCCTGCTACTTTGCTATAGGAGTTAATCACCTTCAGGAGTTTTGGGATGGAGTCTCTCGGGTCTCTTACATATATAATCATGTCATCAGCGAATAAAGCTAACTTAACTTCCTCCTTTCCAAACTGTATCCCTTTCATTTCCTTCTCCTGTCTTATTGCTTGAGCTAGGACTTCCAGAACTATATTGAAAAGCAGAGGTGAGAGTGGACAACCCTGTCTTGTTCCTGATCTTAATGGGAATTCCTCCAGTCTCTCTCCATTAAGTATTATTTGGGCCTTCGGAGCTTCGTATATTGCCTTTATTAGGTTAAGATATGAACCAACCATGCCAACTCTCTCCAATGTTTTGAACATGAAGTGGTGTTGAATCTTGTCAAAGGCCTTTTCTGCATCTATCGAAATAATCATGTGGTTTTTATGTTTAACCTTGTTTATGTGGTGTATTACATTGACAGATTTCCATATGTTGAACCACCCCTGTGTTCCTGGAATGAATCCCACTTGGTCAAGGTGGATAATGCTTTTGATGTGTTGTTGGATTCGGTTTGCAAGGATTTTGTTTAGGATCTTTGCATCTAAATTCATCAGGGAAATAGGCCGGTAGTTTTCTTTTCTTGTGGCATCTCTGCCTGGTTTTGGAATTAGGGTGATGCTTGCTTCATAAAAGGAGTTGGGTAGCTTTCCCTGTTCATCAATTGTGTGGCACAGTTTGAGGAAGATTGGTTTGAGTTCTTCCATGAAGGTTTGATAGAATTCAGCTGAGAAGCCATCTGGCCCTGGGCTCTTCTTTTTTGGGAGGTTTTTTATTACTTTTTCAATCTCCATGAGTGTGATGGGTTGATTGAGGTGATTAATCTGCTCTGTGTTTAGCTTTGGTAGATGGTATGCGTCCAAGAATTTATTCATCTCCTCCACATTATCCAGTTTTGTGGAGTACAGGTTTTTGAAATAAGTCCTGATGATTCTCCCAATTTCACTTATGTCTGTTGTGATCTCTCCTTTTTCATTTTGAATTTTGTTAATTTGAAGCTTTACCTTTTTTTGCTTGATCAGATTGGCCAGGGGTTTGTCAATCTTGTTTATTTTTTCAAAGAACCAGCTCTTTGTTTTGTCAATTTTCTTAATTGTTTCCTTGGTTTCCAAGTCATTGATTTCTGCTCTGATTTTAATTATTTCTTTCCTTCTGGAGCTCTTTGGGTTGGATTTTTCTTGTTTTTCCAGTGCCTTTAGGTGGATGGTTAGGTTATTGATTTGGGATCTCTCTGTCTTTGTTATGAAGGCATTGAGTGCTATGAATTTTCCCCTGAGGACTGCCTTCATTGTGTCCCATAAGTTTTGATACGATGTGTTCTCATTGTCGTTCAATTCCAGAAATTTTGCAATTTCATTTTTTATTTCATCTACTATCCATTTATTGTTTAAAAGTGTGCTGTTCAGTTTCCAGATGCCTTTGGGATTCTTGGTGGGTCTTTTATTGTTGATTTCTAGCAATATAGCATTGTGATCTGATATCATGCAGGGAATTATGTCAATCTTCCTAAATATGTGGAGGCAGTCTTTGTGACCCAATATATGGTCTATTTTAGAGAATGTTCCATGGACTGCTGAGAAGAATGTGTAATCTGTGGATTTGGGATGGAATGTTCTGTAGATGTCCGTTAGGTCTAAGTGATCTATGGTTTTGTTGAGCTCTCTTACTTCCCTGTTGAGTTTCTGTTTGGATGATCTGTCTATTACTGATAATGGTGTATTGAAGTCCCCAGCTATGATGGTGTTTGTGGTTATTTCTGTTTTATTGTCAAGTAGGTTTTGTTTTATGAACTGTGGTGCCCCTGTGTTTGGTGCATACAGATTTATGATTGTGATATCCTCTTGATGGATCGTTCCCTTGATAAGTAGGAAGTGGCCTTCTTTGTCTTTTTTGATTATATTTGGTTTGAAGTCTATTTTATCCGATATTAATATAGCTACACCTGCTTGTTTCTTATTCCCGTTTGCTTGGAATACTGTTTTCCACCCTTTCACCCTGAGGAGATGTCTGTCTTTAATGGTGAGGTGGGTTTCTTGAAGGCAACAGATTGAGGGGTCTAATTTTTTGATCCATCCTGTTAGCTTGTGTCTCTTGATGGGTGAATTAAGGCCATTAATATTTAGAGTAATGACTGTGAGATTTGATTTGATCCCTGCCATATTGTGATGGTAAATGTGGGTTGGAGTTTTCATGGACATTGAAGATTTTGTGCCTACTCTGAGTTTGGTTGTTGTGATCTGCTTCTTGTAGGCAATTGTGTTTGATTATTTTTTTCTTCTCTGTGTAGGATTTCCTGAAATACTCTCTGTAGGTTTGGCTTTGTGTTCATATAATTGTAAATCTGAGTTTTGTCATGGAAAGTTTTTCGTTCACCATCTATTATGAGGGATACTTTTGCTGGGTAGAGTAGTTTGGGTTGGAAGCCATAGGTTCTTAGACTTTGGAGTGTTTCATTCCAGGCTCTTCTAGCTTTCAGGGTTTCCATTGAGAAGTCTGAAGTAATTCTGATGGGATTACCTCTGAAGGTGGTGTGCTGTTTTTCCCTAGCTGCTTTTAGGATTTTCTCTTTGGTGTCAATGTTTAGAGTCTTAATAATAATATGTCTTGGAGAGTTTCTCCTTTGGTCCAGTCTGTTTGGAGTTCTATTGGCTTCTTGTATCTTGATGGGCCTTTCTTTTAAGAGATTGGGGAAGTTTTCTTCAATTATTTTGTTAAATAAGTTCTCCATGCCTTTGGTCTGGATTTCTTCTCCTTCTGGTATTCCAATGATCCTGATATTGGGACGTTTAACTGTATCCCACAATTCCCTCATGTTCTGTTCACAGGAGCTTTTAAACTTACTGAAATTTTTGAACTCTCTAACTGTTTCTTCCATCTTGTCTTCCAGATCAGAGTTTCTATCCTCCACTTGGCTGACTCTATTCTTGAGAGCTTCTAGTGAGTTTTGGGCTTGTTCAATTAAGTTTGCATTTTCTATTATTTTTCTATGTATAATTTCCATCCCTCTGTCAAGCTCCCTTTTCATATCATTTTCTGATTTTCTTGATGATTCTTGGAGTTCATCCTTGCATTTCTTTATGTCTTCATTTAGCATGGCCAGCTGATTTTTAAGGTCTTCTTTTTTTTCACTCTCCCTCAAATCTCTTAACTCTCTTTGAAATCCTTCCATTTTCTTATCTAATCCTTCCAATTTCTTATCTATTAGTTCTAGTTTAGTGATGGCAGCATCCACACGATTGTCTGCCCTTTGTTGCTTTCCTGCAAGTTCTACCAATAGGTTGGTTAGAGTTGCATTGCTCATAGCTTCAATGTGGTGTTCTGGTCCTATTTGTTCTTCTATGTTTTGGTTGGAAGTATTCATTGTGGGACTGGGTGATCTAATTGGATTTTCTTGCGTTTGATTATTCATGTTATTTCTTTTGCGCTGTGTTCTGCCCATGACAGTGTATGGGCAGATAAGTGGGTGTATCAGCCTGGGCTCAAGAACAATGGGAATCTTATGCAGCCTGGGGGCGTTGCCAAGAAGCCTGGGCTTTGGCTGTCACTTGCCAAAGCCGCCTATCTACTGCCTGGCAGGGGCGCCGAAGTTGCCTGAGTTCTCAAGCGGTAATGTGCCAAGGCTGCCTGCGTTCGAACTAGGAGTGGCACTGAGGCACCAAGCACTGATGCCGCCCGAACTCTGGCTGGGCACGCTGGGAACCGGAAGCAGTCTGCGCTCCCCCGCCACAGGACAATTTTGGACAGCTGCGCGGCAGACAGAGGGCGAGTGGACGAGAATGCGGAGCAGTCTAAGCTTCTGCACGCAGGGAATAATCTCACTTGCCAAAGCCGCCTATCTACTACCTGGTAGGGGCGTCAAGGTTGCTTGAGTTCTCAAGAGGTATTGTGCCCCAGCTGCCTGCGTTCGAGCTAGGAGTGGCACTGAGGCACCAAGCACTGAAGCCGCCCAGACTTTGGCTGGGAACGCTGGGAACCGGAAGCAGTCTGCGCTCCCCCGCCACAGGACAATTGTGGACAGCCGCGCGGCAGACAGAGGGCAAGTGGCGAGAGTGCGGAGCAGTCTAAGCTTCCGCACGCAGGGAATAATCTCACTTGCCAAAGCCGCCTATCTACTACCTGGCAGGGGCGCCAAAATTGCTTGAGTTCTCAAGCGGTAATGTGCCACATTTGCCTGCGTTCGAGCTAGGAGTGGCACTGAGGCACCAAGCACTGAAGCCGCCCAGACTTTGGCTGGGAACGCTGGGAACCGGAAGCAGTCTGCGCTCCCCCGCCACCGGACAATGGCGGCCCGCCGGTGCGGCAGGCAGGTAGGGGGTGGTACCTGAGCTGACGCAAGGGAGAGATACAGTCTGAGCTTGTGGGACTGGGCACACTCAGTAGGTGGGCGAGTGGACAAGGGTGCGGAGCAGTCTAAGCTTCCGCGCGGAGGGAACGATCGGCGCGCGGTGGCAGCCGTGCGGGCTCCGGAGCAGCAGCAGCGGCAGGGGTGGAGCTTTGAACACGGCGGTTATTTGGGGCGAGGGGCGAGGCATGCCTACCCGCCCGAAAGGGGACCAGCGATTCCCTATTCCCCCACCTCTGTGCCCTCCCAGATTTCTCTCCCCTAAAAGCCACTATATACCCTTAATATCTTGCCTTTCTTTCCCCGGGATTTGCAGCGCAGCTAGGCGGTCGCCATCTTGGCCGGAAGTCTACCTTGGTGTCTCTTTTGGGTGTAACTGCCAGCACCTGTAAAGGAGGGGGCGAGGAAGGGAGGAGAGACTTCATCCAGGAGAGAGGCTCTTCTATCAGGTTCCTCCAGGTCACAATGTAAGGGATTTGATAAAGGTGTCCACTCCTAGGGCAAGAAACAATTTTTTTTCAACTTCAAGTATAGTATTTAGATGAAAGGTCCCCTCTGGTGTCCATCCTACATTGAAGGTAGGCCATTCAGAGGAACAAAATATAATCCATCTGTCTTTTTTATTTTTAACGCTTACCCCATTGTTATGGGCAACTGCTTTGACGTCCTTCTAGTGAGTGAGGCAGAGTCCTAAAGGGGAGGAAGGAATCTGTCCCATGTTATTGAGTCAGGGGAGGAACGTCAGTAGGAATAGGGCAATGACAAGACACACAAGTATTACAGAGACACACAGGGCCTCCCAAAAATAAACCAGATGCATGCTACAGATTAGCAGGTTTGCTCTGTCCCAGAAGACAGAGCCCCCACTCAGATTAGCAGGTTTGCTCTGTCTGGGACAGAGCCCCCACTCAGATGAGGGGGCAGGATGTCTCATGCCTCCTCCAGGTCTGTCCTCAGGGCATGCCCACCAGCACGTATGACCTGATCAGAAAACAGATGCGGCTAGCCTACAGAGTGAAAGGAAAAAGAGAGCGCTCAAGTGGAAAACTTACCCGACCGGTCGGAGAAGAAACCTTCGGGGTCTTGGGTTCGTTGGGGGTCTCTGGGTATCCAGGATGAGCCCCCAAGATGTTTTTCCAAGACCCTGACCAGGAGCCAAGACCCCCAGTCACCCAGGAGTCACCCAGAGAACCGCCACAGAAGCCGAGACACTCGAATGTAAAAGCAACAGGTTTCTTTATTGCAAGCCTAGGCCTGGGCTCCATCCACACAGTCTGGCACAGCGGTAGTGAGGGAGAGAGCCTCTTTTTGGGGGGGAAGGGATTCATATAGGAATTCCAACAAGGAAGTAGGGGATAGATACATGATTGGTTGAGTTAAACAGTTCTGATTGGCTTGGGGTTTCAGCGGCCAAAGTTGGGGGCAGGAGCTAGGGGCACTCTAGGCAGATGAAGTAATCTCCATTGTCCTTGAAGTGGAGATTCCTCAGTTTCTTATCTAAGCAGGTGGTCGGAGGCCAGAGGACCCCTGCAGTGGAGTGTTTCTTCCATATCATTGAAGTGGAGATTCCTCAGTTTCTTTAGGGGTAAAGGCAGCAATTGAGTAAGCAAGCAAATTTACAGAAGCAAAAGGTCAGCACATTAGCCAGCTAGTTCTCTATCTAAGTCAGGCCTGGTCCGTTTTACTTAAAATGGTTACATTTGGTCTCTCAGCTGTGAGTTCAAGACCACCCTGGCACTACATAGTGAATTCCAGGTTAACCTGGCCTAGAGTGAGACCCTACCTTGAAAAACAAAACAAAACAAAATCCCCACAACTGTGTAGTTTACTTGAAAATGGAAAGTGAGAACCATAAATGTAACCAATAAATGATGTATGTAGACTGTAGAAAAGGTTGCCAGAGAAGAAGATAAAGCATAGAAAAGGGAAGAAACATTTTGATGTGAGAAGACAGGTTTTCAGTAAAATTTTCCTGAGAAGATAAGAAAAATGAAGTAAATTAATAAAGAAGCCAACCAACCACTTGAAGAAAGAATGTGCCACTGGGGGGCTGTGCACTACTATGTTAATCACTATTAAATAACACCTTACAAAGTAGAGCACTGTGCAAGGCTGGATTCATTACTACGGCATAACACCTGATGGAATGGAGGGCTGTGCAAGGCTGTGTTCTTCACTATGACCATAACACCTGGCTGTGACATAATACCTGACAAAAGTACTTAAGGGAGGAAGGGGTTTATTTTGGCTCACTGTTTCAGACAAATCAGTACATCATGGGTATAGATCATGGTCAGCAAAACAGTTTGCCAGGAAGCAGAAAAAGGGGAATATAGGAAGGAGCCAGGGTAAAATATAACTACTAAGATACCCCCCACCAGTTACCTAATTTATCCAATTGGACATCACCTTCTACCTTTCATCATTTTCCAATAATGCTGTCATATTTTAATCCATTAAGGGATTAGTCACTCAGTAGGTCAGAGCCCTTGGTATGTAATTTCTACTAAATATGCCCTCACAGCCATATCTGTGGTGTGCTTTCCCAATATATTTGGTGCTTCTTAACCACATCAGATTGACAAGATTTCCTATATAAGGGGCTGGAGAGATGGCTTAGCAGTTAAGGCATTTGTCTGTAAAGCCAAAAGACCCAGTTTTGATTCTCCAGATGCAAATGTGCACTCATGCATCTGGTATTCATTTGCAGTGGCTGGAGGCCCTAGTACACCCATATTCTCTCTCTCTCAGTCTCTCTCTCTCTCTCTCTCTCTCTCTCTCTCTCTCTCTATCTCTCCCTCTGATATAAATGAATAAAAATGAAATAGTTTTAAAGATTCTAAAAGGTATTTCCTATGCAGGGGTTTGTAAAGTCCTAAGGTATGAGTGTGTCTGATGTGTTGAAGGAATAGCAAGAATCCCATAGAGGAAGGAGAAGGATAAGGGAGGATGAGGAGAGGCAGTTGAGCACAAAATCAAGGAAAAGAATGTGATACTGTGTAAACACAGACCATTTCATGGTTTGTTTACTGCAAATCCTGAGTCTTTATTAGAGGTGGGGTTTGAGAGGAGCAGAGCTGCTTACTTCTGTAGGACTGCTGTAAGTGTAGGAAAATAATGGAAAAGTATATGGTCATTTAGGAAGGGCTTGTGGTAATTGAGACAAGGGTGAGGTCAGGGACAATGTTCTGGAAGTAAGTTGCCTGATTCTGAGAGGTAGATAGAGATTTGCTCACAATATTATAAATGAAGTATCAAGATGACCCCTGAGTACCTTTGTTCTATTGTAAAAATTGAACTAAGGGAATCATACATGCTAGGCAAGTGTTCTACCACAAAACTACATCTCTAGAACTCTTTTCAATTTTAATTTCAAGACAAAGTCTTACTAAATTTCCCAGTCTTGCCTTCAACTACTCTGAATCCTAGGCTAGACTTGAACTTGTGACTCTCCTGCTTCTGCTTCTCAATTAGCAGAGATTACAGACCTGTGATGGTAACACTAAGACTGTTGATGTGTGAGGCAGAAAGGGTTATAGTTGTCAGAAGAACTCTCATAGTAGAACTTGGATAGGGATAGAGTGATATTTATCTATAGCAGGAGTCAGCCAGTTCATGGAAAAAGTCCTGCCCACAGTGTGTTGCTACTTAATAAAGTTTTACTGGACCCCAGCCATGTGTGTTTTATCACACACTGTCTATGGGTGTCTGGAGCTAAAACAGAAGAACTGAGTAGGGACAACAGAGCCATCCAAGCACAACATATTTACTACTGGTCTCTTTCAAGCTCTGCTCTACAGTATTAAATAATAATTATGTATGAACTAAGTGTTCTAAAATTCAAAGGCATGATTTATAAAATAAAAACAGAAATAAAGTTGGATAAAGTATTGTGGAGTCATTTTTCAGACAAAATTCATAAAATTTCAAATTTAAAACTTGTTTGTATTGTATTTGTCACAGTTTGGTCTATAGCTGAGAGACCTGTGTCCCAAGCTGAGACAAAGGGCACCTAGGTCTCAAAGATGTATGGTTTCTCTTTGTCTCTGTTTGTTCCAGGTTCTTCCATGATAAATAACCCTTCAATTTTTTAAATTTTCATTACAAGCATTATGCCTTCCACTTTGCATTATATATTAATACTGCTTATCTAGACCTCCTTCTGATAAAATATGCTGAACAATTTTCTTCCCATGTGCAATGCGGAAATATAACGAGCACAGCATTAGATAATGGCACCATGCCTACAGCTTGTTCTGGCCTGCTGGCAAAAATGAAGATTTAGAAATTGCCTAGCTCTTCTCTTTCTCCTGAGTGAATGAAGTTGGCTACCTGTCTCTGAAGGTTCCTTGGTCACTTTGAATGACTTCATTCTTTTTCTCAGCAGAGACATAGAGAGGGTTCTGAGGCTCTATGTAGGTAACAATGAAGAATTTAGCCCCTGTAATTGGCCAGAGTAGGTGATACAAACACCCAAAAGAATGTGTGTATATGTGATTGTGTGCTTTGGTAAACAAATAATTATTTGGTCATATATGTGATTGTGTGGTTGGGGCAAGTGCTCTTCCAGGTAGGACTGGGTCTATGATGTGAACAGTGAGGCATGAGAAGGGCTGCTGCGGCTATGGTTCTATGGATGGATGAGGACTATGGTGACCATTGCAGCTGGATAGTTCTATCATTCTGGTGGGATGGAGCCTGAAGTACTGAAAAAATGAAGACTGATGGTATCTTGGGTGGAAGACCTATCACAGAGTGCTTGGATTCTTAGGCCTGGAGAGAAGGCTTAACGATTAAGGTGTTTGCTTGCAAAGCTAAAGGATCCCAGTTCGACACTCCAGGCCCCATGTAAGCCAGATGAACAAGGGGGTGCATGCATCTGGAGTTCATTTGCAGTGGCTGGTGGTCCTGGCATGCCCATTCTCTCTTTCTCTCTGCCTCTTTCTTTTTCTCAAATAAATAAATAAAATATATTTTAAAAGAATAGGGTGTCACTTAGCATCTACTGTGTTTTTAGCATCTCTTATTTTGTGAAGTCTCTTTTAAACTTTTTATTATTTATTGACAGCTTCCACAAATATAGACAATATATAACGATAATAATCTTCTTCCACTACTACCCTTTTCCCCCTCCAAATCCCCTCACCACTGAATTCCTTATTCTTTCCAAGTTCTCTCTTGTCTATTTTGATGTTATCATGTTTTCTGTCCTTTTATGCAGGTCTTGTGTAGGCAGTGTCAGCCACTGTGAGCTCAAAAATTTCAAGGTCACTTTTTGTATCTTGAGGACAGTTTTTGTTGTTGTTGTTGTTGTTGTTGTTTGTTGTTTTTTTTTATGAGTTAGGGTCTCACTCTAGCCCAGGCTGGCCTGGAATTCACTATGGAGTCTCAGGGTGGCCTCGAACTCACAGCAATGCTCCTACCTCTGCCTCCCAAGTGCTGGGATTAAAGACGTGCACCACCACATCTAGCATGAGGACAGTTTTTTAAGCAGTCTTCCCTTCACTTTGGCTCTTATACTATTTCTACCACTTCTTCCATAGTGGCTCTTGAGCATTGGAGGGTGTGATAGAGATGTCTCAGTGCTGTTACTCCTCAATACTTTTGCCATTTTTGAGTCACACTAGCAGTCACCACCATCTGAAAAGAGAAGTTTGACTCTTGTGGAGCAGGCTGCAAATTTAACGAGGGAGCAATTTTTCCCCAAAACAGACACACCACCATTGCACAAGTTAGTACATTTGGTCATCCATAAAGCTTGTAGGGTTAATTGCTGGTTGAGACCATTGATGACTTTTCTCCTCACAAGGCTACTTGGCTCTTTCCAGCATCCTGACAGTTAGTTAATAGGGATGAGGCTTCCAGCTCAGCTCCAGCTTAATTTTTCAGTGACATGAAGCCCAGGCATGAGAAGTCTTCAGAGATAAGATTTTACCACCCAGTTCTGGTGGTCAACTAGGAGCCTAGACAATAACCTATAAATTTTGGGGGCATCAGGGGTCTCTCAGGCAAATAATTTGATGTACAGTATCCCAGTCCTGGCACTGATTGTTTTCTAATAACAATCTATGGCTTCTGGGCACAATATTATGTACCTCCATAGTATATGTCTGTCCAAACTTTCTCTGTTTTAAATTTTTGTAGTCAGTGAATACAGTCAAGTTGATACCATTGTTAGCCTCCTCTCTGTCCTTTCTCTCCACAGGGACCCTCCTTGTTGGGATATATGGGTTGTGCATTGTGGGGTTAGCCTTTAGTTTGGGGTAGGAGGAAATCTCTGTGTCATGACCCAACGTGTGGCTCTGACATTCTTTCTGCCCCTTCTTCTGCAAACTTCCCTGAGCTATGTGGGTTCATATTAGGTCTGCTTCTGTGTTAAGATCTTGGGCACCTCTGTGTCTCTGAATATCTGGTTTGATAGGGGTTTATTGTTCTTTGTGTCTATCTCCTTCACCATTGTGCTGGTTCCCAGTTTGCCAAGAAAAGAGCATTCTTGCATGTTTCCCCAGTTATTCTTAGTTACAGCTGGGCCCCTTGGAGGTATGATGGGGTGGTTCTCTCCTTAGGATCTGTGTTTATCTGAAAAAGAGTAGCAGATTCTCCAACAGAGTGTAAAGTTAGCACCAAGTAAATTTGATAATCATTGTTTTTTAGAGACTTTAATGGAGAGGGGGTTCATTTTTGTATATGGTTCTGATTTTTTTCCTAGCTTCAGCTATGGGTTCTGTTCCATTGAGCAGATCAGTTAGCCAAATCAAGAGCAGTTGGTTTCCCACCATGGTTATATGCCACTATTGTACTTGTATGAGCATCACATCAGGTTGTTTGATGCTGTAGACCATGGACTGCTTGGACAGATATTGGTCATTATCCCCCAATCGCTCATGTAGCACCTTCCAGCACTAGATGCACTAACTGTTTGGGGACTGACTCTCTTCCAGCTTCCAACCATATTGCTCCATGATATGAGCTATCAGTGTATGATGTCTTCAGCACTAGGGTCTTACCACTAACCTATGGTGGGTCATCAAGCACTTTGACATAAATCTGTCTTCTTTTGGGAGACCTTGCAGGTTTCTGTGATCAAAAGCTCATTGTGGATGATATCCACCTGCTGGTACTGGTAGTTGTAGGTAAGCACCCAAAAAGAGAAGGAAGGAAAGGATAAGTGATATAAAAGAGATAGAGAGAAGAAGGAGAGAGAGAGAGAAAGAGAGAGAGAGAGAAGAAGAAGAAGAAGAAGAAGAAGAAGAAGAAGAAGAAGAAGAAGAAGAAGAAGAAGAAACAGGAGAAGATGATGGTCAGCTTTTATCATAACCTCTCCAGGGCCTTGTGAATCCAGTATTCTCTCTAAGAGCATAGTGGAGGTTCAGCCATTTGTTCTGTCTCTTAGGACATACAGTTTTATGGTACCATTGCCTTTTGAGTCCAGTTTTGTGTTCCCCTCCCTCCCTTACTCTCTCCTTCCTCCCCACCCTCAATATTGTCTGGTACTCAAGATGCTTGGTAGGTATGTCGACAATTTGGGTAGATTCAGGTTAGGAGCTGTAGATGAGTGAGACTATGTGGTGCTTATCTTTCAGTGATTGAGTGAGTTCACTGAGAATAAGCTGTTCCAGGTTCGACCATTTTTCTTCAGATTTCATTGTGTCATTTTTCCATACTGCTGTGTAGAATTCTATCATGCAGATATACCACATCTTAGGTATCCATTCATCTAATGATGGAAATCTGGGTTGATTCAAGCTCTTGGCTATTACAAATTGAGCAGCTATAAAGATGGTTGAACAAAACTCTCTGAGCTGAGGCATGGAGTTAGGGTACATGCTCAGTAAGGGAATAATTGGGTCTGTTGGTAAATCTATAGTCAGTTTTTCTGGAGTCTCAATATTACTTTCCAAAGTGGTTATACCATCTTACATTCCCACCAACAGTGAATGAAGGTTCCTATTTCTCCACATCCTTGCCAGCACTTGTTTGCATTTGATCTTTTGATGTTTTCTATCCTTACTGGGGTAAGGTAGAATCTCATAGTAGCTTTAATTTTCATTTCCCTGATGATTAGGGTTGATGAACATTTCCTTAGGTGCGTGTTTGCCATTTGTATTTCTTCCCCTGTGAACTGCCTATCCACCTCTTTTCCCCATTTTGTGAGTGGATTGTTTGACTTTTTGTTGTTTAGGTTTTTGAGTTCTTTGTAAATTCTAGAAATTAGGACTCTGTCAGTTGGATATTCAGCAAATATTTCCTCCCATTCTGTGGGTAATCTATTGGGTCTGCATATTGTATGTGTGTCTGTGAAGAAACTTTTCAGCTTCATAAGATCCTATTGGTTGAGTGATTATTTAAGATCCTGTGTTACTGGCGTTTTGTTCAAGAAGTCTTTTCCCACTCCTAAATCAAGGAATGTTCCTCCTAACTTTTCTTCCAGTAGTATCTGAGTTTCTGGTGTTCTATTGAGATCTTTGATCCATTTAGACTTGATTGTTGTGCATGATGTGAAGTTTCAATTACTTGCATATGGTTATCCAGTTTATCCAGCACCATTTGTTGAAGATTCTGTCTTTTATCAGCATATATTGTTAGGGCCTTTGTCAAATATCAAGTAGGTGTAGTTACTTGACCCTAAGTCTGGGTCATTCATTCTATTCTTTTGGTCTGTACTCCTGTTTTTATGCCAGTACCATGCTGTTTTTATTACTATGACTTTGTAACAAAGCTTTAGATCAGGTATGGTGATGCCTCCAGAGGTGTTTCTTTTGCTGAGGATAAGCTTGCATGTCTGAGGCCTTCTGCTTTTCCATATGAATTTTTATTTATTTTTTTAAATTTTTTTGTTTATTTTTATTTATTTATTTGAAAGCAACAGAGAAAGAGAGAGAGAGAATGGTCACACCAGGGCCTCCAGCCACTGCAAATGAACTCCAGACGCATGTGCCCCCTTGTGCATCTGGCTAATGTGGGCCCTGGGGAATCAAGCCTCGAACCTGGGTCCTTAGGCTTCACAAGCAAGCCATCTCTCCAGCCCTCCATATGAATTTTGAGATCATTTTTTCTATCTCTGTGAAGAACTATGTTGGGATTTTGATGGGAATTGTATTAAATCTGTAGATTGCATTTGGAAGGATTGCCATTTTCACAATGTTAATTCTGCCTATCCAGGGGCATGGGAGGTCTTTCCATTTTCTTAAGTCCTCCTCAATTTGTTTTTTGAGTGTTTTTATGTTTCCATTGTGTAGATCTTTCTCTTCCTTCATTAATGTTAATCCAAGGAATTATATATTTTGTTGCTTATGAAAATGGGACAATGTCACTTATTTGTTTCTCTGTATCTTTGTCATTTCCATGTAGAAAGGCTACTGATTTTTTGTGCATTGATTTTGTAGCCTGCTATTTTGCTGAAGGAGTTTATCACCTTTAAGAGTTTTGGAATGGAGGCTCTTGGGTCTCCTACATATAGAATCATGTCATCTGTGAATAGCACTAACTTGACTTCTTCCTTTCCAAATTGTATCCCCTTTATTTATTTTTAAAAATATTTTATTTTTATTTATTTGACAGAGAGGAAGAGGGAGAAAGAGAGGGAGGGAGGGAGGGAGGGAAAGAGAGAGAAAGAGAAAGAGAGAGAGAAAGAGAGAGAGAGAATGGGCATGCCAGGGCTCCAGCCACGGCAAACAAATTCCAGAATGAAGAGATTTATTACATACTGGAGATTCACCAAAACCACCTGGAGCAATTAGGGCAGGCTCACAAGGAAACCTATGGATGCACTAAAAGAGATAGCAGTAGAAAGTGACTGTTAAAACTAAACGTGAGGTTTAAGACTAAGACTACTGATAAATTCTCAATACCAGCACTTGGGAGGCAGAGGTAAGAGGATCATTGTGAGTTTGAGGCCACCCTGAAACTACAGAGTTAATTCCAGGTCAGCCTGGGCTAGAGTGAAACCCTACCTTGAAAAACAAAAACAAAAACAAAATCAAAGGGCAAAAAAAAAAAAAATTCTCAAGTATCAACCTATGATGAGAAATTACTGTGGATAATGTTATAAAGGAAAAATTTTAATTAAATTCATCAGTTTATTCAGATAATTATAACAACCATGAAGAAAGCAACACAACATGAAAATTGTTCACAAATCTGGCAGACCTCTAAACAAAAGCAGGCTGAGAAATCTCCTACCAATAATAAAGTGTGCCGCATTTGTAAGAAAGGGAGTGACAACTTAGTTGGTTAAAGTATATTTGGCTAATTAGTTACAGAGCTTCCTACAGTCAACCAGAGCTCAGCTACTATGGTTAGATTCTGTTGTTTTGATCAGCTGAGCCATAAAGAGAGCAAAATGTTATATTTCTCTACATTTCTTTATATCTAGCCTAGAGAAATAGAGAAGTTAGGAGGCTCTGTTAATGGTATCAAACAGGAGGCTCTGCTAATGGCAGGAGGCTCTGCTGGGATGAATAGCATTTCCTGGGGCCTGCATTGTTGAGCAAACTCTTGAAGATAAGCAGAACTCCTGGTCACAGGCTGACCTCGAGGCTCCCAGGGGGTGCTTCCTAAAGATAAGTGGGACTCCTGGTCAAAGGCCTTCCTCACACCCCCCAGGTGGCACTTACTTTCCTGTAACTGACCAACAGACCTGTTTACAAGTTTCTTTCTTTCTTTTTTTTTTCTTTCATGGCTGTAACTGTCACATGTAAATTGTGATTTAGGGTTTAACTCTCATCCTGTTTTTTTTTTTTTTTTTTTGTAACAACATGTGGTTATTTCCAATAAAAGCTGACATTCTAAACAGTTGATGGCCGCACCCCCACCACAGATTTCCTCTGGGAGCAGAGCTGGTGTACCAGACCTTCTTTTCTTTTTCACCCAATAAAACTTTGTGTCACATTCCATGAGTCAATGGTCTTACTTGTGCAACACCAGACCCCAAAACAAGCTTTGTCCAGCAGTATACACAGAATCAATGCCTCCATTTAACAGTGAGGAAGAAGCATTTCTCATAAGAAGGTTCTTGTGTATTTTACCAGGACAATGACTTAGGAGGAGGAGGAAAAACAATTTATCATTTATAATGACAGTGTTTAAATCTCAGTGGACACTGATACCAGGCAAGGAACATATTAAGACAACTCCATACCCAGCCCCTCACTCTTCATTCAGCCTGACGTTTCTGTGCATTTTTTTATGTGCCTGACATGAGATGAATCCTAGGGACACAATAATGAAGAAATGGAAGTGATCCTGAAATCATGGACCTGAAATTTTAGTGGAGACAATTGGGCAGAAATATCAAGGTAGTAAGTCAAGATGATGACATGTCAGGAAAGGGAAATAAGGAGGTATAAATGGTATGGGTAGGCCAGATGGTTCTAGAAGGGGATCCTGAGGACGGAGTGTTGTTTCTGGTGCCTTCCCAAACAGAAGCATTCCATGTTAAGATCTGCTGAGAAAGTGCACCAGACAGACAGAAGCACAAATGTGATGGTTCAGAAGGAAGAGAAAGAATAGCGTCTTTAAAAATTAACATAGAATTTAGCATTTAGTTCTCACTGTTATGCCCAGTTCTCAGCGCCCCCAGTGACCACCAAGGAGAACCAAACATGTAAACAAAGGCAAGGAACTTTATTTCTGGCTTAAGCTCGGACTCTTGACTTCACCAGTGCAGTGGATCCATACAAGAGCCTGGAGCATCAGGGGGGCAGGTTTTTTGTAGGAATTTGAACAAAGAAGCAGGGAATGGTTACATGATCAGTAGATTTAAGCAGTAACTGCACTTGTATTTTTCTGATAGACTTAGGATGCTGCTGGGCAAAGCTGGTGGGTAAGGGCCTAGGGGAATTTCAAGCAGATTAGGTAACCTTTATTGTGATTGGCTATGTGTGTTCTATAGTCTTATGACTATAGAAATGTATGTCATAAGCAGTTTGTGGCCTTTTTTCAGTAACTGTTAAATTCTTATTTAAACCTTGCTGGGAAACAGAAACTTAGGCCTACTGGTGACTCTGAAGCCTGTCATGGTGTCCCTCTGGTTCCTGAGTCCTTCATTCCCCCCTCTCTTTGTTCCATGAGGAGCTAATCTTGGATCCTGGTTAGGTTAGTAAGTGGAGTCTAATGGGACTAATGGTATATATTGTGATTTTAAAACCATAGCTGTACTGTATTAATACATTCCCTAACAAAAGCAACTAATCTATTAATAAGGCAAGGTCCTATTGTGATCAGCAACAAAAATAAAAGTAATGGCCTTGCTAAAGCAGACAGCAGAGTTGTTAACCATGGGGAATGACTGAACCATGACTCAAACCATCCTTGAGAATCTTCTTGTTCCTTTTTTTCTTTTTAACAATCCCTCATGAACTTTGGCTAGTGATTCCTTAACAAGTCCAGATCTATCAGCATATAAGCAGCATTCCTCTCCCAAGGGAAGGAGAGATACCCAGTCCCTGCCGGTCTCCATGGTTAATTTAGTAAGGGTCTCCTTTAGATTCCTATTCATTCTCTCTACCTGTCCTGAGCTTTGGGGTCTATAAGCACAATGTAATTTCCAATTCACCCCCCAAATCTTAACAACTTGCTGTATTACCTGAGAGATAAAGGCTGGTCCATTGTCTGAGCTCAAATCCTCTAGGATTTTCTTAGTTACCACTTGAGCTGTTTCATGTTTGGGGGGGAAAGCCTCTGTCCATCCTGAAAAAGTATCTACAAAAACTAAAAGATATCTGTAACCATATTTGCCAGGTTTTACCTCAGTAAAGTCCAATTTCCAGTGTGCTGCGGGCTTAGAACCTCAGAAGCATGTCCCATCTCCTTTAGGATGATTGTTTGCATTAATCATTTTACAACTTAGGCATTTGTTAGCAATTTCTTCAATTTGAGATCTTAAATTGAGTATTTTGAGGTGACTGTGTCTTAGTTCTTCAATCTGCTTTGTGCCCAGATGTGTAGACTGGTGCAAGTGTTGGAGAAGTTGCTGAGCCAGGTGCATGGGAAGGATCAACTTATCGTCCCTACTTTTGATCCAACCTCCAGAGCCCTCTTGTGTTAAAGTCAATTTACTATTTACAATTTACAATTACTGTTCAGTGTCCTCCTTTGAATACACTGGAGTGTCAGGTAAAGTTGGAGGTTCTGGGTCCGGGAGTAGGATCAATATCAGTTCAGTATCTAGGCCGACCCTCTTAGCGACCTCATCTGCCCTCACATTTCCCCTGGCCACTGGAGTATCATCTCTTTGGTGGCCAGGGAAATGCATAATGGCAAGTTTAGTGGGCAGCCATAAGACAGCCAACAAGTCCAGAATTTGCTCTTTGTTTTTAATTGTCTTTCCTTCTGCTGTGAGGAAACCTCTCTCTTGATAGATAGCCCCATGTACATGGATGATCACAAAGGCATAGCGGCTGTCTGTATACACATTCAGCTTCTTGCCTTTGCCTAATTGCAAAGCCTTTGTTAGAGCAATAAGTTCCGCCCATTGTGCAGAAGTCCCTTTAGGTAATGCTGCTGCCCAGACAGTTTCTGTTTCACTCACCACAGCAGCCCCTGCATACCTTTGTCCATTTTTCATGAAACTGCCGCCATCAGTATACCAAGTAACTTCAGAGTCTGGCAGGGGCTGGTCAGCCAGGTCTTCTCTAATGCTGTAAACTCGACTAGGATTTCAGCACAATCATGGAGGGGTCCCTCCAATCTGGGTCTGGCAACAAGGTGGCAGGGTTCAAGGCTGTGCTGGAAGAGAATTGTACCTATGGCGGTTTTAAAAGAAAGAAGGTTATGCGAGCATTACTCATCCATCAGTTGGGAGGTTGTTTGAGAACTCCCTCTGTGGTGTGGGGAGTGACCACCTATAGTTCCTGCCCTTGAAAAACCCCGGCTAGACCGCTGTTACACCATTTTGACTGCTGTAATGCTATTTTGCAAGGCTTGCACGAACAAGCACCAGTTCAGGGCAAGGTCAGTTCCTTTAGGTGGCCAAACGGGATATCTGTGGTCTAACACCTGGTCTGGTAGGGGAACAAACAGTTGGGAAAACCCACCCACGCCCCAGATAGAGACTGGAGTTTTTGCTTTTGCTAATTCTGCTCTATTCAGCTTCTGTAACCTTGCTTGCTTGCTTTGTTCTTTTGTTAAGTTACTGAGCACCTAAGAGAGGCCTGGCCTAACTGCCTCTTCCATGAACTCTGTGACCTGAAACCCCCACCCCCTATGGTTATCCAATTAAGGGCCACCAGGTGGATCAGACAAATCAGGACCCACTCTTTATGGAAAATTCCAAAGGCAGGTCCCCCTCCCTATGGCAACCCACAGGGTTCCCGCGCGCGCCCTCTCAGAACTAATCATTTCAAAGGGCGCGAGATGACGTAACCCCTTTGTCCTTCTTTCCCGCCTCCCTCCCTTTATAAGCCCTTCCCTCCAGGGGGCCAGGGCTCTTCACCCCTCCTGCGTGAGGACTCCGTGTCAAGCCCCGGTGCACCGGTACCCACAATAAAGCCTCTTGCTGTTTGCATCCCGTGGTCTCGGACTGATCTCTGGGTTTCAGGGTCTCTTCCTGGGGAAAGACTCCCCCTCAAGGGGGTGCTCTTTCACCCTAATGTTAATTTATTGGCATCTTTTACCAGCTGGGCTGTTGCTGCTATTATCCTTAGACATGGTGGCCATCCTGCTGCTACAGTATCCAGTTTTTTGGTAAGTAAGCAACTGGCCGATTCCAAGGTCCCAGTGTCTGAGTCAAAACTCTTTTAGCAATTCCCTTCCTCTCATCCATATAGAAGCGGAAGGGTTTGTTAATGTCAGGTAGCACCAGCGCAGGTGCAGTCAATAGGGCCTGTTTTATTTCATTGAATGCCTGATCCTGGGCTGAGGTCCATTGGAAGGGACTCCCTTCTTTGGGGCCTGGCTTTTTCAGCAAATCCAGGGATCCATAAGTAGCAAAAGCCAGGGGATCCCAAGAACTCATGTACTGCCCTGCGAGTGTTGGGAGTTGGTATACTTAATACAGTCTCTTTCCTGGCCTGAGACAACCATTTCTGTCCATCCCTAAGAATATATCCCAGATATGTTACTTCTTTTAAACAAATTTGGGCCTTTTTGGCAGAAGCGCAATACCCCACGTCTCCCAAGGCTGTTAATAAATCCTCTGTACCTACTTGGCAAGCCTGTGCTGTATCTGGGGCTATTAAAATGTCATCAACATATTGCAACAAAGTCAAATGTGGGTGCAGTTGGCAGTACTCACCCAGATATTCATGTAGAGCCTCGTCAAACAGGGTAGGCAAGGTTTTGAATCCTTGGGGTAGCTGTGTCCAGGTTAATTGTCCATTAAACCCTTGTTCTGGGTCATGCCATTCAAAGGCAAATAGTGGCTGGCCTTGTGCTGCCAACGGCAGGATAAAGAAGGCATCTTTTAAGTCCAAAACAGTATACCATACTCTGGAGGGAGGCAAGGAGCTCAAGAGTGTGTAGGGGTTTGGTACTCTTGGGTGCATATCCATCACCCATTTGTTAACTTCCCTTATGTTCTGGACAGGTCTATAATCCCCAGTATGTGGTTTCTTTACTGGTAGGAGTGGAGTGTTCATGCAGAATGGCAGGGGACAAGCACCCCAAGGTCTTGGAGTTGCCTAATGTGGGGGGTTATTCCCATATGTGCTTCCCTTGACATGGGGTATTTTCTCATCCTGACAGGAGTTGCTCTGGGCTTTAATTCCACCCAAATGGGCAGCTGATGAGAAGCTAGTCCCATCCTTCCTGTTTCTTTCCAGGCCCCAGGGAATGTTTGTAACCATTCAGAAATGTCCATCATGGGACCTGGTTGTTGGTGGAGTCTATAATCATCTTCTAGTTGCATGGTTAATATTTGTACTGGGTGCCCATTTCAATCGGTAAGATGAGGCCCATCCATGTCAAAAGAAATTTGAGCTCCTATTTTCGTTAGTCTCTTCCCAGTAAGGGGTAGGGGCACTCAGGTATGACCATGAAGAAGTGGGATACCCGGCCCATGCCAAGGTCCACTGTTCTCTGAGTAGTCCATGAGTACTGATTCATACCAGTGGCCCCTTGCTCCTATGACTTTTTATCTGATAGTTTTCCTTGGGGCTTTATTAGCACTGAATGTTGTGCCCAGTATATACTAAAAAAATTAATAGGCGTCCCCTCCACTCTTAGGTTACCCTGGGCTCAGGGAGGGGGTCTGAACCCCATCTCTCTCAGTCATCAAGTCCTTCTAATTCCAGGGCATGCACCCACTCTGAGCGGCTGGTTTTCTGAAGAGGCCTTTTAGGGCATTATTTTATCCAGTGTCCCATCTCTTTACAATAAGCACATTGGTCATGTTGAAGTTTGGGCCTTTCTCGTGGAGGTGCCCTCTTACCTTGCTCTCCTATAAGTTTCTTGTATTGCCAGTGTTGGGTATGAGGGGGACTCTGTGGTGGCTGCCAGGAGAATCTTGGCCAAGTTGCAGGTACTTTTTAATTGGCTGAGGCAATGGCTCAGTCTTGGCATTCCTTGGGACTCTCTCTGTTATTATACACTCTCTGCCAGTGCCTGTAAACTCTTATCTGCTAGTCTGTCCAACTTTTGAATCTTCTTCCTTATGTCTGGGGCTGCCTGGTTAACAAAACTGAGAATAACTGCCGTCTTATTTTCTGGAAGCTCTTGGTCCATAGGAGTGTATGTACGATATGCCTCCACGAGTCTTTCCAGAAAAGTGGCACGAGTCTCATCTTTACCTTGCTGCACATCACTCACCTTAGCCAAATTAGTGGGATGCCTAGCAGCGGCCCTGAGACCCCCCCACTAAAGTCTGGTGGTACACCTGGAGTCTCTCCTTATCTGCTGCTGTGTTGAAATTCCAGTCTGGTCTAGTCAAAGGGAAGAAGGTATCAATGATAGCTTGATTAATGGTGGGATTCCCATCCGCGCCCAGAACCAATTTCCACACTTCAGTCTGGATTCTCTCTCTTTCCTCTGTAGTGAAGAGAATCTGCAGTAATTGTTGACACTCATCCCATGTTGTTAGGTGGGTAAAAATAATAGAATCCAAAAGATCAATAAGCCCCTGTGATTTCTCAGAGAATTTAGGAGTTTGCATTTTTCAGTTATATAGATCATTAGTGGCAAATGGCCAGTTGTGATGTGGTTGATTTCTATCGTGGCCTGGGGGCCCCATAACCTAGAGGGGAAACACTGTGGCGTCTGGGTCTGGGGCTTGACTCTGAGGGGCCCTACTACAAGTGTGGGGATGGCTTTGTATGGGTGGAGTTTGGACAGCTGATGGAGGGTCCTGGGCCGCTGGTGGAAGGGGTTAAGGAGGAGGGAAGATCAATTCTTCTTCCTGTGAGTTTGGGAGTATGGGGTATAACGGAGTGGAGGGGGAAGAGGAAGGGGAGTCATCTGATTTATTCTTCTTCTTCACTGCCAAAATATTGGTGGTCTCCTGTGGAGGGGGAAGAAAAGGTTTAACCCAAGAGGGAGTGTCTTCCACCATGTCACGCCAAACCAGAATATAGGAGATTTGGTCGGAATGGCCAGGAGATCCCTGAAAGATGTTTTCCTGGACTTGCCATATGATGATAAGTGGAAGGTGCCCTCTAGTGGCCAGCCCACGTTAAAGGTGATGAGTTTTCTTTTCTCTATCTCTACACTAAGGTTATGAGCCCTAACTTTAATGTCCTGAAAATGGTCCATCAGTAAAGAAAGTGAGGTAATCTGCATTTGTCCCATCTGTCCAATCACGCAAACAGTAATTCCAACAAAGGAAAGGAAAAAGAGACAGCAAACGAGTTCAGCTGGCCAGCGGCTACAAAACCGGAACTGAAACAACGGCTTCTCGCCGTTCCATGGTGGTGACCCGCATTGCTTCTGCAAATCTACTAGGGGAATGAAATCTCCCTCTGGCAGGCCTAGGGCACCTAGGACCCACTGTCCAGACAGAGTGGCCTCCGGGGGTGCATCCGCCCAACCACAATTTTCTGATGAAAGGAAGAACGAAGGACAGGTTTTCAGGAAAGACAAAACAGAAAGAAGCACACTTACCAGCTGGCGACCTGAGCTCCACGTGTTGGTGGTCCTCAGGGGTCTCTGAGGGGATCCCAGATGAGCCCCCAAATATTATGCCCAGTTTTCGGTGCCCCCAGTGACCACCAAGGAGAACCAAACATGTATGTAAAGGCAAGGAGCTTTATTTTGGGCTTAAGCTCGGACTCTTGACTTCAGCAGTGCAGTGGATCCGTACAACAGCCCCAAGCAGAAGGGGGACAGTTTTTTTTTTTTTTTTTTAATAGGAATTTGAACAAAGAAGCAGGGGAATGGTTTCATGATTGGTAGATTTAAGAAGTAACTGCACTTGTATTTTTCTGATATGCTTGGGATGCTGGTGGGCAAAGCTGGTGGGCAGGGGCCTAGAGGAATTTCAAGCAGATTAGGTAACCTTTATTGTGATTGGCTATGTGTGTTTGAGGAACTTAAGCAACTTATCTTATAACTATAGAAATGTATGGCATAAGCAGTTGGTGGTCTTTTTTCAGTAACTGTTAAATTCTTACTTAAACCTTGCTGGGAAACAGAAACTTAGGCCTACTAGTGACTCTGAAGCCTATCATGGCATCCCTCTGGTTCCTGAGTCCTTCACTCACTAAATTCTCACTAAGTTCTCAGTATGAGGATATAGGTAGATTTTTTTCTCCTTTCTAATAATAAAATTTTATAGGTGCTTAATAGGAGGCCAAGAGATCCTGGATAAGAATGATTGCAAATCATGTCCCCTTTGCCCCAGCATATTCCTGCATCATAGAGTGTTTAAATAAAGTATATATTACTTCTCATGAAGAGAGATAGATGTTAATAATAACAATTCCTCATATAATTATTTCTTAGAAGTTAAATTAGGTTCTGTCTCTGGGAAGATTGTTACCAGCTTTGTCACCTTGAGCAAGTGAGATCCTTTGAGCTTCAGCTTTTTCCCCTGCATGAGGGTAATGGTAGCACTAAGACAGACATAGTGACCCCCTTCTCCTTCAGCATACTTTTTTCTGAGGTACCCACTACAAATACTGTTAAGATGGTCAGCATTAAGGATAGGACTTTCTGGTAAGTACTATTTTAATGTTTACTTTGAGCTATTATTGAAGACCAGCCTACTGATTCTTTTATTGTCAGATGTCAGATTCCTTCCTGCTTGGCTGACTCAACTTGGGAATTGCCCACCAAGCATACGTTTGACAAGCAACTGAACTTCCGCCAAGACAGCCATGCTGCTTTAGACCTCCCATCACCATGCTAGGATGATTCACTCCAGCTGTAGGGACCACTACAACAGAAGGCATAGCTCTTGCTCCAGAAGGCCCTGATTCAGTCAGAGCTACTTGAGGCAACCTGTACCAACCATGGAAAGAGTTACTCCAAGACAGGCCTTGATAAATTCTAGATGACTCTGCTTACCACACAGCTATTCTCACTTAGTTCAGGTGGGTGTTTCTCTGCCTGCTAATGCTTTGTATGAGTAGCATGGGGTGAGCTGGTAAGATGAGCAGGAGCAGCAGAGGGCTGGCAGTGGCAGCAGAGGTAGCTACCCTACTACAGTGTTAACAGCAATAGCACTAGAAGTGAGAGGACTTCTACAGTGTGCTGGGGCCAGAAGTATTAGGGAAGCAAGATGGTGGAGACTGTGGTGGATGTTAGTAGTACAGAGAAGGCAGCAGAAAGTAGAAAGCTAAGAATGCAAAAGACAAGAAGACCATGAAGAGCAAGGGTGAGAGATTTCTTGTCTTGGTTGCTGTTAGTGTTCCTGGGAGGTACCAAGGCTTAAAGACAAAGGGTGCCTGATACCTGAGGCACAAGAGCTGCTACAATAGTCAACAGAAAGGCTGAAGGTCCCAACCTTCATGTTTAGAAGGTGTAACACTAGCAAGTGATGCCTGTTGCTACTGTGGCTAGTTCCTGCATAGAGCTCAGGATTACACCAGCTGCTGAGCACTGAGGTGCCATCATTAGATCCTAGGACAGTCAGCCTCTCACTTGAACACCTAGAGTATAAGCCTCTAGCTTCTGCGTCTTGAAGCCATAAGTTTCTAAATCTCAAAACTTGGAGCTGTGTGATTCTGTCAGCCCAATGCATCAGCCTTTGACACTCAAGTGCCCAGCACTCCTTACCTCAGATCTACTGTACATACTCACGATTTCCACCTGACATCTGAACAGAGCAAAAGGCCCTTAGCCCATTAGAAATGACACATTGCTGCCTCTTTGGGCACTGAGAATCTTTTTGCATAAAGGTGAAGTGAATGGCATGGAATGTTTGAAAATGGAGTCATAATTACATTCAGGAGAGCAAAGAGAGTGGCAGGTGTTGGCAGGGGTAATTAGGAGACAAAATTGTTAGTCTCTATTATGCAAACAGGTGTGGTGGCTCCAGGACTCTGCTATGCACAGGAATGTTGGTCTTGTCTCTAAATGAGACAGAAATCCTAAATGATGATTCCATTTTAAAGCACGCAGACTTAATGTAGCCCACTTCTCAAGGTGGTTTCCCTGTCCACCCAAAGGTCAGATCTAAGGCACAGAAACAAGGTCATCACCAACTGTGAGGAAGCATTGCAGACCATAGTTACATCACAACTCTGCAGGCTTTCTGGGCTTCAGCTTCTTAGCCACACACAAGGACCCTGAATTGGATATACCTGTGAGGGTCACACATGCTTGTGTGAAGGGTTCTGGTTCAGGGAGTGAGGTATAATTTGAAGTTGCAGAAAACCAATTTCAGGGCAATGTAGAAATTTCTCTGGAAGGGGGTCATGAGTGGAAAAGCTTTAGAAGCCCTTTTCTGATTCAGTAGTTTTGGTCCTTCATCCACACAGATGGCTCAGCTGCCCAGACACAGACTGTGGACAAGTCTGGCCACTGGCAGTGCTGCTCTGAGAGAATTTCTAGCTGGCACAGCAACTCAGAAAATGAACATTGTTTTCAAAACCAATGTTTTGAAGGCAAAATTGACCCAGGCATGGTGGGATATCCCAGCTTTCAAGGCATTGCACAAGAGGCAGGAGGATCGTGAGTTTCAGGCCAATGCAGCTACATAGTGAGACCCTGTCTTAGCTGGAGTTGTTTATCTCGGTGGTAGAGTGCTTGCTTAGTGCACACAAGTCCCTAGATTCCATCCTTAACAAAACACAAAGGAAAAGAGCAAAGGAAAGATAAAAACCTGAAGGCCCCTCAGAGTACATAGGCTAATGAGAATCATGATTCATGTAAGGAAATAGCAAATAGGAAAACTACTTCAGATTATTTGACAATTTGAGTTTGTTGCATAAATGAAAACAGAACACTGGTTTCCCAGCACAGAAAGAAACCTGATGGAGGATGAGAGAAAAACTAAGCTCTTCTGCAAATACATGAGAGGGACAAAGGCCATGTTTTTTTCATTTCTGTTTTTATTCATGGCTTAGAAAAGTCACTCCTGAGAAACAAGCTCACTTATATGCTTAAAGAGATGGAAATGATGAGGGTGGGTTCAATGTCACACCACTGTGAAGATACAAACAGAGATGTATCTGGAAGTCCCATTCCTATGTAGCTGATTCTGGGACTATTCTTCTTAAGTGCTGTGATGGTGTATTAGAATTACCTTGGATTGTAGTGACAGTAAATTATGCCCTTCATATGTTAATCTTCGTACTTTAGACATATTAGCATAAAGGGGATGAATGCTTCATCAAAATCTTGTTACAAAACCCCATAACATATTTTTACATGTGCATTAATAGAATAGATTTGATTCTAAAATCATAATGTTGGTATTAGCAGCTTTAATAAGAGAAAAAAAAGACTTTGTTTTATTTTATTGCCTTCTGCTTCTTGTTATTCCAGCCTTTTTTCTCAATTTTTATTAATATTTTCCATGATTATAAAAAATATCCCATAGTAGTACCCTCCCCCCACTCTCCCCTTTGAAATTCCATTCTCCATCATATCCCCTTCCCCATCTCAATCTTTCTACTTACATATATACAATACCAACCTAATAAATGCCCTCCTCCCTTCCTTTCTCTTCCCTTTCTATCTCCTTTTTAACTTACTGGTCTCTGCTACTGAGTTTTTTCAGCATTTTCAATGATAAAACAATTCATGGATCTGGGGCAATGGCTCAGTCAGTAAAGTACGTCTTTCATGCATGAGGCATGGAGAAACATCATTAAATCCTGACTCTTGGGAGGTGAAGACAGGCAGAGCCATGGGACTTGCTGAACAGCCAGGCTAGCCTACTTGGCAAGCTCTAGGACAATGAAAGACTGTCTCTAAAAGACAAGGGTGAAGTTGACACACACATGCATGTGCAAGCACCTGCACATACATAATTATTTTCAAATATTTTGAAAAGTCTGTTAAGTGAGATTTGCCTATGATGCTGTGGTAGTTTGAATAGAATAGATGGCCCCCAATATATTTCAGTTATTTATATGTTTGTAGTTTGCATCTTTAGCCACCTGGCTGGAGGCAGTGCCATTGTGTGGATCTTAAGGTGTGGTGGTGGGTTTCAGATTTCAATCTAAAGATATGCAAAGTGTGCCTAGCAGGAGTACCTGAAGTGTGCTCTGGCTTTTGACCTTTAGGCTTGTACTGCTCTCTCTCTGCTTGGGCCTGTGAAGGCAGGCCAGTTTCTTCTGCCATTATGGAACTTCCCCTGGGTCTGTAAGCTTCAATAAATCCCTTCTTCCATAACTGTGCCTGGTCTGGAAGTTCATCTCAGCAAACCTGAAGCTGACTAATACAGATGCTATGCAACCATTTTTACCTGATTATATATTTTCTTTCTTTCTTTTTTTTCAAAACTTCTGAAATAGGCAAGACTTTCTGGGTTGAGTTTAGCTCCTGGTGTGTGAGGGTTTATGGCATGTCCAGAACCTAGGCCCTATGTAGAAATAGAGTCATATTCTCTGTAATAAAGTGATATGATTGAACTTCCCTGAACACCTGCACTTCACACATACAGCTTAAGTAATAAGAGTTATCATACCTTTGCATTTATTGTTTGTAGCTTTAGGATAGTGAGAATTATGAGCTCATAAGAATACAAGTTCAGGTAGTTTTATATGAAAAATATGTTCATGCTGCTTGTGCAAACATCACACTTTTCAATTATCTGTCAATACATGTATATTTCCTTTCTTCTACAAAATTTTGGTGTGTATATGTGTGCACAGTGTGTTCATGTCTCTATATTTTCATAAGCATGTGGGTGCATGCAGGTGCATATGCCTATGTATGCCTATTTGTATGTATGTGGGTGCAGGTGTGAGCAGGTTTGTACACATGCATGCAGAGGCAACAGGTTTATCAGGTACCTTCCACAGTTGCTCTCCATCTTATTTTGGGGGGCACAGGGTCTCTAATTGAACATAGACGTCACCAATTTGAATGGATATATAGTTAGGGATGTCCACTATTATACTATCATACAGTGTATTTCCACTGTCTCCCCACACCATCAATAACTACCCACCTTTACTGTCTCCCTGCTTTGCCTTTCCACAGGGTGTACACTTTGAGTCATATATTTGTAACCTTTTCAGACTGGTTTCTTTGACTAAACAGCATTCATGCACACTTCCTTAAGGTATGAAAACATGACTGATAGCTCATTTCTTCATAGCACTTGTAGCAGACAGCTTCAGGTTTGCTGAGATGAACTTCCAGACCAGGCACAATTATGGAGGAAGGGATTTATTGAAGCTTACAGATCCAGGGGAAGTTCCATAATGGCAGAAGAAGCTGACCTGTTTTCACAAGACCAACCACAGAGAGAAGCACAAGTCTAAAAGTCAAAAGCCACACAGCACAGCACACTTCAGGAACTACAGCTAGGCACACTTTGCATATCTTTAGATTGAAGTCCCAAACCCATCACCACAGTTTAAGATCTGCCCAGTGACACTGCCTCCAGCCTGGTGGCTGCAGATGCAAACTACAAGCTAATAAAACACTGAATATATTTGGGGCCATCTATTCAAACTACCACAGCATTTAATATTCCATTATCTATCTGCCCCAAACTTTATTCATTTTCCTCCTTCCTAAAAGACAGTTTTGCTACATCCAGGGTTGGAAATTAGGAATGAAGCTGTCCTAAGTATCTTTGTAAAGGTTTTCATGTGAAATAGATTTTCAACTACTCTTAGAATATTCCAAGAACCACCCTTGCTGGATAATATGGTAATACTATGTTTAGTTTTGTAAGAAATCACATAGCTATCTATCCTAGTGAGTGTACCATTATGAATGCCACTAAGAATGGGTGAGATTTTGTCCACTGGTTTGAATTTTTACTGATATTATTGATGTGTAGTATCACATTGCTTTTGTATCCCTGATGACATTTCATGTGTATAAGCTTATTTGGTCAATATCTATTGTCTTGGCAAGGTGTCTGTTATAATCAGTGGCCTGATTTTTACATGGGTTATTTTCTTATTCTTGAGTTAACAGTTCTTTGCATATTTTGGCTAACAGTATTTTATCATATATAACATCTATATTTATATATCTTTGCAAATATGTTCTAACAGTCTGTCTTATGCTCCACATAGGGTCGTTCACATAGCAGATATTTCGTTTTAAGTAATTTTAGCTTTCTCAAAATTGAAGGTAACATGAGATTTGGGGGTTTTGTAGGTTTTTTTTTTTAATCAAGATGTGGATGTATTCCTCCATTCCTGGATTTCTGGCAGTCCAAAAGATTTAGTCATAAGTGTTGAGTTTTTTATACTTTTTTATGTACTGATGTGAGAACATCATATCCTTTTTTAACTTTTTGTTATGTGCCACAGTGGGGTGGTTTGAATCAGAGATGTACCACATAGACTCATGTGTCCTGAATACTTGGTACTCAGCTCAATTTGGGAGATGGAGCATTGTTGGAGAAGGTGTGTGGCTGGGTGTAGGCTTAGTAGTGTTATAGACAGCTCCCCCTTGCCAGAAGCTCAGCTCATTCTTGCTACTTTCTCCCACCTGCCATGGCAAAATATGATGTCCAGATTCTGCTGTACCACCCCTTCCCTGCCAAGTTGACACTTCCCCTCCACTCTGTAAGCAAAGATAAACACTTTTCTCCTATCAGCAGCTTTTGGTTGTGTCTCAGCAATGTGAAGGTAACTTCAACAAGAAGGCTCAAAAATAGCCCATATCCTTCCTACTTCTGCAGATATATACCCACTTTTGTGTCAGTATCCTCTACCAGAGTTGTACTTGTCTTGTAATTGTTGATCCTGTAATGACACGTAATTATAACCCCAAAGACCTTTGCTAACAGCTCAGCATTGGATTATAATTGTGTATAATCCTTTTTACACATTGTTGGATATGATTTTGCTGAAAACCTCTTCATCAATCTCTATAAGAGACTCTGATCCATGGAAACCTTGACTCTCAGAAAGCTGTGACAAGTTACTGCAGTGAAGCAGATCCCTCTTATGCTAAGGGATTTTCTTTCTGTGTCCTGCCTCTCATGGTTTGAATAGGAAGTGTGCCACCCAAAGTCTCATGTTTTGAAGACATATATCCCAATCCAATGTTCAGGATTTGTTTGGGGAGCAGTGACTAGATCACAATATAATAAATGGATCAATCCATGAATGGGTTCCTATCTTAATGAACTAGTGGAAGGTGGTTGAACTGTGTAAAGTGAAACCTCATTGGAGGAAGTAAATTACTCGAGATGTGCCTTTGATGGCTTTAACTTATTCTCAGCATCTCCCTCTCATTTGCTTTCTGTTTCCACAGGTGAGTTCTCCTGTGACACATGGCTCTACCACCATGATGCTCTCTATTACCACTGCCCTAGACCAGCTGAGAAACTATGAACCAAGGTAAGTTCTTCTGTGTTTCATCCCAGCAATGAGAAGTTGACTGTTCACTGTCATTGTGAACACACATCTCAGTAACAAGCCACAGCTAGTTGAGCCTCAGTTGGACAGTCACAGAGCACACTTGTCATAGGAAGTAGGAAGTGACTGTGACTGCTTTCCAGAAAGAAGCTACTGGTCTGTTTAATTTGTACACAGTGGAGGAGCTCACAACTTGATTTTAACAGACATTTTACCAGGATGATACACAGGTCAAATAAATATATGAATAGGTGTCCCATGTCATCAGAAGCACAAGGTGCCACTACAAACACATTAGATCACAAATGGTGAGGGTGTAGAGGAGCTGGAGAATTCAGAATCACAAGCTGTATTATAAATCATGGGAGGGAGTTCTGGCTCAGTTACAGTCCTGCTTGAATAATGAGTTCATGCTATTTATTTCTGGGTGAATTGTTCCTAGATAAGCAATGCTCCTCCTGCAGAAGCTTGGTAGCCTCATGGTTGTGGGACTGTTGCTTGCCACTCAGAGGGGGAGGATGTGAGAGCATATTTTAAACTTCCTATTACTGCTGGAAATTCCCATAATGGTCACATTGTGGGGTTCCCCTCAGCTGTTCTGATGAGAAATGGCCTGGGGTCAGCCATGTACAGTTTTCCATCAATTTTGACACTGTTCCATGATGTAAACACTAAAGGGATGTAAAATCTGTTCCATTTACTAACTCTAAATTATACACTCTCAGTCTTTCATGGAGTGTTTGTTTAACACAAACTCTAATTTTGTGAGACAGTATAACCAGATGAAATTATGAGGTGCATGGGCCTTCTGTGTCAAGAAGAGATTCAACTTTAGGAGGGAGTCTTTGACTCACAAATATTCTGATACACCATATGTCACTCTGACTGCTGAGAAAGAATGGGCATTTCTGAACTAGAAAACAGTTACTTGAATTCATCATTGGTCATGGGAATTTGCATCTTATGGGGACTCACAGACTAGGCTCAGAAAAGGAACTTGAGCATGTATATTTCCCTGTGAGCTTCTGCAGGTAGCTATTTGAAGTAACCACACCTCTTAGGGTGGAAAGAAGTCAGCCAGACTCTCATATATCCTACGTTCCATATAATAAAGGTTTAGTTATATTTTGGAGTCTTTGTTCACTGAAAATGACCACATACATGCATGCAAACACAAATAAAACAACCAAATAAAACACAAGCATGAGAACACTGCAATGTCTTAGGTAAAAATAAAAGTGTAAAGAAACAAAAACATCTCCCTATATTTTTGCATTTTTATGAGAAAGAGGAAGAGATATATATACAGAGAATTGGCATGCCAGGGTCTCCAGCCACTGCAATCAAACTCCACATAAATGCACTATCTTGTGTGCATGTGTGACCCTGCACACTTGCCTCACCTTTGTGCATCTGGCTTATGTGGGATCTGAAGAGTTAAACATGGGTCCTTAGGCTTCATAGGCAAGTGCCTTAACTCCTAAGACATCTCTCCAGCCACATCTCCCTATTTTTATTGACCTGAAGAAATCAAGATTATTCATTACTGTCTAACCATTGAAAGGTTATAACTCAATGATCATCAGCACTGTTTGACTTTGATATTATTTTTATAATATAATCATGTCTATTACCTACTTTCTTTAATTATTTAAAATTATTTTTGTGTGTATTAATGTATGTAGGGGTATATATATATATATATATATATATATATATATATATATATATGTCATGTGTCTGAGTACTGACATGTAAATATTCTGACAAATGTGTAGAGGCCAGAGGACCTCTTTTGGGTCCATCCTCACTGTTCCACCTCATTTGAGGCAGGGTTTATTTTGATCTTGCTCTACAATTGTTTTTGGTGCACTGGTCTAAAGCTTCTGAAAAATTGTCCCATTTCTACCTCCCATCTCATTATCATAGTGCTGGGATCAAAGAAGCCCATGACAGCTTCTGGCTTTTTACATGGGAGGCTGAGGATCAAACTTGGGTATTCAGGCTTGAGTGACAAGTGCATTATCTACTGAGTAATCTCCACAGCCCTATTTCACAATTTATAAATTAAAACTTTATACTCTTAGATTTCTCTTAATTAACCAGCACTGACAGGATTTAGCTCTGGCAAGTTTTCCTTGACAAAACTGTGTGTGAGTCTTCATAAAAAGGGGTTGGTGCTGGTGCTTATTTTTTTCTCAGAATGACCAGTGCCTACCACCTAGCCAGTAGGACTTGATCTCCCTTCATTACATGAGATATTCAGTATAGAAGCAGCAAGAGCAATGTGTTGTTGTAGTTTACTCAAATTGTTACAACTAACAATACAACTAACAAAGTACCTTCTAAACAAGAGAGATTTATTGCCCATTGTCTGCAGTTCTGGAGGCTAAAAGTATAAATGGAGGCCTAGCTAATTCTGGGTTTAGTAATGGTCATTTCTTCACCATAGCCTCAACATGGTAGAAGACACTCTCAAATCTATTCCCTTCTTTTTAATTTAGAATTTTCATACACAAAAATATTACAATTTGATTATTATTCCTGCTTGTTACCTTCTTCTTTCCTCCCTCCTCCCCCCCCCCATTATACTGAACTCCTTTCCAATTTGACCTTTTTTGCCTTCCTTCATAATCCATGTTGAATTGTTAATGGACTCAAAATTGTGCAGGTTTTATGGAGGTGATAACAGCTGAAACCAGCACTAATCTGTGGGCACAAGCATAATATAAATATTTAGAGGGTAGCAACTTCTTTGCTTGGGTCTATGCTTTTCTCAACCATGGGCTTTCGACTAGGTTTTCATTACCAGACATGAGTTTCCTCCTGTGGAGTGCATTTCAGAGACATTCATGAGAGTGATTATTTATATCCATAACAGTCATTCTACTGTTGCACCAGTAGGTACATTTTGCCTGGCTAGTTAGTTGTATAACATGCAGGGTGGATCCACTGTGGGGTAAGACTGTTGATGAACTTTCTTTCCCAGTGGCAGTCATAACACTTTCTAGCACTATGACAGCTGTTCTATAGGTATGAGGCTTCTAGCTCCATTCTGGTTTGATTAATCATTCAGTGTCCTGCAACCAATACATGTAGTGTATTCAGCAACAGAGATTTACCTTATAGTTCTGGTGAGTGGCCAAAAGCCTTGGCAGATGCCTGTGTCTTTTTAGGGAGGATACTTCAGGGGCCTCTCTGACCAACCACTCACTGAGAAGAATCTCACCCACTGGCACTGGGGTTTTTTTGAAACAATCTGTGTTTCAGAGAGCAGCATTATCCATTTCTTAATTATATTTTTAAATTTGCTAACAAAGAAGTGGGTTGCCTATGACTTTTTATAACATGTTTAGTTTGGGTTAGTCTTCCACCAGCCCTCTCCTCTCCTCCATTCCCTTCCCATGATGTCACTTAAACCTCTCTGTCCCAAGTATTCCACCCCCTGCTTATATATCTGTTATCTTATCCTCTTAAGTCCTTCTCCTTTACCCCCTCATAGCTTCAATGTCTCTGAAAGTCACTAATCCCAAGCCTGTCCTAATACAGGCTTAAGTCAATGTTTTATCTTAGGATATACCTTAACTTTTTTATGGTTTCTGAAATGTGCCCTTAGGTTCAAGTTTTCAACACAGGTTCATGTTTTCAACATTTGTTCCCAGGCTGATTTCACTATTTGGGGGGCTGTTAAGCCTTTAGGAGGTGGGGGTAGTGAATGAAGTAGGTCACTGGGAGTTTGCCCTTAGGAATATGTTATTCTCGCTCACTTAACATTTCATTCTCTTTGCTTCCTAGTCTGCTATGATGTAAATGAGTCTCTACCACACACACACTTGCATCCATAATCTAAGCTGATCTTCTGTGCCTTTCCTGCCAAGAGGGACTGTAACTATCAAAAACTGTAAGCCAAAATATATCTTTCTTCCCTTAACTTTCTTCTGTCAGGCATTGTCATCACAGTGATGGAAAAGAAGCTGATACAACCACATTGACATAGTTTCCACATGAAAGGTTGCCCCAGGTCTCAGTGCTAGCTTGTGAGCTTCAGAGGGCAGAGAGAGCCTCTGCTTTCTGAGATGGAATCAGTATGTCCACTGGTGTGGAATTATTACTACCGAAGAGCACATTAGTACTTCTCCTTAAATTTTCATTTCTATCTCTAGTTAAAAATGGGGTTAACCAGGCTGGAGATATGGCTTAGTGGTTAAGCACTTGCCTGTGAAGCCTAAGGACCCTGGTTCGAGGCTCGATTCCCCAGGACCCATGTAAGCCAGATGCACAAGGTGACGCATGCATCTGGAGTTTGTTTGCACTGGCTGGAGACCCTGGCGTGCCCATTCTCTCTCTCGCTCTTTCTCTCCTTTTTTCTCTCTCTGTCTGTCACTCTCAAATAGATAAAAATAAAAACAAAAAATGGGTTAACCAATGTTGGAAAGGGTAGCACTTTCTGTCTTCAAAATGAGAACTTCTCCTTCTTGGAATGGAATTGACTGAAGGATAATTTAAAAGGAAACACAATCTCTCACTCTGTAATTGAGTGTTATAATGTCCTATCTGGGATCACCTAGAATCACACTGCACACTCCTATGGGGAATCCCCACAGTTTGGAAAATGCTGTTACAATTTAGAAAACAGAATTAATATTTTTATGATAATGAGCTCACGTTAAATATCTCAGCCACAGAACAAAGCATGAGAGAGTTAGGAGTTTATAACTTCAGAGAAACAAACTCTCTCATTCATCAGGAAAAAAAAATAATGTGATTAATTAAAATGAACAAAGATAAGGCACTATTATAAAAATGATGAAAGAGTAAATGTTGATAATATACCTCACTATATAGGATTTTGTAATGGAGTCACTCTGGCAAGTGACTGTTCCCACTCTTATTTCTCAAAGCACGCAGTGTTTTTATCTGCATTAACAGTCATACTTTAAATAGGGTCAATAAGCCCACATGTAGGAATTACAAGAGTCATCCATATTTTTGTTTTATTTTGCTTTTTTGAGGTAGAGTCTCACTCTAGTCCAGGCTGGCCTGGAATTCACTATGTAGCCTCAGGGTGGCCTTGAACTTGTGGTGGTCCTCTTACCTCTGCCTCTCAAGTGCTGGGATTAAAGGTGTGTGCCACCACACCCAGCTTCATTGCACGTTTTTAAGCATGCCAGAAATCACAGCAATGTCCATATGTCCCCTTTCAAGTAATTTCCATTTCATATTTCAAGATACCTCCAGTATCTCTATTTCTTAAAAATCAACTATTGACCTAAACTTCAAACATCACTAATTAAAAATCCCTCAACTCTATGTCCTTCACCAGTTTAGAAAGAATGAGAAGCTGAAATAAAGACAGAAGACAATGAGTTGACCTGAGTGGAGGCAGAAAGCAGTAAGAGTGGAAAACTTTTAACATTGATTGATTTGCAATAAGCAGTGGATTCTGCAAGCTACAAAATCAAATAGCCAGACAAGATGTACCTATGGGTGCAATAGTGGTACATAAGTTATGGAGGTAATCAAGTGCTCTCTGATTGGAGACATGGCCTCACTTACTTGGAGAGGAATCACACTTGGAGCTGAAAACTGAGTGAAAAGCCTGTGGCTCTTCATTTCAGCATTTATTCAATACTGATGATGTGTGTTATCCTTGTCATAATATTTATAATAATTTTATTTAAAAAACAAACAAAGAATATATTTCCAAATAACGTTGCATAAATACAGAGAAAAACCCTTTGATCTTACTATGTGAGTTATATGAAATAAAATAGACGATTGCTATTGGACCTGGTGTTTACATCCTTCTTCCTCTTGAGGTGACTGAGAGAGACAGGGACAGCAATATGAGTTTCTACTGAGTGCCACTGCAGATGTTTAATAAGCTTCGTGGCAATCAGCCTGTGGCTATGGCACCAAATGTCATTCAAATTGTAGTTGTATCATGCTGGAGACTGTTTAACTATACATCCCAATGTGCTTCTAAGACCATGGGGTGCTGAAGGAGATGGGCAGCTTCATCTTCAAAGGATCCATCATTATTGATAATTTTCCCTCATGGGCCAGTTATTCTTCTTGGGAGCAGATATGGATCCAATTCTTCCTATTTTTGACTACTTAGAGATAGAGAGGCACTGGAAATTGTAGGGAAGGTTTTCTTTCATAGCAAAACAAATGTAATACAAAAGACTTTTTTGTTGGAATATTTTATTGAGAACTTTAATATATAAACATGCTATAATTTGATTGTGTTCTCATCCTATTACTGTCTTTGTTACCTTTTCCCAACCTCATTCACTGAAGACCCACCTCTTTCAAAGTAGTCCTTCATCTGTTTTGTTGTCTCATTTCTTTTGTCATCTTCTATCCTCCATGCCAAAATATAAATGAGCTCAGAACAGCACAGGTCTTAATAGGGTCTTGGTAACTACTGTAGGGTAATGAATGGATCATTAATTTCGTATTGGAAGACCAGTGCCAAATACACATTCACATGTGTGTCTCTTACATTCTTTCTTCCCTCTCTTCCACAAGATTCCCTGAACACTGGAGGGTATGATAGAAACCTTATTTAGTGTTGAGATCTTGACACCCTCTTATTTTCAGCTGTGATTGCCATCATCTCCATATAAAAGGTTCTCTGGCTAGCAGTGTGAGCAGCATTCATTTATTCTGCCACTTCTATTGCAATGTTCTCTGAATCCTGGTGTGTGATAGAAATGATTCATCCTGTACGAATCACTGAGATCTGTTGCTTCTTATCACTTTGAGGAGTCTTGGCTCTCCCCAGTATTTGCCATTATCTGTAAAAGAAGATTCTCTAACCAAAAATGAGAAGAACAATAGGGCATAAACACATTTAGAATATTTTGATTGTCATAATGTCTACATTTAGCCAAGGAATATTGGAAGTCTATGATCTTCCAAGCCATAGGTTTTTGACTCAGTTCTCAGCACCAGGTGGGATTTCCCTTCAATTAAGTGAGACTTCTTATCCAATCAGAGAGCAATTGATTACTCCTGTAACTTATGTGCCACTATTGCACCCATAGGTACATCTTGTATGCTTGGTTGAATTTTTACCTTGCAGGATGCACTTGCTTGTTCACAGGTGAATTTTCTCCTCCAGCAGCTTGCACAGTGCTTTCAAGCATTATGAAAGCTAGCCAATAGAGTTCCTACTTCTATCTCAATTCCAACTTAGTTTCTCAATGTCCTGCAATTGCAGTCTGTATTGTCTTCTGCAATGTGGTTTTATTATGTAGTTCCACAGGCTTAATGTTATAGATGGAAAATGGTTAAACATTCTCCTGTGCAGCACTTGCCTTTAGGCACACATAATAGAGGTAACTACCAAGTTGATCTTCCTGACATATAAAGGAGAAATTTCAGGAATCATTACCACAGGACTTATTGAATAACGGAGGTGCTTTCTATTATCTGAAAGTAATGGAATGCCAGTACCATGCTGTTTTTATTACTATGGCTTTCTAATAGAGCTTTAGATAAGGTATGGTGATGCCTCCTGAGGTATTTCTTTTGCTGAGGATATGCTTGGATATCCAAGGCCTTCTGCTTTTCCACATGAAACTTGAGATCATTTTTTCCTATGTCTATGAAGAACAATGTTGAGATTTTAAATAGAATTGCATTAAATCTGTATATTGCCTTTGGTAGGATTGCCATCTTCACAATGTTAATTCTGCCTATACAGGAGCATGGGAAGCCTTTCCATTTTTACAAGTCCTCCTCAATTTCTTTTTTGAGTGTTTTTATGTTTCCATTGTACAGATCTTCTATGTTCTTGGTTAACGTTATTTCAAAGTATCTTATTTTTTGTTGCTATTGAAAATGGGACTATGTCCCTTATTTCTCTCTCCGTATCTTTGTCATTTGCAAATAGAAAGGCTACTGATTTTTGTGCATTGATTTTGTATCCTGCTACTTTGCTATAGGAGTTAATCACCTTCAGGAGTTTTGGGATGGAGTCTCTCGGGTGACTTACATATACAATCATGTCATCAGTGGATAGAGCTAATTTAACTTCTTCCTTTCCAAATTGTATCCCTTTTCTTTCTTTCTCGTGTCTTATTGATGGAGCTAGGACTTCCAGTACTATATTCAAGAGCAGAGGTGAGAGTGGAGAACCCTGTCTTGTTGCTGATCTCAATGGGAATTCCTCCAGTCTCTCCCCAGTAAGTATTATTTGGGCTTTAAGAGCTTTGTATATTGCCTTTATTATGTTAAGATATGAACTGACCATGCCAATTCTCTCCAAAATTTTGATCATGAAGTGATTTTGTATTTTGTCAAAGGCCTTTTCTGCGTCTATGGAAATGATCATGTGTTTTTGTGTTTAATCTTGTTTATGTGGTGTATTATATTGACAGCTTTCCGTATGTTCAACCAACCCTGTGTTCCTGGGATGAATCCCACTTGATGAAGGTGGATAATGTTTTTAATGTGTTGTTGGATTGGTTTGCAAGGATTTTGTTCAGGATCTTTGCATCTAAGTTCATCAGGGAAATAGGCCAGTAGTTTTCTTGTGGCATCTCTGCCTGCTTTTGGAATTAGGGTGATATTAGCTTCATAGAAGCAGTTGGGTATCTTTCCCTGTTCTCCAATTGTGTGGCACAGTTTGAGGAAGATGGTTTGAGTTCTTCCATGAAGATTTGATAGAATTTAGCTGAGAAGCTATCAGGTCCTGGACTCTTCTTTTGGGGGAGATGTTTTATTACTTTTTCAATCTCAGTGATTGTGATAGGTTTGTTTAGGAGATTAATCTGCTCTGAGTCTAGCTTTAATAGATGGTATGTGTCCAGGAATTTATCCATCTCCTCCACATTATCCAGTTTTGTGGAGTAGAGGTTTTAGAAACAAGTCCTGATGATTCTCCCAATTTCCCTTATGTCTGTTGTGATCTCTCCTTTTTCATTTTGAATTTTGTTAATTTGAAGCATTGATTTTTTTTTTTTTTGCTTGATCAAATTGACTAGGGGTTTGTCAATCTTGTTTAATTTTTTCCAGGAACCATCTCTTTGTGTTGTCAATTTTCTTAATTGTTTTCCTATTTTACAATTCATTAATTTCTGTTCTGATCTTAATTATTTATTTCCTTCTGGAGCTTTTAGGGTTTGATTTTTCTTGCTTTTCCAGTGCCTTTAGGTGGATGGTTAGGTTATTGATTTGGGATCTCTTTGTCTTTGTTATGAAGGCATTTAGTGTTATGAATTTTCCCCAAAGGACCACACTCATTGTCTACCATAAGTTTTGGTATGATGTGTTCTCATTGTAATATGTTTCTAGAAATTTTGCAATTTCCTTTTTAATTTTGTCCACTATCCATTTGCTGTTTAAAACTGTTCTGTTCAGTTTTCAGGATCTGATGGGATTCTTGGTGGGTCTTTTGTTAATTTCTAGCAATATAGCTTTGTGACCTGATATCATGCAGGGAATTATGTCAATCTTCCTAAATATATGTAGGCAGGCTTTGTGACCCAGTATATGGTCTATTTTAGAGAATGTTCCATGGGCTGCTGAGAAGAATGTATAGTCTGTGGATTTGGGATGGGATGTTCTGTAGATGTCCAGTACATCTAAGTGATCTATAGTTTTGTTGAGCTCTCTTACTTCCCTGTTGAGTTTCTGTTTGGATGATCTGTCTATTACTGATAATGGTGTATTGAAGTCCCCAGCTATGATGGTGTTGGTGTTTATTCCTGTTTAATTGTCAAGTACATTTTGCTTTATGAACTGTGGTGCCCCGGTGTTTGGTGCATACATATTTATGATTGTAATATCCTCTTTATGGATTGTTCCCTTTATAAGAAGGAAGTGGCCTTCTTTGTCTTTTTTGATTATTTTTGGTTTGAAGTCTATTTTATCTGGTATTAATAAAGCTATGCCTGCTTGTTTCTTATTCCCGTTATCTTGGAATATTTTTTTCTACCCTTTCACCCTGAGGAGTTTTCTGTGTTTATTGGTGAGATGGGTTTCTTGAAGACAACAGATTGAGGGGCCTAATTATCTGATCCATCCTGTTAGCTTGTGTCTCTTTATGGGTGAATTAAGGCCATTAATATTTAAGGTAATGACTGTGAGATTTGATATGATCACTGCCATATTGTGTTGGTGTATGTGGTTTGGTGTTTTCATGGCCTTTGAAGTTTTTTGTGCCTTCTCTGAGTTTGTAGACTTGAGGACCCGGACTTTGGGTCAAGCCACTACAGCTAATTGATAGTTGACAAAGGCCCTAACGATATAGGCTGGAAAAAAGACAACATCTTCAACAAATGGTGCTGGACAAACTGGATAACCATATGGAGGAAATTGAAACTTTATCCACACATCTCTCCATGCACTGCACTCAAGTCCAAATGGATCAAAGACTTCAGTATAAGACCAGAAACTCAGATACCATTGGAAGGAAATATAGGAAGAACTTTCTATGATATAGGAATGGAAAAAGACTTCCTGAACAAAACCCCAGTAGCTCACAATATTAAACAGTTACTCAACCAATGGGATCACATGAAGCTGAAGAGTTTCTTTAAAGACAAGCATACAATAAGCAAAGCCAATAGATTACCCACAGAATGGGAGAAAATATTTTCTGATTATCCAACTGACAGAGGCCTAATCTCTAGAATCTACAAAGAACTTAAAACCTAAACAATAAAAAGTCAAACAGGCAGTTCACAGAGGAAGAAATACAAATGGCAAACATACCCTTAAGAAAATTTTTATCATCCCTAATTATCAGGGGAATGCAAATTAAAGCAAGTATGAGATTCCACCCTACCCTAGTAAGGATAGAAAACATCAAAAAATCAAATGACAATAAATGCTGGCAAGGATATGGAGAATTAGGAATCCTCATCCACTGTAGGTGGGAATGTAAGATGGTACCACTTTGGAAAGCAATATGGAGACTCCTGAAAAAGCTGACTATAGAATTACCAACAGACCCAGTTATTCCCCTACTAGGCATGTACCCTAAAACCTTTAAACCACAGTCCAGAGAGATTTGATGAACCATGTTTAGTGGCAGAATTCATAAGAGCTAAGAGCTGGAATCAACCCAGATGTCCATCACTCGAAGAATGGATAACTAAGATGTGGTATATCTATACAATGGAATTCTACACAGCAGTAAGAAAGAATGGCACAATGAATTTTGAGGAAAAATGGTCAAACCTGGAACAAGCCATTCTCAGTGAACTTACCCAATCCCAGAAAGAAAATTGCCATATAGTCTCACTCACCTAGACACCTAACCTGAATCTATCCAAGATGCAGACAAACCCAGCAGGAATCTGGAGGACTAGACAATAGGGTGGGTGCTTAGGGAGGGGAAGGTGAGGGAAGTGGTGAGAGACACAAATCTACACCCAAATGCAATGGTACCATAAAATTCTGCACCCTAAAATGAAGACCAAATGGCTGAACCTTCACCAGGCCCTTAGAGGGAAAACGTGAGTCACAAGGCTTCTCTCTCTTTCTCTCTCTCTTCTCCCTAACTCTTTTATATTAGTTATCTTTTTTTTCCTTTTCTTACTGGTCACTGACCTGTAACTCCCAGTACCAGCATGTGGCTATCATTCACAATGAGCTTTTGATCATACAGACCTACAAGGTTTCCTAAAAGAAAGACAGGTTTCTGTCAGAGTACTTGATGACGCACCAAAGATAAGTGGTAAGACCCTACTGCTGAAGACACCACATGAGTTTGACATGTAAAATGGAATGACATGGCTAGAAGCTGGAAGAGAGTCAGTCCCCAGACAGTCAGCGCGTCTAGTGCTAGAAGGTGCTACGTGGGTGACTTGGAGAAAATGACCAATATCTCTCCAAGCAACTCATGGTCTCAACTACTTAGCAGCAAATAACCTGTGGTGATGCTCACACAAGTGTAATACTGGCACACATCCATGTTGGGAAACCAACTGCTCTCCGTTTGGCTAACTGATCCCCTCAGTGGAACGGGACCCATCGCTGGAGCTTGGAAACAAGTCATAACCATATCCAAACATGAGCCCCCTCTCCATTATCAAGCTACCACCAATCGTGGGTTACAAGAAGGCCTACACCTATTAAATTCTCTATAAAAAAAAATAAGGATTATCCCATTTGTCTGGTGCTAACTTAGTCTCCATTGGAGAATCTGCTTCTCTTTTTCAGATAGACACAGATCCTAAGGAGAAAACCACCCCATCATACCTCAAAAGTGCCCCAGCTGAAACTAAGAACAACTGGTGAAACAAGCAAGGGTGCTGTTTTCTTTGTGAACTGGGTACTAGCACAAGCGTGAAAGAGATTGACACAGAGAACAATCAACTCCTACCATGTCAATATCCAGAGTCCCAGAGGCCCCCAACACCTCGTCACTGAAGCAGACAAAAAATGAACCCAACATGGCTCACAGAAATTTTGTGGAAGTGGTTGCAGAAAGAATGTCAGAGCAACACGTTGGGTCATGTTATGCAGAGACGTTTCTCCTACCCACAACTGTGGGCTAACTCCACAATGCATGACCCATATACCTCAACAAGGAGGGGCTGGGGGAGGGGGTAGGACATGGATGAGCCTAACACTGGTACAACTTGACTGTATTCACTGAGTACAAAACCAATTAATAAAAAATTAATAAATTAAAAAAAGAGAAAGTAATGGAATGACCCCTCTAAAATGTACCATGTACCATGATCTACCTCTCTGTTTCTAAATACATTTGTGATTACTTGGCATAGAATGTTTCTTGCCTCAGTTCCACCTACATGACTTATGTAATGAATAACTTTTGATTTATTTTTGTAATAATCTCCCTTGTTTGACAGCAACTTTGTGGTTTAACTCCCATCATGTGTTTCCAAGGAACATCTTGTGGTTTTCTCCAATAAAATCTGACTCTCTGAGCAGTTCGGGGCTGCATTCAGAGATCCCAACCTCTAGGGTGCAGTCCCGATGCATAGGTTCTTACCCAGCATTCTGTGAGTAAGGGTCTTACTTGAGCAACACCATACCCCACAAAATCTTGGGGGCTCATACAGGATCAACATTACAAGAGTCCCCCCTCTGACACTGGGGTGAATGGACTGGGCAAAGACCCCCAATCTTGGCCTGAGAGCCAGATCTCCATCAGTCTGTATGTTCTTGCTGTTGGAGCCAGTAGCAAGCCAGTGAAGGGGAACTTTCTCCTAGGATGACCAGTCCCTTCTTTTCTCTGGGTAAGACATCTCCAGAGGTGCTTTGTTTTTTTCTCATTTTCTGGTTTTGCACGCTTTTCTGGGTCCAAGACGGAAGCTACACCCAGCTTTAATTCCCCTGGATGAGGGATGGAGGGGCTGCCCCTGACCATCTCTGTCTCTGTTTGGAGATTTTGAATGAAGGTCTGTTCCTGGTTCAGTGTCAGTTTGGCAGCCATGCAGCAGTGCCAGGAAAGTCAGGATTGCTAGTATACTTGTGTTTGCTGTTGTGGTTGTGTTCATGTGTCTTGTCCTTGTCCTTGTCTTCAGAGATATGGGTCAAAATCACTCTATTGAAAGATTGCCTTTGGAATTGGTTAGGAAACACTTTAAAGATTTTCAGAAGAAAGCATTAGAATTGGGTGACCAAGTTTTCCTGGAAAACTAAATATTTATTGTTAAATTTACTGGCCAGCATTTAACATGGGGGGGGGGCACCAGAGGGCACCTTTAACTTATCTTTATGTTACTCTGTACAAAACAGATTTTCTTCTCTCCAGGTCATCCAAACTATGTTCCTCACATCATTGCATGGCACTTATCTTGTCGAAGAACCCCCTGATTGGCTAAAGAAAATGCTCCATCCTTCTACTAGCATTTACATTCTTATTGCTAAACCTAAATCTCTCAAAACAAAGAAGAAATACCTCCACCTTAAAGGTCTCAGATGCCACAGCCATCTTCCAATCTGCAGAAACCCCTTCTTAGCCCTCCCATTCATGCAACAGTTCCTAATACCAACTCCTCTCTCAATATACCACTTCTAACTCTCCTGAAACACATCAGCCCTCTGCTACCATCCTCCCACTCCTACAGGCTCCCCTGATGACAAATTTTCCACCTGGTGTGCCCCCCCCCATATGTTTATGGTTTATACCCCTTTTTCACTAGCGATTTGTATAACTGGAAGAATCAGAATCCCTCTTTTTCAGAAAAACCTCAGAATCTTTGTATCCCTTCTTGAGACAGTCTTTATACTGATCAGGCCACATTGGAAGACTGTCAGAAACTCTTGCAGATTCTGTTCACAGCAGAGGAATTAGAAGGGGAGCCAAGAAACTAGTGTTGGGAACTGATGGCTGCCTCATGGAGAATTCTAATGTTATTGACAAAGTTTTCCCTTCAACACAACTGGACTGGGATCCCAACACCACTGAAGGTAGGGCATCCCTTAAACTCTTTCACCAGACTCTGATGGGTGGTCTCTGGGCAGCCATTCAGCACCCTAGAAATTTGTCTCAGGTGAGTGAAATAACACAATGGCCCACAGAGTGCCCTGTTGCTTTCCTAGAGAGGCTACAGGAAGCATACAGGACATACTAGGACATACTGCCCCATAGATCCTGAGGCCCCTGAGAATAGATGAGTTATTGTTTTGTAACTCTGTCTACACCAGATATTAGAAAGAAGATTCAGAAAATAGAAGGCTTTGAGGGTAAACTTCTTTCAGAGTTATTAGAGATTGTTGCCAGGGTCTATAACAATAGAGATGCTCTGGAAGATAGACAGGCTATGAAAATGGCTAAGGTTATAGTGCCTACCTTTCAGAAGGCACAGGACACCACAAGAAAGCCCTTTCATAACCAAAGAGGAAATGCTGGTGGACCCCAGGACAAAAGCCCCACTTAAGAAGGATCAATGCACTCATTGTAAAGAAATGGGCCATTAGAAGAATTAATGTCCCAAATGAGGTCAAAAGACCACACCCATCTTGTAATTAACAGTCTGAGAGGGTGAGGGCTTGAATTGCTCCCCCATGCTCAGACTAACCCTACAAGTGGGGGGAAAACTGTCAGGTTCCTGGTTGATACTGGCGCACATTTTTTCATTCTTCAAAAAGCCAATGGTTCCCTCTCAGGAGAACAGAGCCTGGTCCAGGGTGCTACTGGATCAAAACTTTACCCCTGTACCACCAAAAAACAAGTGGACCTTGGACAAGGTACTGTGACACATTCCTTCCTTTTTATCCCCTTAGTGCTCATACCCCCTGTTGGGGAGAGACTTATTGCATAAATTGAAAGCAAAAATTTAATTTGGAAGCCAGGATATAAGTGTGTCTATTGACAAGCCAGAAATGTTAGTGACTGTGCCACTGGGAGAAGATTATCATTTATTGGAGAGCCTCATCAAAGAGAAAAATCAGGACCTCCTGAATATCTTACAAGACACGTTTCCAAAGGTATGGGTTGAAAGCAATAGCCCCAGACTGGTGGCCAACCAGTTACCAGTCATTGTAGAATTAAAAAGAATGGCAACTCCACTATGAGTCAAACAATATTGTATGTCTCTAGAAGCAACATGGAGCTTAAAGAAACCCATAGATACATTACTGGAGGATGGCATTTTATTATCTTTCCAGTCACCCTGGAACACCCCCCTCTTGCCAGTAAACTAACCAGGAACTGGAGAATATCTACAGATCAAGATCCGAGAGAAGTAAATAAATGGGTGTAAGATATACATCCCACTGTGACAAATCTTTATATTTTGCTCAGTATGATTCCACCAAAAAGGCAAATTTATACTGTCCTTGACTTAAAGGATTCTTTCTTTAATATCCCATTGGCAAAGGGAAAGTCAACTCATTTTTTCCTTCAAATGGACAGATGTGGAGCAAAGCACCAGTGAGCAATTAACCTGGACTAGGCTTCCATTGGGATTTAAAAATTCCCCCATCCTCTTTGGAAAGGCTCTCTATAAGTACTTGCAGACTTTCTGCAAGAAGACACCTGATGCAGCTCTAATATCAGCCTCTGCCCTGGTGCTCACAGACTTAACCAAACCCTTCCACTTGTACATGGATGAAAAGAAGGGGATAGGGGTGTCCTAACCCAGAGACTGGGGCCATGGCATCACTCAGTGGCTTACTTATCTAAAAAGTTAGACCCAGTAGCTGCTGGTTGCCCCACTTGTGTCTGGGATATTGCAGCTGCTGCTATTCTGTCAAAGGTTGGAGACTAACTTTGGGAGAGACTTTATTGACTACAGCTCCTCATGTAACAGAAACTCTTCTAAGAGGTCCTCCTGACCAATGGCTCTCCTACTCCCACATAACCCACTATCAGGCCTTGCTCTTAGATCAACCAAGGATTTCACCAGACCGAGCTCTGAACTCACCCTCCCTGCTGCTAGAAACTGATAAGGTGTCAACTCCTCTCCATGACTGCCTAGAGATTACCTTCACCTTCCACAGACTTCACCTGGACCTGATAGATGTGGCTTGGCCAGACCCTGATCTGTTGATATATTCACATGGCAGCAGTTGTGCCTGGATGGAATCAGGTATGCAGGGGCCACTGTTGTGAGTATGGGAGAAACCCTGTGGCCTGAGGCCCTGCCTAGGAGTATGTTGGCTCAGAAAGCTGAACTGATAGCACTGACCAAGGCCCTGATATTGGGAAAAGACAAGACAGTGAATATCTACACAGACAGCCATTATGCCATTGCCACAGCACATGTGCCCATCTACCAGGAAAAATGACTATTAACAGCAGAAGTTAAAGACAATAAAAATAAAAATGAAATTCTGGACTTATTGGCTGCCATCTGGTGCCTGCCAAAGAGGCTATAATCCATTGTCTGGGTAATCAGAAAGGGGAAACCACATAAGTAAGAGGGAACAGACTGGCAGACCTAGCAGCAAAGAGTGCTGCTTCTCAGAATTCATCAGATTGTCTAGTCACCTGCCTAGAACCCACTCTTTTTGAGAGACCACATACATGGAACATGATCTATAGCTCACCTCTCATTTGATGAAGGAACAAGGATGGAGTCAACTGGAGAATAGGTGGCTGTTGCTGCCCCTAGCCCTGGTTCAGAGACTGGCTAAGCAACTACATGAAGGAACTCACTGAGGAAACAGGAAGCTATCCGAACTTACAAGGAAAGAGTTTTCCTTCCAAGGTATGGAGTCAATCATCAAGAACACCACCACCAACTGTCAGGCCTGCAAATAGACAAATGCCTTTTCTGGTAAGGTACCACCAATGGGGAGAGTGGGGAGCAGAGCCAGGTAGATACTGGGAAGTTGATTTCACAGAGGTAAACCCAGGTCAGTATGGATATAAATATTAACTTGTATATGTTGATACCTTTTCAGGATGGATGGAAGCTTTTTGGACCAAGACTGGGACAGCCCAAATGGGAGTTAAGAAATTGTTAGAGGAAATAATTCCCCACTATGTGTTGCCCCTCAAAATAGGATCAGATAATGGGCCTTCCTTTGTGTCAAAAATCACTAAGAAATTGACTAAGATGCTTGGGATTAATTGGAAATTACATTATGCCTATCATCCCCCAAGTTCAAGGCAAGTAGAAAGGATGAATCAGACCTTGAAGGAGACTCTAACTAAATTAACGATAGAAGCTGGTGAAGATTGGGTCTGACTCCTTCCCTTCACCCTGTTAAGGGCCAGGTATACTCATGTAAAAGGAATCACTCCATTCAAAATCATATATGGAAAACCCCCTCCCATCTTTCCCCAGATGGACCTTGAACAGTTAACTGACTTCACTAATGAAGGGCTACTTCACTCTATGCAAGTCTTGCAGAGTGTCCAAGAGTCCATTGTTCTGTCAGCTAAGGTTACTTTTCAGACACCCACTATTCTTTCTATGTTAGACACAATGTACTCCTTTGTTAATGCAACTAACTCAAACTTAACTAATGACTGCTGGTTCTGTTTAAACCCTAAATATCCCTGTTATGTAGAAATAACTGCTAACAGTACAATAGGGGAAGAACTACAGCTGAGGAAAATCAATTACACCAGGGCAGAAAAAGAATGTCCCTGGGGAGGACCTAAGCCAGTAATAACTCTGGGGGCCATTAGAGAAAGAGGATTATGTCTCAAGTCCTCAACCTCTCTTCAAATTTCTCTACTTTTCAACAAAATTGTGAAAAGACCCTGGAAATAAAGCCAGAAGAAAATGAACAGGCACTTCTCTTTTTTTTTTTCTTTTACTTCTTTTTTTTAATTAATTAGTTTTTTATTCAGCAAATACAGTCAGTTTGGTACCATTATTAGGCTCATCCGTGACCTACCCCCTCCTCTTGGCCCCTCCTTGCTGAGGTATATGGGTCATGCACTGTGGAGTTAGCCCACAGTTATGTGTAAGATAAATGTCTCTGCATATCATGACCCAACATGTGGCTCTGACATTCTTTCTGCCCCCTCTTCCGCAAAATTTCCCTGAGCCAAGTTATGTTCATTTTTGGTCTGCTTCAGTGATGAGGTGTTGGGGGCCTCTGAGGCTCTGTTTCTCTTGTTTGGTAGGAGTTGATTTTTCTCTGTGTTGATCTTTTTCCCCCTTTTGCTGGTATCCGGTTTATCAGGAAAATAGCACCCTTGCTTATTTCACCAATTTTTCTTAGTTTCAGCTGGGACCCTTTTGAGGTATGATGGGGTGGCTCTCTCCTTAGGATCTACATCAATCTGAAAAAGAAAAGCAGATTCTCCAACAGACAGTAAGTTAGCACCAGGACAAATGAGATAACCCTTACTTTTTTTTATAGAGAATTTAATAGGTGTAGGCCCTCTTGTAGCCCATGATTGATGGTAGCTTGATATTAGAGAGTGGGCTTATGTTTGGATATGGTTCTGACTTTTTCCCAGCTCCAGATATGGGTCCCATACCACTGAGGGGATCAGTTAGCCAAATTGAGAGCAGTTGGCTTCCCACCATGGCTGTGTGCCACTATTGCACTTGTGTGGGCATCACAACAGGTTATTTGCTGCTAAGTAGATTAGACCATCAGTTCCTTGGACAGATATTGGTCATTTTCCCCCAGTCGCCCATGTAGCACCTTCTGGCACTAGACGTGCTGACTGTCTGGGGACTGACTCTCTTCCAACTTCCAGCCATGCCATTCCATTTTACATGTCAACCGCATAAGGTGTCTTCAGCAGTAGGGTCTTACCACTAACCTTTGGTGGGTCATCAAGTACTCTGACAGGAGTCCAGGCTTCCATGGAAAGCAAGGTTGTGCACGCCATGAAAGAGTCACTTTCAGGAGACAAGTCTCTGTGAACAGCTTGGTTTAATCAATAGGGAAATGAGTTTATAAGCAGTTGAGGGTCCTAAGAGGATTGGAAGTACAAGGTTGCTTGCTGATGCCTAATTAGCATATGGGGACATACATTCCAGCATGTAGGCAATGGCAGGGGAAGGGACTATGCAAAGGTTCCTGGCTGATACCATATGAGAAGTTTCCTTGGCAACTGACCAAAGGTCACCAAAAGTGACCAAAGGGTTATGGGCAAAGCCTAAGTCTTTTTTTTTTTTTTTCTTTTGAGGTAGGGTCTCACTCTAGCTCAGGCTGACCTTGAATTCATGATGTAGTCTCAAGGTGGCCTCAAACTCATCGTGATCCTCCTACCTCTGCATCCCAAGTGGCGTGTGCCACCATGCCTGGCTGCCAAAGCCTAAGTTTTATCTGAATGTTCAGGTATCCCGTGTTTAGAGAGATAGTGGCCTTACTTCCTGCCAATCTCGGGGCCCAATATTTTTTTCAGGGGTCCAGGCTCACTCTGACCCCAAAGAATGGGGAGAGGATCCTGGATCACTGCAACTCCCAAGAATGGGGGGAGGAGCTCCCCTGGCAGTCTGGTCCCTGAGATATGATCAGCGGTTCTGGCTGCTGCAACCTCTCCATAGCCTGGGACCTTTCTGTCAGACAGCTTAGGTTTGCTTTAGCCCAGGGCCCTGCCTATGTCTGACAGTTAAACATTCTCCTGTGTAGCCCTTGCCATTAGGAACATAGGAACACATAATGGAGGTCATTACCCAAGTTTATCTTCCTGAAAGATAAAGGAGAAGTTTCAGGAATCACTACCATAGGCCTTATTGCAAAATTCAGGTGTTTTCTGTTATCTACAAGGAATTGAATGACCTGTATGTGTACCATGACCTTCCTGTACCTCTCTGTTTCTAAATACCTTTATGATTGCATAGCATAGAATGTTTCTTGCCTCAGTTCTGCCTATGTGATCTATGTAATGAGTATCTTGTGATTTTTGTTATAATAACCCCCTTGTTTGACAGCAACTTTGTGTAACTTTGTGGTTTAATTCCCATCATGTTTTTGCAATGAACATCTTGTGGTTTTCTCCAATAAAAACTGACTCTCCAAGCAGTTCAGGGCTCCAGTCATCTTACTTGTGTTACACCGTACCCCGCAAAAGTAGATCGCTCCACATTTCTGGGATGTACTGCTAAAATAGGCTCAGTTTAGGGGACAAGGGATGTATTTCAAGCTTACAAATCCACGGAGAAGCTCCATCAGTGGTAGAAGAAGCTGTTCCCATACATCCAAACAAACAGAAACAACCAAACAGCCAACAAAACCCAAAAGCAGAAAATATAATACTGCCATGAAGCAGGACCCCAGAATTCAGGTTTCTCTGCATACCTTTGGGCTGGAATTCAGATCTGCCCCTAGTGACAACTTAGGGCTGGACCCCAAGATCTGCTCCCAGTGACCCCTCTCTAGCCAGGTGGCTGAAGATCTAAGCTAAAAGTTTAATTTTTAACATCTGAGTGTATGGGGAACATATATTCCAACTACCACAGTAACCAAACACTTGGGCAATGGCCTGTATTGTTTTGGGGCCTCATTCATCTCCCTGACCAATAGCTCACTGTGGGGGTGGTGACCGTTTTCTGGCATCAGGATTTACCTGAAACAACCCAAGGCTTCAGAGTAAAGCTTTCTCCAACTTCATAAGTGTACTGAAACCCTCTCTCTCTCTCTCTCTCTCTCTCTTAAAAATAAGTGTGTGTGTGTGTGTGTGTGTGTGTGTGTGTGTGTGTGCCTGGAAAGATGGCTCAGCAGTTAAAGTGCTTGCTTTCAAAGTCTGACAGCCAGTGTTCAATTCCTCAGTACCCATATACAGCCAGATGCAAAAAGTAGAAGTGGAGTTCATTTTCAGCAGCAGGAGGCCATTGTGCACTCATTCTCTCTCTTTCTTTTTTTTTCTAATTTTTTTTTTTGGTTTATTTATTTATTTGAGAGAGACAGAGATAAGGAGGCAGAGAGAGAGAGAGAGAGAGAGAATGGGTGCGCCAGAGCTTCCAGCCTCTGTAAACGAACTCCAGATGCATGCGCCCCCTTGTGCATCTGGCTAACGTGGGTCCTGGGAAATTGAGCCTCGAACTGGGGTCCTTAGGCTTCACAGGCAAGCGCTTAACCCCTAAGCCATCTCCCCAGCCCTCTCTCTTTCAAATAGCTAAACAACTAAATAATAGATAAATAAATAAATATTTAACAATATATATTTTAATTAGCTAATACAATATATTTCTATAGTTCTTACCCATACCATCTTTAGTTTAAATACCCCTGTCCATATCCTTCCTCCCTTTCCCCTGTACCCTATATCCTTCCACCCCTGTGTTCTGATCCATGTGCCTGTCTACTACCCCCTCCATGCTTTTCCTCTCTTCAAACCTCATTTTAACTTCCAACCACTAATAACTGACACTTACTACAACTTACAATCAAGTCTTATTATTACACCTATGACAGAGAACAAATGGCATTTGTCTTTCAGAGCCTGTATAACCTCACTTAGTATAATTTTTCCCAGCTGCACCTACTTTTATTTCAAATTGCATAATTTCATTATCCTTGACCACAGATAGAACTCCATTGTATGCATGTATCATTGATCAGTTGTTGGGCATCTAGGCTGATTCCATTTCCTATTGTGACTAGAGCAGCAATAAACATGGCTAAGAAACTATCTCTATAGTAAGGTATAGAGTTTTTAGGGTATATACCCAAGAATAGTATATCTGGGTAAAAGAGTAGATCTACTTTTAGGTTTTTGCAAAACCTTGATACTGATTTCATTATGACTGTATAAGTTTATAGACCCATCAACAGTGGCAAAGTTTCCTCTTTCTCCACAACCTCACCATTATTTGTTGTCATTTGATTTTTTGGTAGCTATTCTGACCATGGTGAGATGGCATCATTATGGCCTATAGTTCTGCTATACTGATGGGTTTTTTTCTTTTTTCTTTTTTTTTTTTTACTTTTGGAGTGGTAAGCCAAGAATTATAGACTATATAGACTGATGAGAGTTTGAGAATGCTTATTGCAAACAGTATTGAACTTTGAGGCTTAGCTTTTGAGTTTTCTAAGTGAAAGGAAAGACTGCAGAGGACGTTTTTAGAACTGGGCTACTGGCATAAGGGCTGGCTGCATTCTGCTGCCCAGGCCCAGAAAGTTGATCAAAATTAAATTTGTATTGGACTGATGTGCTTAGATAAAGATATAAGACTGAGAGACTTAAGATTATAAGTTGGAAAACCTCAAGCAAGTTAAAATTACATGCACTGAGACTGGTTATAGGTTACTGAACCTGCTGTTGTAAACACATTAGCAATATTAAGGAAGATGGCTCAATTTTTTTACATTAAAACAATTGAGAGGATGACAGAGGAAAGACTATAATAAAAATACAAACTCTTTTAGAAAGAGTTGACTAGAAATAAAACCTGCTTTGCAAGTTTATGATTTATTTCATCCCTAACTTAAAAATATGGCTGTGTCCTACACACCTGGTATTAGTTTTGAAAGCATAAAAATATGTAAAGTGGCCATAAGTTCCACACAGTTCCAGTAGACACTGCTGAGATTCAGCATGAGGCAGAGAATGATGACTCTGATAGGCTGAAAGAGACTTTGGAAGATGGACCATGGTTTGCATGGAGACCCAAAGATGTTTTAGATATACCAGGACTATGCAAGAGCTACCATAAAATACACTGTTGGCCTGGGATGAAAGTGTTCCCTGGCTACTCTGCCAAGCTAGAGGGGTGGAACTAAAAAACCTAAATACTGTCAGTCAGTGGTTATATTGGGCCTGAAGTACAGAAGTTTGATGTTTGCTTGATGGTTGTTGAGTTTACATTATTCTAGTCTCTCTCTGTTATGCCTTATACCAGTTAAAATGTTTACTCTGCCTTTATATGTTGAAAGTATATAACTTGTTTCATTTTACAGGACTCATAACTAAAAACATCTTAAATCTCAGAGGAGACTTGGGACTTTAAAACTATCTTAAGTTGGTCAAGACTGTAGAGGCCTTTAAAATTAGACTAAATACAATTTACAATGCATAATGGTTTTAAATATATTGTGGGTCAAAACCAAAATGTGGTAGTTTAAATAGATGTCCCCCAATATATTCAGTGTTTTACTAGTTTGTAGTTTAGATCTGCAGCCCCCTGGCTGGAAAAGATGTAATGGTGGATTTAGGATTCCAATCCAAATATATACAAAGTGCCTGGTTCCGCCTGGTTCCTGAAAAGTGTGCTGTACAATATAGTTTTTGACTTTTTGCTTTTTCTCTCTCTGCCTGTCCTTTTAAGAGGGAGCCAACATCTTCTGCCATTATAGAAATTCCCCTGGACCTGTAAATTTCAATAAATAGCCCTTCCTCTATAACTGTGCCTGATTTAAAAGTTCATCTCAGCAAACCTAAAGCTGTCCACCACAGGTATCTTCACAAGCCTGGACACAGGAGCAGCCAGACCCAGAGTGTCTATAGGTGAATTTTCCATTCTATCATACCAGCTGTCAGAAAGTCTAAAAGAAATCTTGGATCAGATCAACTCCATAAAAGATCAACTTGATTCCCTGGCTGGTATGGGCTCCATCTACTGACAGTGGAAAAGGGGGATTATGTGTTCTCCTTCTGCAACAATGCTGATTCTATACTGACAGGTCCCAACTGGTTTGAAATGGAACCTATAAGCTTGTGGACCAGGAAAACAGAATTCAAAAACAAACTAATGCCTCTGGATGGGTTTTTTGATCTCTCCCAACTTGGTTATTCTCCACATTCACTCTCTTCCTCCTAATTATTCTTCTGCTTGCAAATTTTACCCTGTCTTTTAAATATTTTATAGAAGCTTCTTCTATAACATCTTAATGCTATCATCCAATCCACTACCGAAGAGGAAATAAAAAGAATGCTACTTCTTCAATCACCCCAGGCTCGAAACCCAACATCTGGCATTCCCTTACAGCAGGAAGTAGCCAGGGTTCTTCTTCCCAGATCCCATACATGTAAGAGTCTAGAATGGAGGAGTAAAACAAGCACAATAATGTCTTTGTTGAGGTTCTCAGGAATTCAGCAGATAACTCCTGGATGCCACAGAGTCTGTCCAGATATCATAAAACTGCCACCCACCCCATTATCTGGAAAGAAAGCAGTCCGCTGATTTACCACCTGGGGGAGCAAGACACCTGACTGGCTATTTCGAAGAGTTTGCTTCCATCACTCACCCCTCTCCTTCCTCACTCTGCTAGCACAACTCTGCCTTTAGATAAAATCCCCTGCAAAAAGCTACACTGGCACTTCATGTTCCCAGAATCCCAGGACTGTCGAAATACAAAGAATCCCTCTATGACTCACCTCTAATAAAGCCTAAATCCTTGCCTACCAGATTTCTACTTGCTTCCTCCTTTCAAACTCACCTCTATTTTTTTTTCTTTATAAATACAATTTTCAATGTGAGATGGTCATGAATCTACTGGAGCCCAGGGGTGAATGTGGCAGCTTGAATGTGTGTTCCTCATAGACTTAGATGTTTTATTAAAGCTTGTGGTTTGGGTCTCTAGCTGCCTGTCTAGAAGAGGTGTTTCTGGGGATCTGTGCTTGGGGAAGATCTGAATTTCAGCCAAAAGGTGTGGAGAGAAGCTTGAACTCTGCCTGGACCCCTTCTGTATGTTGCTTCTGGTATTTGCTGGCTGCTGATGGTTTCTCTCTCTACTTGGATTTATTAATGGAAGCCGCCTTCTTCCACCATTATGGGACTTCCCTGGCTCTGTAAGCTTGAAGTAAATTCCTTCCTTCCATAACCTCTGTCTGGTTTGGATGTCCATCCCAGCAATGTGAAAATAACAGCAGATGTAGAATAATGTGTACCATAAAATGTATGACAATGAAAATAAAAAATAAATAATCATATATTTTGTTCAAATTTTCTTTCTAGCTTCTATTCCTTTTTCAAAACCATAGGGATCCTTACTATGACACAAGCAAGATCCAGGGTCTGGCAACCCTGTGATGCTCATAGGTTACAATGAATGCATTAGTAGCTTGCTATCACAATAGAATTTTTCCTTTTGTGGAAATATTAAATTCCACTGCAGTCTGCACAGAGGCCTCAGCAAAATTGTCATGGTTATTAAGTCTTGGATCATATGTTAATGGTCATATTCAAAAACAAATGGTACAGAAACATGAATTTTATTTTTGGGTTTATTTTCCTTAAAGGACAATGTTTTAGAAATGTGCATTTTATTTTGGGACTTGTTTTAAGCAAATGGTGATGGTTGGCCAAGTTTCTTCAAGATGAAGACACTGTGTGGATAGCTCTGCAAATGCTAAAGCAGCTTCATTTTAGTGACTCACATCAAATATTTGCATTCATGCTCAGATCAGACTGGAAGACAGGATATTACTAGAAACAGAAATCCTTCTCATACAAACTCAGAATATATCCTAGTATATTTCAGATTTTAAGTTTTAATTTTCTTACATTAGTGATATTAATAGTGGTAGAAAAAATAGAAATGAAACACATCCTGAGTGAGAATTGCTGGTGATAAAATATTCCTCTCATTTACTAAGCTACTTAAAGGACTAAAGAACCTGACAATGTCTGTTGGGTGTGACTGGTTAGAAATTTCAGAAGACTGCATATATTACTCCTAATTCTTTCATCACCTTATAAATTGGAGGATTCTCCTTCTCATAGCTAGAGATTCATCATATGTTGAAAAACAAAAATTAGGACTTATGACTGAGATATTTTGGTTTCTGAATTGTAACTGTGGCAAATATATGCTGCTGGCTTAGACTGGAAGCATTTCCATCTTGCCAATCACTCATGGCTCCCCACAGTAAGTACCAAGTTGGGAAGGGCTGATTTAGAGGCATAGACACTGGTAGACAAGGTGTTCTGGTCTCTTTGACTGTGAATTTTAAGTATACCAGTCTTATATATTATGTGTCTATTTAAACTGAAGCATTTTCTCCTGGTGGGAAAAAGAATGCTGGTAAGACTCAGTAAGTTCATGAAACTTAAACACATCAGGAAACCTAGACAGTAACAGGACTCATAAGGGTTATAAGAGCAGTAAACAATTGTTGCAAAGAAGAAGCTGTTTATGGTGTATCTGCCTACAAGTTAGGCAGATAGTTCATAGGATGCAGCTTTCCTGAGTCTGTTTTATGCTGGGGTGTGATTTTCATTGATACAGCTACCTTGAGTCAGCCATGCTCTAGTCCTCCTCAAACATTTCTCTTTCTACCTCACCTGCCACACCTTGGAGTAATGTCAACTAAACTTGTGTGGAATCATATTTTTGGTCTGACTTTGCTGCCCTATAGTAGGGGTTCATTCATGTCACCACAGGAAAAGTCAGACCACTAGGGTGGACAGCAATGGAACCAAACAAGTCAATGTTTCCAGCTAACAGAATCTGGGATATTTCCAGAACCTCAGAATTAATTTATAATTGTACTGAGGGCTTAAGTCACAACCACTGAGTTGGTAACTGTTGTAGTCAGCTACATGTTGCTGGGATGAATAGCCAACCAGACACCATTTATAGGAGGAAGAGATTTATTTCAGTTTTACAGAGTCCAGGGGAAGTTCCATCAATGGTGGAAGAAGCTGGCTGTCATTCATAGATCCAAGCAGAGAGACACAGCAAACAGCCACCACCACCACCAAGCACAAACTGCCAGAGCAAACTACTCTCTCCATACTTTTGGGCTAAAATTCAGATCCACCCCCAAATGCACTTTAGGACTGGATTCAGATCTGTCCCTAATGTCATGCCCCTCTAACAGGAATGTGCCTGTTAGGGGCTCACATAGGAGGTTTAATTTTAAAAAAAAGTACTGCGTCTGTAAGATCAAACATTCAAACTATCACAAGTGAATGCATTCTTGATCCAAAGACTCATCATGTGGACATTTGTTATAGAGTTATTATCATGTTCCACTTGGTGTTCACAATAGAAGTTGAAGCTAAACTCTTGCATCCACCTTTCCATTCTTGAGCAAACAAGATGGTCCCAACCAGACCTTTGGCATGAATGTTGTTACTCACCTGATAAAAATCAGAGTATTTTTTTTCTTTTTTTCTTTATTAGTTAGTTTTGTATTCAGCAAATACAGTCAGTTTGGTACCATTATTAGGCTCATCCGTGACCTACCACCTCCCCTTGGCCCCTCCTTGTTGAGGTATATGGGTCATGCATTGTGGAATTAGCCCACAATTATGGGTAAGATAAATGTCTCTGCATATCATGACCCAACATGTGGCTCTGACATTCTTTACACCCCCTCTTCCACAAAATTTCCCTGAGCCATGTTGTGTTCATTTTTGGTCTGCTTCAGTGATGAGGTGTTGGGGGCCTCTGAGGCTCTGGCTCTCTGATTTGGTAGGAGTTGATTTTTCTCTGTGTTGATCTCCTTCCCCCTTGTGCTGGAATCTGGTTCATCAGAGTATTTTTTTCCTAAGAGAGGACAGAAAAGAAAACCCAGTTCATTAGATATCTTCCATATATTTGGAGGAGTGAAACTCAGGTTTGAAAATAAATCATAGTTAGCATGTTAAAAAGTCTTATACTCCTACTCCTTTCTCCTTCCACCCAGGCCAACTCATTGTCTTCCGTTTTTATTTCAGTTTCTCATTACTTCTAAGGTGGTGAAGGATATAGAGTTGAGGGCTCTTAATTACTGCTGTTTGAAGTTTAGGTCAGTAATTGAATTTTAAGAAAAAGCAATGAAATAGAAAGTACCTGGAAGGGGGCATATGGACATTGTTGTGATATCTGATGGGTTTGTAAAAGTGGTATGACTTTCATGCTTCCTCCAAGTGGGCTTGTTGACCTCGTTTAAAGTATGACTGTAAATGTAAATTAAAACTTTTCTCATGGGGCCTGAAGAAATGGCTTAGTGGTTAAGTTGCCGCTGAGGGCTAAGGAACCAAGTTCAATTCCCCAGAACTCACATAAGCCAGATGTTCATAGTGGCACATGCATCTAGAGTTTGTTTACAGTAGCTGGAGGTCCTGGTGCACCCATTCTCACTCTATCTGCCTCTCTCTCTCTCTCTCTCTCTCTCTCTCTCTCGTAAGTGAATAAAGAAGTTAAATATTTTTAAAAATTAAAATAAAAGCTTTGCTCATGAGATGGTGGAGAATTTTTTGGGAGGTTCTTGAAAGCTTTATAGGCTTCTGGGTCCATGTGAAATATGAAAGAGAGAGAAAAATATACTGGCATTTCTTTCAAACAATTAAAAATATAGAGAAACTCAATTCAAGGAGGATGCCATTCTGTGAGATGCTCTCCTTCCTGGGTCAGCCATCCCTTAGCCCAAAAGAGTCAATAATCTTTGAAACCAAAGCTTATATTTCTGCATTTGATAGAATGTCCATAAATCTTCCATTTCTTTGGGTTTTCCCCAGAAACTGTGTTGTTTTTACATTGTGTCTACTCACGTAAGGGGAATAAAAGCTCCAGCAGACTTCTTGCCACTGTGCTTCCCTCCTGAACTGTTCGTGGCTAGGCACCCTTCACAGAAGTGAGCACTGCCTTGCCAACCTGCTTTGGATTGTGTTGTCATTCTTGGACCCTTGACTCATTTCTAACACATAGGAGGACAATTTTACATCAAGAAAGAAAAAGGATCAGACAAGGATGGGATTGGCTTGTTCCCTAAAGAATCTCACCCAGGATGTTTCAGGTCATAGTCTCTATCCCTGGCTAAATGTAGATTCCCCTCCAACATTTGATTGGGCCATTGGGTCTGAGGTGGCTAGGTCCTTAGTGTGGGGCACTTGTGGCTTGGATACTTGAGCCTTATCCATTATCCTCATGGTATAATTAAAGTATTCTAGTTCTTGTGTGTGCCTTAAACTATGGAATGTATGGCTTCCCTATACCAAATACATTGAGATCCAAGCTGGTTGCCAGGTGTCTATTGTTTATAAAATAAAACACTCCATGGGGTTCTGTCCCGTGTGTTCTGTGCAGCAGTGCACTATCAGTTGGGGCAGATCTGCAGGAGCTCTAGGCCCCAGTGGGTCTGTTGCCTGCCATGCATCTTACTTCCCACTGCCTCTGGGGAAGATCCATGTTTTCATGGTGTCTGAGGATTCCAGCCAAGTCTGGGCTGCTCAGAGCCTCCTTGGCAGGTAGGATTAGTGTTGCTGGGATGGCTGTCATGATGGTTCAGGTTCAAGTGAATGTGAGGTTACAGAATGGAGCCAAAATGTTTTTTCTTTAATTATTATTTGAAGACTAATGAAATCTCTGAAAAGCAAGATTTAATTATAAAAGTCTCCAGAAGACTAAACCTTAGCTCTTTTGAACCACATGGAAACACTAAATTTGGCAGGAAAGAGTAAAAATATCACAGGACATTTTCTTTTTGTAAGATAGTAAAGATTAAACCAGGCATTGTGGTGAATGCCTATAATCCTATCACTTTTGGGGGTGGTATAAACAGAAGTATCAGGAATTCAAGGTCATTCTCAGCGCCATAGCAAGTTCAAGATCAGCCTGTGCTACATGAGTATTTGTCTCATCTAACCAAGCAGGAGCTGAGGAGATGATTTAATCAGTAAAGCACTTTCTGGGAAAGTGTGAGGCCCTGATTTTAGGTCCCCAAAACCTTTGTGAATGCCAAGAATGCATGCTGGTGCTAGGGAGGCAGAGACAGGCATATCCGCAGAGCAACAAGGATAGCTAGACTACCCTGACTACCTGAATCTATGACCTCTGAGTTAGTGAGAGACCCTGTCTTAATAAATGAGGTGGAAGAGTAACTGAGGAAGAGAACCTGATAATATCAACTTCCAGCCTCCATGTGCACATGCACAAACATGAGCATGCATGTATGCATTCACACCACACACACATGCATATATACAAAAATACAACCCAATAACACACAACTTGTCCTCTAAATATTTATGTTATGTCCATATATTAGTGCTGGTCTCATCTTTGGTCAGAGAGGCTTTCTTTTGCAGATGTTGGTAGTTGCTGGGGAGCAAACTCAAAACTCATCAAAGTGCTGAGAATGTTGAATGTTGAGTAAGTAAAGGCAGAAAGAATATAAGAATGTATAAACCAAAGAATGGGGACAAGCATTTGAAATGTCTTCTGGACATGAAGTTGGTGCTGCATTTACAACCTCACAGTGACTGTAATGTCCTGCACAATACTGGGCCCATCAACACTTTGTCATGGATGATGGAGGAGAAACAAAAAATATATCAAAGAAGAGGAGCAACTATAGGAAGAAAACATTCAGTAAAAGGATAGTGGAAGGATGACAAAAAGGGTAATGGGAGGGGATTATTATCAAAATTCATTGGACTTGTACAAAAATGTTAATAAAAACCTTCAGAAGGAATTCAATGAAAGCTGACATACAGTCTTATTTTCTGTTGCTTCTGCTACCACTGCTTTTATTGTCTTTTGTAAAGAAGAAGGAGGAGGAGGGGGAGGAAGAAGAGAAGAAGGAGGTAGAGGAGGAGTAGGAGAAGAAGAAGAAAAACTACTCTCAGGGGAAGGCAAGGCTATCCCCCCAAAAAACTATATCTTTGCAAATGGACCTGAACTTGAACATGGCTCCTCTGCATCAGACACTATAGGCTGTGCTGGACTCCAGTTCAATTGTCTGTAAATATGACTGCTCATACAACCTGCGTCATCCCCTGATGCTATCCACAGGCTTTGTAGACTATAGATCAGTGACTTTACTCATTGCTATGAGAAAATACCTGGCAAGAAGCAGCTTAAGGAACGGTTTGTTTCACTTTATAGTTCATTATGGTGTAAAAGAGGTGGAGGACTGGCTAGTTGCATTGCATTAATTCAGAAAACAGAGGGAGAACAGGAAGTGGGGCTGGACTATAACTTCAAGGTCAGTCTCCCTGTGACCCATTTCCTCCAGTGAAGCTTCACCTCCTAAAGGTTCCACAACGTTCCCAGACAGCGCCACCTGCTGGGAATTAAGTTTTCAGACACTTGAGCCTATGGATATTCACATTCAAACTTAGCATCCTAAAAGGCTATTCATATGCCAATCACTTATTAACAAAAAAAGAAGAAGGAGGAGGAGGAGGAGGAGGAGGAGGAGGAGGAGGAGGAGGAGGAGAAGGAGGAGAAGGAGAAGGAGAAGGAGAAGGAGAAGGAGAAGAAGAAGAGGAAGAAGACAACGACGACATACACAGCCAAGGCAGCTGGTGGTTGCTGACTACTTTGTGGGAATCCAAAAGGACCTGGTACAAAGTCTGTCTCCTAGGAGTCCACAGTTTGCTTGAGATTTCAGACTCCTGGTAACATCTATCCTGCAGTTCTTCTTGAAAGAATCACAGGGGGAGCAGGTTTGGAGTGGAGTAAGCTTCTTGAGTGGAAAGTGAGAGACATTTATTGTCCAAGACTGAGAGTGACCTCAGTTCAGAGCAGAGCTGAAGAGTAAGAAAAACAAAAAGCATTGAGGAAAATTAGGAACAAGGCTCATGCCCCTTTATATATGGAATTCCTGTAGACAGTAATAGAGAAATAGCTGTGGCACATTAAACCTACAATGCCATGTTGTGACCCAGTGATTAATTGGGCCTTGTTGTCTCTACATTTTATTAGCTACATACTGGCTGTGAGGTGTTATGTGACTTTGGCAGATGATGCTTGGTCTCTGAGGTGTAGGTTGTTGGCCCCAGAGGAAACCAGATGGCAGATGCACACTTGATATTCCCAGCATGAGATGCAGTTCCATTTTCATGGACAAAACAATTATTCATGTCTTGCTCATTAGTAATTAAAATGTTCTCTAGCACTCAACAAAAATTCAATGTTGTTTGGGGAACAAACTGCTTATGTTGTCAGAGCAGAAACCTTATTTGGTTGGTTGCAGAAGTCTCTGTGAATCTGCACAGCTCCAGAGCTGTAGTAGTATATCTGCCATACCCTGTAGGGGTCATGAGTGTACAAAGATTCATACTCACTCTGTGAAGCATGTAAAACCAGAAGAGTTAGTATTGCCAGTCAGAATGTAGTTTCCTATGGATGGCTCAAATGAAGACAATTTGAGACAGGGGTGACTTAAAGAGATGTTGGCAGGGTGTCAAAAACCCAGGAGGGGCAGGAGGAACAGAGAACCTAGCACCAATGGAAAACTGTCACCATACTTAATGTTGCAGGGATAAGATAAGGTAAGTATGTCACTGCAGCCACTCCATAGTCAGTTATTAGCCTTTTTTCTAGCCATAAATCCAAAATTGACTCCACTCCATCGGAAAGAAAACCATCACTCAGTTCCACTCTAGCCACATGATCCATCCCACTGATCCATCAGATTTATTAGGGTACTCCAGTTGGCATTTTGCTGAGTCACTGCTCAAAATTAACTTTATGGCTCAAGTAATAGCTCATTTTGACTCACAGTGCCATATGTTGCTTTCTTCTGGGTCCAGATACAGATCTACTTAGATGGAGGTCTGGGTGGTATGCAATGTCCAAGGCCTCTTCACTTTCATGAGACTCTCAATCTGCTATTAGGGATACCTTGAGTCTACTTTATACAAATACTCATTCTCTAGCAGTCTTATCTGGCTTCCATGGATGGAATTCTTGTGCATGAAGCAGCATTCTGGGATGATGAAAACAGAGACCATAAGATCTTATAGCTCAGGGCATGGAAACTAGGTCATAACCACTTTTGCAAGGTGTTGCAGATTCAAGGCTTAGGAAATAGTTCCGTTATCTGAATGGATGAATGGCAAAGTCACAAGGCAAGTGAGTGAGCCCCCTGGGAATGGGTTGTACCAGCACTCAACAGTGAGCACCACCACTGTGGGACAAGAAGCTATTCTAGTCATGAGCCACATTCAAGAATCAGATGTTCTGTCTGGGCCTGCCAAACTACTTTCATGGGAAGGTGTGTGGCTTATGCTATGTCCTGGATGGGAGCACATGGGGTTCTTCTTAAAGTATGCCAGAGTGTAGATTATTAATTTGTATGAAAAGTGATCTAGAGGTGTCACCATAAAATACTTCCTGAATGGGTGCTATTTCTCCACCATAAAGTATTATCTTCAGATATACTTCCTGGATGCAGACATCTTCCCAGTGCCCAAGCCATATATCAAGCACCAAGAACTCATTTTTTACATAGTTCATTTCTGAGTGGGTAAATAAACATACTTCTGGGAGATTGTTACCCTTTGAGCTAAAGATAATCCTTAGTGTGGCTTACTCTTACTGCTGCATGTTAGTGTGTATGTTCTTTTTGTTGATGTATACTAAAAGCATAAAAAAGTGTAAATGTATTAAAAGCAAGGAAGCAATCTAATTCTATTGCACTAAAATTGAGAGTCAGTACCTGAGTCTCTCTCGCATTCCTTCTATTCATGAATGCCTCCTCCAAAAGGCTAGTAATATCAATTAAAAGTTATACATTAGTTTGGCCTGGTATCAAATTTTGTTATAAAACAGTACAGCATGGAACCGTCTATGTTGACTTCTGCTTTTCATGATTTTTTGGAATTACATCCATAATGTTGCACATCTTTTCATTTAATTCATGTTCATTGTGAACTAATTTATTAGTTAATGTTCAGTATCACTGGTTATTTGTCCATTATATACGTAGTGAACATTTGTGTGGTATTTAGTTTGAGAGGCATTTCAAAACATGTGTTTTGCTGGACTTAATATCATTCATTATATATATCATTCCCTATGTTTTTTTCTGAAATATTAACAATCCATTTGGATACCTCAATCTAGTTTTATAGCCTAAATGAATGCATACTTCTCCTTGAGTATTATGTAGCCCCTGATCTATACTAGTCCTGTATACTTATGACTAAAAATGTGCTCATTGTGTTGCTAGTTGCTAGCCTAAGGCATGTCTTTGTTAGATGACCCTTTCCGGAAATTGGAGTTATCCCTAAATGCAAACTCCTTTCTGAACATGCACCCTAACTGTGGGTCTAATTTTAAGCAATAAATGAGCAACGATGAATGCTGCTTTTTGGAAACATGGGCTTCTTCCTGGATTTTATGCTTACAAGGGCAGGGGACACAGAATCTGAATGATCCCTGTTATAGTCAGCTCCATATTGCTGGGACAAAATTCCAAACAGACAAAGTTTATGGGAGGAAGGGATTTAGTTCAGGCTTACAGATCCAAGAAAAGTTCCATTAACAGTGGAAGAAGCTCTTCCCTTTTCCTAAATCCAAGCAGAGAGAGAGAGAGAGAGAGAGAGAGAGAGAGAGAGAGAAAAAAAAAAAAAAACGCTTGCAAACACCAAAACCAAGTAGCAAGTAGCAAGCAGGAATCCAGAGCTCAACTATCTTCTCTACACCTTTGGGTGGAAATCAGATTCCCCTCCAGTGACACACCCCCTCCAGCAGTTTGCTGCAGACTCAAGCAGGAAGTTCAGTATAAATAAAAATTTCTGAGGCTATAGGGGACATACATTCACATTCAAACCACCTCAATTCCATTGTCACTTACTGTATATCATCACTGGTGATGTCTGTCAGACTATCTCCTGGATGGACCCTCTGTAGCTTGGCACTTCCTGGATGTACTCTCACAGTTAGCATCTTACCTTCTGATATGTTGCCTATTTAGGTATCCTTCTTTTCCATTTATTTAGCATAGCAGAGACCATCCCAAGAAGATCTGACATGAAGGGGAAATAAATCTCACCCATGCTTGCTTTCCTTAGTCCCATGAACAAGTAATGCTCACCAGTAGGGGATGGGAGGAAGGGAGATAAATGTTTCCTGAGAAACTTTGACTAAGGGGTTACAACTCTAGATTACTACAGAAGCTTAAAGAACCACAGTCCCTGGAAATCCATTATGATGGTGGAGACAGTGATGATAATGTTGGTGATGATACAAGTGGTGATGACAAAGATAGTGATGATGATGTTATTGATGGTGGTGACAGTGATGGGGTGATGAGGATGGTGATAGTGGGGATGATGGTGCTCCTGATGATGGTTGTGATGGTGATAGTCATGATAATTATTCCCCTTTCTCTGTTTATGTGTGTGGAGACATCATATGTCAAGAGGAAAATTGCATTGAGCAACTGATATATGATCAGTATTTAATAAGGAGGGAGTATACTCATCTAACATTTAGACTAAAGACTATTTTCTATAAAGGGAAGAGAAAGGAAGGGAGGAGGGTACTTAATAGGTTGTCATTGTATACATGTAAGTAGAAGAATAGATTAAAGGGAGTGAAAAGGCCCAAAGTGAGGTCAGGGGAAGAGATTGAGTAAAGCAAAGGTGGAGGGAGGGCTAATCAAAATCTAAGAGGATACAAATAAATCATATAGAATCCTCTGGTTTTGGACAATGGAACACTCAGGAGGCATAGATCATTGTTAGAAAATTTTCAGTGCCAGAGATGGGATACCTCCAATGAATTGTTGGCCAGGGAGGTCCCTGATGTCCCCAAAACCTTATAGGCCATTGCCAAGGCCCTTGGTTTCCCACCAGGAATAGATGGTATGACCCTATTGCTGAAGACTCCACATTCTTGGGCTGCAAGGCCACTGAGAAATCCTGCTGGAACTGAGCTGATAACCTCCTCCATGTAGACCAGCTGAGAGAAAGCTGGAAGAAGCCATTCTATATGTAGTTCAATGGGATAAAGAGATAGCACCAGTGAAGATACTCAACAGTGAACCTTGCAAGCCTTATAATTGGCCAGCCAGGCCAAATGAGCCAACAGGTGCAATAGTGGCACATCTATCATGGTGGAAACCAACTGCCCTCCAATTGGACTGGAGGCCCGCTCCATGGGAGGGAATACATCCCTGATACTGAAAACTTAAAGCAGGGGTAGTCATGAGCCCTAGGGGTGTAACACCTGCTGATATCTGGATAAATGTATATACTATGCTTATCAAACTGCCCAGTAAGCACTTCTCTTAATATTTATACCCTGATATTAATGCTACTCTCACTTTGGGTAGAGAATCTTCTCTTTTCAGATGGCAGTGACCTTGGGAGGACTCAGAAGGTATCATAGTGCTGGAAAGAAGTGACTGGAGTACTGAGTAACATCTCGATCACACCTTCCAAGGCTCAGGGTCTAATGCGGAAGAGGTGGCGGAAAGAATGTAAGAGCCAAAGGAAAGGTAGGACTCCTTACAACGTGCTCCCTCCAGACATAAAATGGCCTGGATATACATGACCTCATAGTGCCTGACACTACCTAAACAAGACCATCATAAGAGGAGGAAAAGATCATGACATCAAAATAAAAGAGAGACTGATTGAGATGGGGAGGGGATATGATGGAGAATGGAATTTCAAAGGGGAAAGTGGGGGGAGGGTATTACCATGGAATATTTTTTATAATCATCGGATGTTAATAAAAATTGAGAGAAAAAAGAACACAAGTACAGTTACTGCTTAAACCAACCAATCATGTAACCGCCCCCTACATCTTTGTTCAAATCCCTATAAAAACCCTGCCCTCCCGCTAAGCCACTCTGGGCTCTTGTATGGATCCACTGCTCTGGTGAAGTCAAGAGACCGAGCTTAAGCCCGAAATAAAACTCCTTGCCTTTGCATACAATAAAAAGACTATTTTCTCTGTGCTTCTCTTAAAAAATGCAGTCTAAACAAGATATTATTCATTCCCCGGAATTTATTTTTACTTTACCAACACATATTAACCCACAGCCCACAATCCTAACTGCATTCTTACTCTCATCAACAAGCCATTCAAATTTTTTTTTTAATAATGAGACATTTAATGGTAAGCACAATGTCAGCTGCAGTATATTTCCCTGACTGTAATGACTGTTACCACTACCAGAAAAACAATAATGAGTGTCCATTTCATCAGGTGTCAGAGCCACCTGCAGTATGAACATGTGCTTTTCCTTGTCTTTTAGACATCTTAATGGAAACTTCCTTTCCTCAGGATAGAGAGGAAACAATGAATCAGGACTCAGAACTTGGTCCTGAGCTCTGTGACAACTTCCTATGTGACCTCAGACATTATTCAATGCCTCTCCTGGCTTGTGATAATGCATGAATTTAGTGCCTAGGAATCTACAAAAGCATTGTTATCACATTCCTTAACCCTAAAGCTGATGCCCAGTCTTCATTATACTTGAATGTATATATTATGCCTTGGAATCCTCCATCCTCTTAAAATATTTCTTCCCCTTGACTTTTCGAGTCTCCAACTCCTGACACCAGCATTCTTACTGGAATCCTGCTTCCTCTCAGGCCTTTGTGTAAGCTAGGCTAGTTATTTCAAAGTACAATTTGGAGGATGGTCCTCTTTATCAACCAACCCTCTATCAAGCTCCATCTCACTCAGAATAATAAATAGAATTTCCTTACCAATAAATAGAATTTCTTTACTGTTGGGCCTTGAGAGGCCCAGACGTGAGGCCTAGTGGAACTTCCTGAGCCTAGCTAAAGTTTGGCAACCTGTCTCTGCCAGCTATGACTCAGCAGGGTGCCAAATTGCCTCTGGCCTGCTACTTCTGCAAAAAAGTTACAGTTCCCACGTGCGCTTAGAACCAATCATTTCAAAAGTCACGGTATGCTTATTGACCCTTACACCTTATCCCCTTCTGAGATCCCTGCCTTCATTCTCCACATTATATAAACACCTGCCTATTACAATAAAATGAGATCCTGCTTCGACAAGTCTCCCTACTCAGTGTGGTTTTTCTCCGGTGACTAGGAGAGGTTCTGAGTCGTTGACACTCACCATCCCGCTCAGCCCCAGGAAGAGACCGGCGGGACAGGCTCTCCTACAGCCCTACCTGCCAGTGATCCTGGCAGACTGGCGCCCAAAGGGGGGCATCTCTCCAAAGGAAGAACACTGATGGGCCAATCGGTCTGTGGGTGAGTGTACCCTCATAAATTATGAGGCAGTCCTCATATCTAATGTGCTGACCTTTGCTTCTGTAACCTGTGCTTGCTTGTCAACATCTCTTCGTTCCCTTTCTTTTTCCTTTCACTTTTGGTTTGCCAGCAAGCTGCATCTGCGGGGTTTGTATTTCTGAACGGGTCCTATGTCCCTGGTAGACACACCGTGTGGGCAGACCTGGAGGAGACTCAAGGCATATTTCCCCCTCATTTGAGTGGGGACTCCATCCCAGAAGACAGAGCAAACTTGCTGGGGAGATTTGCTCCCATCTGTACCATGTTTGGTATCATTGAGTGGTCCCCTAAGGACACAGACTCATCTGGCCATCACGGATCTAAATCTGAATTTAATTCTGCAGCACGTTTAGCTATTTTTTGGGTCCTTTGTGTTTGTGTTGTACTCCTGTGTCTGTGTATTGAAGTTGCCCTAGGCCTTAGAAAGGCTGTCTCAGAGGATGGACCTAATTCCCCCTGGGAGGAGACCATCCCCCATGGTTTGGCTCATCATCAGTGTACTACCCAAGATTGGAAAAACCTTGCTAAAGCTGTTCTTTCTGGCCCCCTGTACATAAAGTGGTGTGCCTTCTTTCAGGATGAGTGCCGTACTCAGGCTGAGCGGAATCAGGCCGCTCAGCCCCCAGTCCCAATCACCTTCGGCATGCTCTTGGCCACCGCTGACACATTTTCCATGGGCCTCCAGCAAGCTGCCATCCTTGATCCATACCAGGATCAGGTGCGGGCTTTGGGAATGGCCACATGGAGGAAACTAGAGGAAGGCCCATCTGAGTCCCCCATCACAGGAATCACACAAAAGGCTAGTGAAGACTTGGCCACCTTCATAGAGAGGGTTGAAAAGAGCCTACAGAGAAAGTTCCCCCCTGGTTCCCTTCATTAAAATGCTGGTCTGGGAAGGTATGATGAGTGACCATAAGCTGGCATGTGCTGGGTTAAAAGATCACTCTATGAGTAAATGGATTATAGCCACCGAAGACATGGTATCCAGCTCCCATCAGGCAAGGGCCATGGTGTCAGCCCTACAGAGTGCCCACCATGGAGATATGGCCGCCCTAGTTTGTGCCCTTCAACAGGCCTAGGGGGGAAAGGGGAGGTCTTGTTTTGGGTGCTGCAAAAAATGTCACTTTGAAAGAGAGTGCCCCAATCGGACAAAAAATACCCCAACAGTCCCTGTGGCCCCTAACATGCCTCGTACCCCTTGCCCCAGGTGCAAGAAGGGGTTCAACTGGGCCAAGGATTGCAAATCCAAGTTCAACCTTCAGGGTGAGCCTTTAAACTCCCCCAGGGGCTATCCCCAGCCCCGCTACTCACTGGCCCATGCCCCTGATTCTAGGACTAAGGCCAAAAATGACACTGGGGCCGACCGCACTGTCTCTCTCGAGGAAACAATTTGGCTAATAAAATGGCTTCTATGCCTGAATGTAATACTAATTAGAAAGGAGGAAGTCCCTCCTTCATGGCAGTTAGTCCCTGGTCCGCCTTTACTTGGTGTGGGTGGACAATCAATGTCCTGGGAAACAGCCAACTGGTAGCCCTGGACTGATCATGATAGTAACTGTGGGGAGGTGCACCCTCTAGTGGTGTCCGGCCTAACAGCCAACCTCCTGGGTCAGGATATACTTGGAGAAGCTGAGGCTTATATCACCACTAAAACTATAGGAAGCAATCCTCGAGGGTTCCTAATCATCTTTGGCAAATTGATGTCACAAACTATTCTCCATTTGGAAAGCTTAAATATATTTTTCTTTCAGTCAATACCTTTTCCCGTGCCCGCTGGGCATCGGCACATGCCTGGGAAAAGTCTAAACATGCTATTAGCCATATGCTTCAATGCTTTGCCACCCTTGGACTACCTGACCAAGTTAAGACAGATAATGGCCCCTGCTTCATAAGCAAGGCCTTTATAGATTTTCTCCAGACCTGGAAAATCTCACATTCCACAGGCATCCCATACAACCCCCAGGGCCAGGCTATCGTTGAAAGATATCATCAGACTCTCAAGTCTCAATTACAAAAACAAAAGGGGAATCCTTACCCCCACACGACCAACCAAAAAAGGCATTATGTAACCTAAATATTTTAAATTTTTCTAAAGAACATAAACAATTATCCCCTTTTCTAAAACATTGGTCCTCATCCGTTACCTACAGTTCTATCTGGGTAAGATGGAGGGACCCATTGACTAGGGCCTGGAGAGGACCAGACCCGCTCCTCACAGCAGGGAGAGGGTTTGGATGTGTCTTCCCTCAAGATGAAAAAAGACCCATTTGGGTGCCAGCAAGAGACCTAAAATATTTGTCCCAACAAGGGGACACTGACAATAACTTCTCCAGGGAGTGTCCCACCCCTGAGGACTGTTCCTAAAATGGTCTTCACCCTGCTAAACCAAACAACTCCCTCCCTTGGCTCCCTGCTGAGTCATAGGTGGCCAGAGACAGGTCGCCAAACTTTAGCTAGGCTCAGGAAGTTCCACTAGGCCTCGTGTCCAGGCCCGTCAAGGCCCAACACTTTACCATCTACCTCTTTGTCCCATTTAATTTCTTCACTTCTTACTCCTCCATTTATTCATTGTACTTCAACAATGATGCGTATTGCTTTTCTTTCTTTTTTTATTAGTTATGTATATAGTGTGTATACAGCCATGATGGTACCATCATTAGCCTTCTCCCTGTCATGCCTCCCTGCAGATTGTGGGGGCGGCCATCAGTTATGGGGGTGAGGCAATGTCTCTGTGCATAATGACCATGGCTCTAGCAATCTTTCTGTCCCCACTTCTGCAAATTTTCCTGAGCCGTATTGGATTCATTTTAGGTCTATTTCAGGAGCGGGAGGTCTTGGGAGTCTCTGTGTCTCTGGATATCTGGTTTGGTAGGAATTGAGTGTTCTCTGTGTCTGTGTCCTTCACCCTTGTGCTGATACCATGTTTACCAAGAAAGCATCACTTTCTCATTAACCCACTAACTATATGGCTTCAGCTTGTGCCCTAGTGGGGTGTGATGGGCTGATTCTCTTCTTAGGTTCTACATCCATCTGATAAAGAGAAGCAAATTCTCCATTGGGCAATCCTCAGGGCAAGATACATGGATACCCATTATTATTTTAGAGAGAATTTAATAGGTGTAGGCCCTTTTGTAGCCCACTATTGGTGGGAGATTGATATTGGAGAGCAGGCTCATTTTTGGATATGGTTCTGACTTGTTTTCCCATTCCTGGTATGGGTTCTGTTCCACTAAGTGGATCCATTAGCCAAATCAAGAGCAGTTGGTAACCCACCATGGCTGTGTGCCACTATTGCACTTGTGTGAGCATCATGTTAGGTTGATTGCTGTTGAGTAGCTTAGACCACGAGTTGCTTAGTCAGATGTTGGTCATTTCCCCCCAGTCGCTCATGTAACACCTTCTGGCACTAGACAAGCTAACTGTCTGGGGATTGACTTTCTTCCAGTTTCCAGCCAGGTTGCTCCATGTTCTGTCCCAAGAGCATATGGTGTCATCAGTAGGGTCTTATCATTAACCTTGGGTGGGTCATCAAGTACCCTAACAGAATTCTGTCTTCTTTTGGGAAACCTTATAAGTCTCTCTGATCAGCAAATCATGCTGGGAGTTCCAGGTCAGTGCTAAGGTAAATAAGGAAGAAAAAATATAGGTAATATAAAAGAGAAAAGAGAGAGAGAAAATGGGAGAACACTGAGGATAGTCTTTGTCATACCCTCTCCAGGCCCCTGTGAATCAGATATTCTCTCTAGGCATCTGATGAAGGTTTGACTTTTTAATTTTTTGTTTATTTTTATTTGTTTCTTTGAAAGTGACAGACAAAGAGAGAAAGAGGCAGATAGAGAGAGAGAGAATGGGTGTACCAGGGCCTCCAGCCACTCCAGATGCATGTGCCCCCTTGTGAATCTGGCTAATGTGGGTCCTGGGGAATCGAGCCTTGAACTGGGTTCATTAGGCTTCACAGGCAAGCGCTTAACCACCAAGCCATCTCTCCAGGCCAGGTTCGATGTTTTAGTATGTCTTTCAGGATGTAGAATTTTTTTTTTCTCTTTAACATTTTCTTTTCTTTTTTTTTCTTTTATTTTTATTAATTAGTTTTGCACTCGGCAAATACAGTCAATTTGGTACCATTATTAGGCTCACCCATTACCTAACCCCTCCTCTTGGCTCCTCCATGTTAAAGTATATGGGTCATGCATTCAGGAGTTAGCCCACAGTTATGGGTAGGATAAATGTCTGCATATATTGTGGTCTAAGCTACTCAACATGTGGCTCTGATATTCTTTCCACCCCCTCTTCCGCAAAATTTCCCTGAGCCATGTTTGGTTCATTTTTGGTCTGCTTCAGTGATGAGGTGTTGGGGGCCTCTGGGTCTCTGGATCTCTGATTTGGTAGGAGTTGAATTTTGTCTGTGTTGATCTCCTTCACCCATGTACTGATACCCGGTTCACCAAGAAAACAGCACCCTTGCTTGTTTCACCAATTGTTCTTAGTTTAAGCCAGGGCTCTTTAGAGGTATGATGGGGTGGCTCTCTCCTTAGAATCTACATCTATCTGAAAAAGAGAAGCACATTCTCCAATGGAGAGGGAGTTAGCACCAGACAAATGAGATAACCCTTACTTTTTTACAGAGAATTTAATAGGTGTAGGCCCTCTTGTAGCTCACGATTGGTGGTAGCTTGATAGTGGAGAGCAGGCTTATGTTTGGTTATGGTTCTGACTTGTTTCCCAGCTCCAGCTATGGGACCCATACCACTGAGGGGATCAGTTAGCCGAATCAAGAGCAGTGAGTTTCCCACCATGGCTGTGTGCCACTATTGCACTTGTGTGAGCATCACAACAGGTTATTTGCTGCTAAGTAGTTGAGACCATGAGTTGCTTGGACAGATATTGGTCATTTTCACCAATTCTCCCATGTAGCACCTTCTGGCACTGGATGCTCTGACAGTCTAGGGACTGTCTTCCAGTTTCCAGCCATGCCATTCCATTTTATGTGTCAACTGCATAAGGTGTCTTCATCAGTAGGGTCTTACCACTAAACTTTGGTTATCATCAAGTACTCTGACAGAAATCTGTCTTTCTTTTAGGAAACCTTGTAGGTCCCTCTGATCAAAAGCTCATTGTGGAAGATAGCCCCATGCTGGTAATGGGAGTTACAGGTCAGCGCCCACTAAGAAAAGGAAGAAAAAGTTAACTAATATAAAAGAGATAGAGAGGAGAGAGAGAGAGGGGCTGTAGAAGATTAAGGTCAGTCTTCATCATACCATCTCCAGTGTCTTGTGGGTCAGGTGTAGCCTCTAAGGGCCTGGTGAAGGTTCAGCCATTTGGTCTGCCTTTTAGGATATAGAATTTTATGGTACCATTGCGAGTTGGGTCTAGATTTGTGTTTCCCACCCCCTCCCTTTCCCTCCCCTCCCTCCCCACCCATCCTATTGTCTAGTCCATGAGAAGCTTGCTGGGTATGTAAGGCATCTTGGGTAGATTCAGGTTAGGTGCTGTAGATGAGTGAGACTATGTGGAGATTTTTTTTCTGTGATTGGGTAAGTTCACTGGGAATGATCTGTTCCAGGTTCAACCATTTTTCCTCAAATTTCATTGTGTCATTTTTTCTTACTGCTGTATAGAATTCCATTGTGTAGATATACCACATCTTAGTTATCCATTCTTCTAGTGATGGATACCTGGGTTGATTCCAGCTCTTGGCTATTATGAATTGAGCTGCTACAAACATGGTTGAGCAAATCTCTCTGGCCTGTGGATTGAAGGTTTTAGGGTAGATGCCAAGTAAGGGAACAACTGGGTCTGTTGGTATCTCTATAGTCAGCTTTCTCAGGAGTCTCCAGATTGCTTTCCAAAGTGGTTGTATCATCTTACATTCCCACCAACAGTGGAAGAGTGTTCCTACTTCTCCACATCCTCGCCAGCATTTATTTTCATTTGATTTTTTGTTGTTTGCTATCCTTACTGGGATAAGGAGGAATCTCATAGTTGTTTTAATTTGCATGTCCCTGATGATTAGGGATAATGAACATGTTAGTAAGTGTGTGTTTGCCATTTCTATTTCTTCCTCTGTGAACTGCCTGTTGAGTTCTTTCCCCATTATGTGAGTGGGGTGCTTGACTTTTTACTGCTTAGATTTTTGAGTCCTTTGTAGATTCTAGAGTTTAGGTCTCTGTCAATTGGATATTCAGCACATATTTTCTCCCACTGTGTGGGTAATCTATTGTATTTGCTTATTGTATGCCTGTCTGCAAAGAAACACTTCAGCTTCACGTGATCCCATTGGTTGAGTGACTGTTTAAGATTGTGAGCTACTGGAGTTTTGTTCAGGAAGTCTTTTTCCATTCCTTTATCATGGAAAGTACTTCCTATATTTTCTTCCAGTAGTTGTCGAGTTTCTGTTCTTATATAGAGGTCTTTGATCCATTTGGACTTACATGTAGTGCATGGCGAAATATGTGGATCAAGTTTCAATTTCCTGCATATGGTTATCCAGTTTGTCCAGCACCATTTGTTGAAGATGCTGTCTTTTTTCCAGACTATATTGTTGGGGCCTTTGTCAAATATCAAGTAGCTATAGTTGCTTGACCCAAAGTTCAGGCCCTCAAGTCTGTTGCATTGGTCTATACTCCTATTTTTATACCAGTACCATGCTGTTTTTATTACCATGGCTTTGTAATATAGCTTTACATCAGGTATGATGATGCCTCCAGAGGTATTTCTTTTGCTGAGTATATGTTTGGATATGTGAGGCCTTCTGCATTTCCATATGAAATTTGAGATCGTTTTTTCTATCTCTGTGAAGAACACCATTGAGATTGTAATTGGAATGGCATTAAATCTGTATATTGCCTTTGGTAGGATTGCCATCTTCACAATGTTAATTCTGCCTATCCAGGAGCATGGGAGATCTTTCCATTTTCTCAAGTCCGCCTCAATTTCTTTTTTGGGTGTTTTTATGTTTTCTTTTCTTTATTAGTTAGTTTTGTATTCAGTAAATACACTCAGTTTGGTACCATTATTAGGAACATCCATGAACTACCCCCTCCCCTTGGCCCCTCCTAGTTGAGGTATATGGGTCATGCGTTGTGGAGTTAGCCCACAGTTATGGGCAAGCTAAATGTCTCTGCATATCATGACCCAACATGTGGCTCTGACATTCCTTTTTTTTCTCTCTTTTCGTTAATAGTTAGTTTTGTATTCATCAAATACAGTCAGTTTGGTACCATTATTAGGCTCATCCATGACCTACCCCTCCCCTTGGCCCCTCCTTGTTGAGGTATACGGGTCATGCATTGAGAAGTTAGCCCACATTTATGGGTAAGCTAAGGGTCTCTGCATATCATGACCCAACATGTGGCTCTGACATTCCTTCTGTCCCCTCTTCCGCAAAATTTCCCTGAGCCATGTAGGGTTCATTTTTGGTCTGCTTCTGTGATGAGGTGTTGGGGGCCTCTGAGGCTCTGGCTCTCTGATTTGGTAGGAGTTGATTTTTCTCTGTGATGATCTCCTTTCCCCTTATGCTGGTATCTGGTTCATCAGGAAAACAGCCCCCTTGCTCGTTTCGCCAATTTCTGTTAGTTTCAGCTGGGGCCCTTTTGAGGTATGATGGGGTGGCTCTCTCCTTAGGATCTACATCAATCTGAAAAAGAGAAGCAGATTCTCCAACGGAGAGTAAGATAGAACCAGGACAAATGAGATAACCCTTACTTTTTTTTATAGAGAATTTAATAGGTGTAGGCCCTCTTGTAGCCCACAATTGATGGTAGCTTGATATTGGAGAGTGGGCCTATGTTTGGATATGGTTCTGACTTGTTTCCCAGCTCCAGCTATGGGTCCCATACCAGTGAGGGGATCAGTTAGCCAAATTGAGAGCAGTTGGTTCCCCACCATGGCTGTGTGCCACCACTGCACTTGTGTGGGCATCACAACAAATTATTTGCTGCTATGTAGGTTAGACCATGTGTTGCTTGGAAAGATATTGGTCATTTTCCCCCAGTCGCCATGTAGCACTTTCTGGCACTAGACGCACTGACTGTCTGGGGACTGACTCTCTTCCAACTTCCAGCCATGCCATTCTAATTTGCATATCAATCACATAAGGTGTCTTCAGCAGTAGGGTCTTACCACTAGCCTTTGGTGGGTCATCAAGTACTCTGACAGAAATCTGTCTGTCTTTTAGGAAACCTTGTAGGTCTCTCTGATCAAAAGCTCATTGTGGACCATAGCCCCATGCTGGTTCTGGGAGTTACAGGTCAGTGCCCACCAAGAAAATGAGGAAAAAAATAACTAATATACAAGAGTTAGAGATAAGAGAGAGAGAGAGGGAGAGGGGAAGTGAGGGAGGGAATATGTGGAAGATTAAGGTTAGTCTTGATCTTACCCTCTCCAGTGTCTTGTGGTTCAAGTGTTCCCTTTAAGGGCCTGGTGAAGGATCAGCCATTTGGTCTGTCTTTTAGTAAGTAGAAATAATGGTACCATTGCCATTTGGGTCCAGATTTGTGTTACCCAGCACTTTGATGCCCTCTCCTCCCTCCCCTTCCATCCTAGTGTCTAGTCTAGGAGATGCTTGCTGGGTATGTAAGGTATCTTGGGTAGATTCAGGATAGTTGCTGTAGATGAGTGAGACTATGTGGAGATTTTTTTTCTGTGATTGGGTAAGTTCACTGGGAATGATCTGTTCCAGGTTCAACCATTTTTCCTCAAATTTCATTGTGTCATTTTTTTCTTACTGCTGTATAGAATTCCATTGTGTAGATATACCACATCTTAGTTATCCATTCTTCTAGTGATGGACATCTGGGTTGATTCCAGCTCTTGGCTATTATGAATTGAGCTGCTACAAACATGGTTGAGCAAATCTCTCTGGCCTGTGGATTGAAGGTTTTAGGGTAGATGCCCAGTAAGGGAATAACTGGGTCTGTTGGTATCTCTATACTCACCTTTTTCAGAAGTCTCCATATTGCTTTCCGAACTGGTTGTACCATCCTACATTCCCACCAACAGTGGATGAGTGTTCCTACCTCTCCACATCCTCGCCAGCATTTATTTTTATTTGATTTTTTGATGCTTGCTATCCTTATTGGGGTAAGGTGGAATCTCATAGTTGTTTTAATTTGCATTTCTCTGATGATTAGGGATGATGAACATTTTCTTAAGTGTATGTTTACCATTTCTATTTCTTCCTCTGTGAACTGCCTGTTCAGCTCTTTGCCCCATTTTGTGAGTGGGGTGTTTGACTTCTTACTGTTTAGATTTTGGAGTTCTTTGTAGATTCTAGAGATTAGGCCTCTATCAGTTGGATAACCCACAAGTATTTTCTCCCATTCTGTGGATAATCTATTGGCTTTGCTTATTGTATGCTTGTCGTAAAGAAACTCTTCAGCTTCATGTGATCCCATTGGTTGAGGGACAGTTTAAGTTCATGAGCTGCTGGTGTTTTATTCAGGAAGTCTTTTTCCATTCCTATATCGTGGAAAGTACTTCCTAAATTTTCTTCCAGTAGTATTCGAGTTTCTTGTCTTATATTGAGATCTTTGATCCATTTGGACTTGAGTGTAGTGCATGGCGAAATATGTGGACCAAGTTTCAGTTTCCTGCATATGGTTATCCAGTTTGTCCAGCACAATTTGTTGAAGATGCTGTCTTTTTTCCAGCCTATATTGTTTGGGCCTTTATCGAATATCAAGTAGCTATAGTTGCTTGACCCAAAGTCCGGGTCCTCAAGTCTATTCCATTGATCTATACTCCTGTTTTTATGCCAGTACCATGCTGTTTTTATTACTATGGCTTTGTAATATAGCTTTAGATCAGGTATGGTGATGCCTCCTGAGGTATTTCTTTTGCTGAGGATATGTTTGGAAATGCGAGGCCTTCTGCATTTCCATATGAAATTTGAGATCATTTTTTCTCTCTCTGTGAAGAACAACGTTGAGATTGTAATTGGAATAGCTTTAAATCTGTATATTGCCTTTGGTAGGATTGTCATCTTCACACTGTTAATTCTGCCTATCCAGGAACATGGGAGGTCTTTCCATTTTCTCAAGCGTGCCTCAATTTCTTTTTTCAGTGTTTTTATGTTTTCGTTGTAGAGATCTTTCACTTCCTTGGTTAACATTATTCCAAGGTATTTTTTGTTGTTGTTGTTGCTATTGAAATAGGACTATGTCCCTTATTTCTTTCTCTGTATCTTTGTCCTTTGCATAAAGGAAGGCTACTGATTTTCGTGCATTGATTTTGTATCCTGCTACTTTGCTATAGGAGTTCATCGCCTTCAGGAGTTTTGGGATGGAATCTCTCAGGTCTCTTATATATATTATCAGGTCATCAGCAAATAAAGCTAACTTAACTTCTTCCTTTCCAAATTGTATCCCTTTTATTTCCTTCCCTTGTCTTATTGCTTCAGCTAGGACTTCCAGTACTATATTGAAAAGCAGAGGTGAGAGTGGACAATCCTGTCTTGTTCCTGGTCTTAATGGGAATTCTTCCAGTCTCTCTGGGCCTTCAGAGCTCCGTATATTGCCTTTATTAGGTTAAGATATGAACCAACCATGCCAATTCTCTCCAATTTTTTGAACATGAAGTGATGTTGAATCTTGTCAAAGGCCTTTTCTGCATCTATCGAAATGATCATGTGGTTTTTATGTTTAACCTTGTTTATGTGGTGTATTACATTGGCAGATTTCCGTATGTTGAACCATGCGTTGCTTTGACAGATATTGGTCATTTTCCCCCAGTCGCCCATGTAGCACATTCTGGCACTAGATGCGCTGACTGTTTGGGGACTGACTCTCTTCCAACTTCCAGCTGTTTTTATGTTTTTATTGTACAGATCTTTCACTTCCTTTGCTTAGTGTTATTCCAAGGGTTTGTTTGTTTGTTTGTTTGTTTTTGTTTTTGTTTTTGTTTTGCTATTGAAAATGTCCCTTATTTCTTTCTCTGTATCTTTGTAATTTGCATATACAATGGCTACTGACTTTTGTGCATTGATTTTGTATCCTGCTACTTTGCTATAGGAGTTCATCACCTTCAGGAGTTTTGGGATGGAGTCTCTTGGGTCTCTTACATATATTATCAGGTCATCAGCAAATAAAGCTAACTTAACTTCTTCCTTTCCAAATTGTATCCCTTGCCTTAGGAGCAAGTACTATCTGGGCCTTAGGAGCTTTGTATATTGCCTTTATTATGTTAAGATATGAATCGACCATGCCAATTCTCTCCAATGTTTTGATCATGAAGTGATGTTGTATCTTGTCAAAGGCCTTTTCTGCATGTATTGAAATGATCATGTGGTTTTTGTGTTTAGCCTTGTTTATGTGGTGTATTACATTGACAGATTTCCGTATGTTGAACCATCCCTGTGTTTCTGGGATGAATCTCACTTGGTCAAGGGGGATAAGGCTTTTGATATGTTGTTGGATTCTGTTTGTGAGGATTTTGTTCAGGATCTTGGCATCTAAGTTCATCAGGAAAATGGGCCGGTAGTTTTCTTTCCTTGTGGCATCTCTGTCTGGTTTTAGAATTAGGGTGATGCTGGCTTCATAAAATGAGTTGGGTAGCTTTCCTTGTTCTCCAATGTGTGGCACAGTTTGAGGAAGATTGGTTTGAGTTCTTCCATGAAGGTTTGATTGAATTCAGCGGAGAAGCCATCCGGTCCTGGACTCCTCTTTTTTGGGAGGTTTTTTATTACTTTTTCAATCACCATGGGTGCGATGGGTTGATTGAGGTGATTAATCTGCTCTGTGTTTAGCTTTGGTAGATGATATGCATCCAAGAATTTATCCATCTCCTCCACATTATCCAGTTTTGTGGAGTAGAGGTTTTTGAAATAAGTCCTGATGATTCTCCCAATTTCACTTATGTCTGTTGTGATCTCTCCTTTTTCATTTTGAATTTTGTTAATTTGAAGCATCTGTTTTTTTTTTTTTCTTGATCAAATTGGCTAGGGGTTTGTCAATCTTGTTTATTTTTCAAAGAAACAGCTCTTTGTTTTGTCAGTTGTCTTAATTGTTTTCTTAGTTTCCAATTCATTAATTTTTGCTCTGATTTTAATTATTTCTTTCCTTTTGGAGACCTTTGGGTTGGATTTTTCTTGCTTTTCCAGTGCCTGTAGGTGGATTGTTAGGTTATTGATTTGGGATCTCTCTATCTTTTTTATGAAGGCATTGAGTGCTATGAATTTTCCCCTGAGGACCACCTTCATTGTGTCCCATAAGTTTTGGTATGATGTGTTTTCATCATCATTCAACTCTAGAAATTTTGCAATTTCTTTTTTTTTATTTCATCCACTATCCATTAATTGTTTAAAAGTGTGCTGTTCAGTTTCCAGGTGCCGTTGGGATTCTTGGTGGGTCTTTTGTTGTTAATTTCTAGCAATATAGCATTGTGATCTGATATCATGCAAGGAACTATGTCAATCTTCCTAAATATATGGAGGCAGCCTTTGTGACCCAGTATATGGTCTATTTTAGAGAATGCTCCATGGGCTGCTGAGAAGAATGTGTAGTCTGTGGATTTGGGATGGAACGTTCTGTAGATGTCCGTTAGGTCTAAGTGATCTATGGTTCTTTAGAGCTCTCTTACTTCCCTGTTGAGTTTCTGTTTGGATGATCTATTACTGATAATGGTGTAATGAAGTCCCCAGCTATGATGGTGTTGGTGGTTATTTCTGTTTTATTGTCAAGTAGGTTTTGGTTTATGAACTGTGGTGCCCCTGTGTTTGGTGCATACAGATTTATCATTGTGATATCCTCTTGTTGGATTGTTCCCTTGATTAGAAGGAAGTGGCCTTCTTTGTTTTTTTTTTTATTATTTTTTGTCCCGTCCAGCAGGACTCAGTTATTCGGGGAGCGCGAGGGGGACCAAGCCTGTGAAAAGATGGGTGAGAAAGAAGGAACGAGACCAAGCAAAGAGTTGTCAAGGTCTGTTTATTAGTCTCCAAACATCAGTTTTTAAGCATAGCGAAAAAGGATGAAGTAAGAGGGGATATTGGGCGGGGGGATCAGGTATTGTGTAAGTTCCTGTAACAGTTCATGGCTTCTCTCATCATAGATGGTTATCATGTAACAGTTACTGAGCCTTATCGTTCCAGATGTATGGCCAGTAAGCAAAAGGTCACAGTGTTCCTGTAATGGTCATTTTCACAAGCTACAGTTTTGGTCTCGGTCTCTAACAATTTTTGGTTTGAAGTCTATTTTATCTGATATTAATATAGCTACACCTGCCTGCTTCTTATTCCCATTTGCTTGGAGTACTTTTTTCCACCATTTCACCCTGAGGAGGTGTCTGCCCCTGTGCAGTGAGGCAAGTGGAAGTGTATATTGGCCTGGGACCCTTTTCCTACAGTAAGTGCGGGAGTTTCCTGAAGCTGGGGCTGTGGTATGGCAGCTGCTTGGGGGGAGAGGTGGGATACCTGCCTGCCCACAAGTGAATCAGTGATTCCCTGTTTTTTCCCCTCTGTGCCCTACCACTGGCAATCTATTGGAGATATCTCTCCCCTAAAAGACCCAGTGAACCCTTAAAAGACCCAGTGAAGCCTTAATATCTTGCCTTTCTTTCCTGGGAATGTGCAGCACAGTTAGGTGGTTGCCATCTTGGCTGGCAGAATGTAGAATTTTATGGTACCATTTCTATTTTGGTACAGTTTTATGTACCCCCCTTACCCTTGTGCCCCACCATCCCTATTTTCTAGTCCTCAAGAAGTTTATCAGGTATGTCAGCATCACAGGCAAATTCAGGTTACGGGCTACAGATGAGTGAGACCATGCAATGATTATCTTTCTGTGATTGGATGAGTTCCCTGAGAATGATCAAGTTTGACCACTTTTCCTCAAATTTCATTGTGTCATTTTTCCTTGCCGCTACATAGAATTGCACTGTATAGATATACCACGTCTTAGTTATCCATTTGTTTAATGATGGACACCTGGGTTGATTCCAGCTCTTAGCTATTATGATTTCAGTAGCAAATATCTCTTAGCTGAGGTTTGGAGCTTTTAGGGTATATGCCCAGTAAGGGAATAACCAGGTTTGTTGGTACCTCTATAGTCATACATTTTAGGAGTCTCCATATTTCTTCCATAGTGGTTGTACCAGCTTGCATTCCCACCAACAGTGAATAAGGGTTCCTTTTTCTCCACAACCTCACCACCATTTGTTGTCATTAGACTTTTTAATGTTTGCTATCCTTAAAGTAAGGTGGAATTTCATAGTTGTTTTAATTTGCATTTCCCTGCTGATTAGGGATGTTGAACATTTTCTTAATTGTGTGTTTGCCATTTGTATTTCTTCTTCTGAGAATTCCCTGTGCAATTCTCTGCCCCACTTCGTGAGTGAGTTGTTTGACGTTTTATTGTTTGATTTATTTGTGGATTCTAGAAATTAGGCCTCTGTCCAATGTGTATCTGGCAAAGATTTTCTCCCATTCTGTGGGAAATCTATTGGCTCTGCTTATGGTTTGTTTGTCTGTGAAAAAGCTTTTCAGCTTCCTGAGATCCCAGTGGTTGAGTGATTGTTTAAGTTCCTGAGCTACTGGGGTTTTGTTCAGGAAGTCTTTTACCACTCCTATATCATGGAAAGTTCCTCCTATTTTGTCTTCCAGTAGTGGCAGAGTTTCCAGTATTATATTGATTTCTTTGGTCCATTTGGACTTGATTTTTGTGCATGATGAAATGTGTGGATCAAGTTTTATTTTTCTGCATGTGGTTATCCATTTTGTCCAGCACCATTTGTTGAAGATGCTGTCTTTTCTCCAGTCTACATTGTTAGGGCCTTTGTCAAATATCAAGTAGCTATAGTTACTTGACCCAAGGTCTGGGTCCTCAATTCTGTTCCATTGGTCTATGCTCCTGTTTTTTTTTTTTGCCAGTACCATGTTGATTTTGTTACTATGTCTTTGTAGTATAGCTTTAGATCAGGAATGGTGATGCCTTAAGAGGTGTTTCTTTTGCTGAGGATATGCTTGGATGTCCAAGGCCTTCTGCCATTCCATATGAATTTGGAGATCATTTTTTCTATCTCTGTGAAGAAAGATATTGGGATTTTTATTGGTATTGCAGTAAACCTGCCTGTTGCTTTTTGTCAGATTTCCATTTTCACTATGTTAATTCTGCCTCTCCAGGAGCATAGGAGGTCTTTCCATTTTCCCAAGTCCTCCTCAATTTCTTTCTTGAGTGTTATTATGTTTTCATTGTAAAGTTCTTTCACCTCCTTGGTTAATATTATTCTGAGGTATTTTATTATTTTTTGATGCTATTGAAAATGGGACAATGTCTCTTATTTCTTTCTCTGTATGTTTGTCTTTTGCATATAGAAAGGCTACTGATTTGTGTTCATTGATTTTTGTAAACTGCTACTTTACTGAAGGAGTTAATCACTTTCAAGAGTTTCAGATGGAGGTTCTCAGGCCACTTATGTATAGAATCATGTTGTATGTGAATAGGGCTAATTTAACTTCTTCCTTTCCAATTTGTATCCATTTTATTCCTTTCTCCTGTCTTATTCCTTGAGCTAGGACTTCCAGTATTATGTTGAAGACTAGAGGTGATAGCATCTTCTTCCTGATGTCAATGGGAATTCCTTCATTCTCTCCCCATTAAGTATGATTTGGGCCTTGGGAGATTTATATATAGCCTTTATTATGTTGAGATACAGACTGTCCATGCCATTTCTCTCCAATATTTTAATCATAACATGATGTTGTATTTTGTCAAAGGCCTTTTCTGCATCTATTGAGATGATCATGTGGTTTTTGAGTTAAGTTTATTTCTGTGGTGTACTATATTGACAGATTTCTATATGTTGAACCATCTCTGTGTTCCTGGGATGAAGCCTACTTGATCCAGTTGGATAATCCTTTTGATGTACTTTTAAATTTGGTTTCTGCGGATTTTGTTTGGGATCTTTGCATCTAAGTTCGTCAGGGAAATAGCCCTATAGTTTTCATTTTTTGTGGCATATCTGCCTGGTTTTGGTATTAGGGTGATACTAGCTTCATAAAAGGAGTTGGGGAGCTTTCCCTGTTCTCTGATTATATGGCAAAATTTAAGAAAAATTGGTTTCAGTTCTCCCATGAAGGTTTGATAGAATTCTGCTGAGAAATCATCTGGTCCTGCACTTTTCTTTTTAGGGACATTTTTGATTACTCTTTAAATCTGTGTGTTTGTGATAGGTTTGTTTAGGAGTTTAATCTGCTCTAAGTTTAGCTTTGGTAGGTGGTATGTGTCCAGGAATTCATCCATATTATACAATTTTGTGGAGTATAAGTTTTTGAAGTCAGTCCTGTTGATTCTCCCAATTTTACTTATGTCTGTTGTGATCTCTCCTTTTTCATTTCTAATTTTTTTAATTTGAAGTGTTCCTTTTGTTTTGCTTGATCAAATTGTCCAGAAGCTTATCAATCTTGTTTATTTTTTCAAAGAACCAGATCTCTTTGTTTCATCAATTTTCTTAGTCATTTTCTTAGCCTCCAATTCATTTATTTCTGCTCTGATCTTAACTATTCCTTTCCATCTGGAGCTTTTTGGGTTCGCTACTTCTTGCATCTTGTTTCTTTAGGTATACAGTTAGGTTATTGATTTGGGATCTCTCTGCCTTTGATATGAAGGTGTTTAGCACAATGAATTTTCCCCTGAGGAAAATTCTTTCCTTGTGTCTCATCAGATTTTGTATGTTGTATTCTCATTGTCATTCACTGCTATAAAATTTGCAATTTCATTTTTTATTTAATCCACTACCCCTTTATTGTTTAAGAGTGTGTTGTTCAGTTTCCAGGAGTTGGTTGGGTTTCAGGCACACCTTTTGTTGTTAATTTCTAACAATACAGCACTGTGATCTGATATCAAGAAGAAAATTATGTCAATCCTCCTAAATATATGTAGACAGGCTTTATGATCCAGTATATGATGTATTTTAAAGAAGGTTCCATGGGCTGCTGAGAAGAATATGTAATCTGTGGATTTTGGGTAGAATGCTCTGTAGATGTCCAATTTGGTCTAATTGAGCTATGGTATTGTTGAGCTCTCTTACTTCCCTGTTAATTTTCTGTTTGGATGATCTATCTATTGTTGATAGTGGAGTATTAAAGTCCCTAACTATGATGGTGTTGGTGGTTATTTCCATTTTATTGTCAAGTAGGTTTTGTTTTATGAATTGTAGTGCAACTATATTTGGTGCATAAAGATTAATGATTGTGATATCCTCTTGTTGGATCATTCCCTTCATAAGTAAGTAGTGGCCTTCTTTGTCTTTTTTGATTACTTTTGGTTTGAAGTCTATTTTATCTGATATAACTATAGCTACACCTGCTTGTTTCTTATTTCTGTTTGGTAGGAATATCATTTTCCACATTTTCACCCTGAGGAGGTGTCTGTCTTTAGTGGTGAGGTGGGTTTCTTGAAGACAGCATATTGAGGGGTATAATTTTCTGATCCATCCTGTTAGCTTATGTCTCCTGATGGGTGAATTAAGGCCATTAATATTTAGGGTAGTAACTGTGAGGTTTGATTTAATACCTGCCATATTGTGGTGGTTTATGTGGTTTGGTGTTTTATTGGCCTTTGTAGTTTTTGTGCCTTCTTGAAGTTTGGTTATTGTGATCTGCTTTTCATTTGCACTTGAGGTTGGTTATTTGAATCTTCTCTGTGGAGCATTCCCTGAAGTACTCTCTGTAGGTTTGGCTTTGTGTTCATATAGTTGTAAATCTGAGTTTTGTCATGGAAAGTTTTTCTTTTGCCATCTATTATATGGGATACTTTTGCTTGGTAGAATAGTTTGGGTTGAAAACCATAAGTTCTTATAGTTTGCAGTGTTCCATTCCAGGCCCTTTTGGCTTTTTGGGTTTCCATTGAGAAGTCTGAAGTAATTCTGATGGGGTTTCCTTTATATGTAATGTGTTGTCTCTCCCTAGATGCCTTTAGGACTTTCTCTTCGTGATCAGTGTTTAGAGTCTTAATGATAATACGACCTGGAGAATGTCTGCTTTGGTCCAGCCTGTTTGGAGTTCGGCTAGTGTCTTGTAACTTGATGGGACTTTCTTTTGAGAGAGTGGGAAAGTTTTCTTTGATAATTTTGTTGAATTCGTTCTCCATGCCTTTGGCCTGAATTTTTTCCCCCTCTGATACTCCCATAGTCCAAATTTTGGGACACTTAAGGGTATCCCACAGTTCCCTCATGTTCTGTTCACAGAAATTTTTGAACTTGTTGAAACTTTTGGACTCATGAACTGTTTCTTCTGTTTTGTCTTCCAATTCTGAGTTTCCATCCTGCACATGGCTGACTCTATTCATGACAGCTTCTATAGAGTTTTGTGCTTTTACAATTTGGTTCTTATTTTCTACTGCTTTTTTATGTAGTATTTCCAACCCTCTGTCGATTTCCTTTTTACAACATTTTCTGATTTTCTTAATGCTTCCCAAAGTTCATCCTTGTGTTTTTTAATGTCTTCGTTGAGCTTAGCCAGCTGGTTGGTTATTGAGGTCCTATTATTTTTCTCCCCTTTAGATCATTTAACTATCTTAGGAACCCTTCCTGGTTCTTTTCTAGTAGGTTTAATCTAGTGAGCATACCATTCATACAATTATTGGTCCTTTGTTGAGTTTCTGCAAGTTCTGCTATTTGCTTGGCCAGGGTTGCATAGTTTGTTTCTTCATTTTGGGGTTCTGATCCTATTGTCCCTTCTATGTTTTGATTAGAGACATCCATTGTGGGACTGGGAAATCTAGCTGAATTTACTTGCAACTGATTTTTCATGCCATTCCTTTTTCACTGTGGTCTACCCATCACAGTGTTTCAGAATGCCTAGAGTGTAGGATGCTAGCCTGCTGGCCAGGGGTGGGGGCAGCGGGGAGTTGGATGGCGATCACCCACTGAGTTCAGAAAGGCTAGGGTGGAGACTAGCCTTGGCTCCTGTTTGGGGGTGGGAGGGGCAGCAGCGAATGGGATGGCGGTAGCGTGCAAGGCTCAGAGGGGCTGGGACATCGACTGTGCTGGAGATTGAGTGCGGGGATTCAGCAAGACTGGGCAGGAATGGTAATTGCACAGGGTCAGCAAGGTCAGGCAGGACCTGCGATCATGCACACAGGGGTCTTCAAGGCTGGGTGAGAATGGTGATTACGCAGGGTTGTCCGCAAGGCTGGATGGGAACTGCAATTGGGATGCGGATTGTGCCCCTGGACTCTGCCCAGTGGCAGGAAAGTCTAGGGCGGAGGACCTAGCTTGCTAGCTTGGGTCCACTTGGACTACAATTAGTGCAGGAGGGACCTCCTACTGGGACTGTGGCTAGGACGGCTGATGAGGGGATTGGGGGAGCTGGGGGAGCTACCAGAGAGTGTAGGAATCAGTGGATTCCCTATTTTGCTCCTCCACACCATCCCACTGGAAGCCTACTAGAATCAGCAAACCCCTAAACAAAAAATACACCCCTAAAACTTATGGGTCTTGCCTTTGCTTCCCCATTAGGTGAGATGAGGTTGGGTGGATACCATCTTGACTGGAAGTCTATTGCTTTTCTTTTGCCTAGCCAAGAAACTTTCCTACCCAAGGTGTTCTCTCTCTCTGCATATTTCTTTTTTCCTTTCTTCCCTTCCACCCTCTTTCCTTTCATCTTCCTCTTCTTAGCAACTTTTCCCTTCAGAGTTCCACATAGCTTACACCCTTATCCTATGATTTATTTATTTCATTTAGTTTTGAGAGATAGAAAAAAGGGCGAGGGGAAGAGAGAGAGAGAGAGAGAGAGAGAGAGAGAGAGAGAGAGAGAATAGGCCCTACAGAGGCTTTCAGCAGCTGTGAACAAACTCTGGACACATGTACCTCTTGTTTGCATGTGTAACATTGCACACTTGCATCACTTTCGTGTCTGGCTACGTGGGACCTGGAAACTTGAACAAGCATTCTGAGGCTTCGCAGGCAAGCACTTCAACCCCTAAGCAATCTCCCCAGCCTGATATTTTGTTTTTAATGATTTCCACTTCCTCAGCTAGTTTTTTCTTCACCACCTGTCTTGTATTTAAACCCTTCCACAAAGAACTATGCTTTGTTTCTTTGATGTTGAAGTTTCTCATTATGTGCATCATAACCTTATTAAGCACATCATTTATGACTGTGCTATCTGAATGTCATCCTTTCATGAGCAGATATATTTACCTATTTGGTTTATGCTTTACCTTTTGATCTCCTGCAGAAGTGTGAACCCCATAGAAGATACCCAAAATGTAAGAATTGGATGAATCAAGGTCCACTGTTTGGTTAAGTTGAGGATTTTCCTGTTATCTTACTTAATGTCAAGAGGAAATTAATCTGAGACATCAACAATGGTAGCAGATTAAACAAAGTATTAATGACTATTTTAGGCCACCCAATGTCTGGATGATTTTGTATCTGTTCAAACACAAATGTTATTACTGTACTTCAGCAGAGCACTGTATTGGTTCAGTCTCTACTTGTGCTGCCTCAAGAGATTTGAGTTACAGCCAGGCCACAGCACTCAAGACTGGAGCTTTCATTTAAATGCCATCAGGAAGCCACTTGTTCCTTGTCCCCACTTCTTTCATTTCACACAATTTCATGTAGGTGTGCTTGTAACTGCATATATATGCATTGATATATCATCTATTATCTATCAATTATCAAACTATCATCAATCATCTATCAATCATCTATACTTTCTATCACCTGTCCTTTCTATCTATCTACCTATTTCCTACCTTCTCAAAAGAGGCAAGTTAAGAGTGTAAGTAGTGATTCCTGCTAACAAAATAAAACAAGTTTAGCTTTGGTATATTGTTTTCACTCATTTACCATATATTTATTAATATACACTTGAGACAAGCACAAATTTGTGTATCAGAAGCAGAAACAATGAAAAGAAACACTGTTATACTTAGAGGTTAAATCCTAGTGGAGGGAGAAAAGAAAAGAAACTTAGTTAGAAAGTCTCAGAATCTCAATGTCCAATGTGTACTTGTGTGAAAGTGTCCTTATGTAACCCAGTGTTATACACAATGGATACATACAATGAAAATTTGAAAATTAAAAAAAATGATAACTAACACGTTCTTAGCATAATATTGTTTCAAATGCAGATTACTGTTAAGAACATATTACAAGAAGACTGTAAGGTAAAGATGGGGAGGTCTTTGATCTAAGACTGTCAGGATGCCTTACTATAGAGCAAGAATAACAGGGGCCTGGAGGTCTGCCACATGAAGAACAAAGATCTGGGGAAGGAACAGACTTGGTGCCTGTGAGGGAAAGAGCAAAGGCTGAGGCAACTCGAGCTGGGGAAGGGTTGTAGCAGTTAACTCACAGAATTGTGACCCTATGATATAGAAATTTAAGTTATGCATAGAAACTATGTTCATGACCTCAATTCATGGTATATCTTAGGGATTCATAGTGAGCAGAAAGGTATTGGGATATTGGGATTTTTATCTGGATGCAAATCCACTTTATTGACAATAAATTTGATAGGGGTATGGAGACAAAAGTCAAATTGTATTTTCATTCCATATTATTAAAAGAAAAGAAAAAATACTCTGAAGGGTCTGAAACTTTACCTTACTCTTCACTGACCCTAGCTGTTACATTCACTTTTCCTGGGAAGAAGCAAACACACATCAGTTTACTCCCAATAAGGCACAGATAACGGACCAAAGTGCAATTACAACAAACTCCAACTTGGTAAATCAGTGAGAGTATGGAACTGATTTACAGAGCAGGGTATGGGGTTGCATGACTAAAAAGCAGTTGAGCATGACTGAAAGGCATTACTACAAAGCTCATCCCAGCATGGGTGAAGATTCAGGAAAGCTGCATCCCTGGAGCTTGCTGTGTGACTTTCAGGTAGCTCTGTTGGTGGGAGAGGGAGAGTCTCTCCTCCACAATAGTTCTTACTCCTTAGATACCTTGGGGAAGGGATTTGTATTACTTATGGAGCTTCCTGAGATGTACTAGTTGTTTACTTCCTGAGTCTTGAGAACCTTCTCCTCACTCCAGGGGAGACTGTTTTAATTTGGAGGAAATGGCTACACAAGGCTATCAGAGGCTGAGAGACAAGGTGTTTTGTTATTCACAGCACAGCAAAAAAGCTACATGGTGATTTGTGTTGTTTCCTAGTGAGTCCAACATGGAAGGACAGCACCAAAACTAGTGATGTCACTGTTGGTGTGTCTGTTGCCACAAAAGAAGTTGGGATCATCTCCCACTTTCAGGTGAGCAATAGGCAAAGGGCAGACCATTACCTTGCTCCTCCAGATTGCTCACTGTACACATAGGTCAGAGTCAGCCTGGATAGAAAACAGCTAGGCCCAGAAATAAGTCACAGGGACACTCAGCACTGAGGGAAGATTGCTTTTCCAAGAGCTAAAAGATCACTGTGATGATCACATGGAGGTGAGGTTGCAGGTGACCTTGTGCTATAAAAAATGCCACAATCACATTACCAGAGTTAGAGTCAGAGCCTGTATCCTGGCAGCCCTTGTATACCAGATCAACCACTTGTCCTCAATAAGCCAATTAAAAGATCCATATTAATAGTGAAAAACAGAAAAATATTTATTCAATATGCCATATTGGGAAGAGACTCTGCAAGTATATCCTGATATGAAATTTGGTTAAGGTGGAGGGCCGGGCATATACATAGCCAAGCAGTCCTGGGCAACATGTGGTCCTGCCCATCACTGGTTAGGACAGTCTCTCTTGTAAGGTGGTCTGAGAAGCCCTGTAAGTTGCAGACAAATTTGAGCAGGGCTTGGGTCTTCTTATTGCAAATCACAGCCCATGTTACATAAACTGCTCTGATGCCCCACTGCTGCCCCTGGGGTAGGAAGCCACAATGGCTGTTAGTTTGGGATACCCACAATCACAGTATCTCTTTGTGATGCCATAGTATGCTGTGGCTAGAGAAAAGGTAACTGTTTTCAAGTATGCAAACACAAGGCATCCTCAAAGTCACTCCCTTCATTGGAATGCTTCATTCAACTCATAAGGCAGATACAAACACCATCAGTGTGCTCTAATGCAGAGGTTACAGAGAAAATGACCATGCAGAGAAGAGTGGAACACTGGAACTTAAAATTTTTCAACCAATCCTAAAACCGACAGAAAATAGTACCACCACCAGTAACAGTTCCACCCACAAGTATTTATACTTGTAGAGCATTCAGAATGATGGGTTTACTTACAGAGGAGTTAGTGGTGACTTATAGAAGTATGGGTGATTGAAGGACACCAGATGGAAACTCACTAAGTTCCTTATTGTTAGCCCACATGGAAAGCTTGACTATGGATTTATATTCACTAAAAATGATCATAGAACATGATGGGCTTCATTATAGTTTTCATCCATGTATGTAGTTATTCTTTGTTCTTATTTTCCACCTCCTCTCACATCCCAAATCTATAGCTCTGGCCTCTCCAGATGATCCCTTTCCTCCACTCTAAAAGTCCCCCTCTTCAATTTTTATGTCATATGTCTGTTACCTTCTGTTTTCCTAGTTCATGCTCCTTTAAAATTTCTTCCTTCTCTCTTCATAGTCCCCATTCTACTTTCATGTCCTAAAATGTACAATATATATAAAGCCATATATAAATTCTACTATAGAATTCACATATGACAAACATTTTTACTTAAATAATGCAAATGCATTTCTTTATGTATGCAGATTCTGCAAATCAAACCCAGGAGCTTCCCTCCTGGGAAATGCCTGGTGATACTGCCTGACAATTAACTTCCCATTATCACAGGAAACACACACACCTGGATCCTGTGTAGGAGAGTATCAGCTGCTCACCTGTGGAATGACTCAGCATCTGAAAGTATCCTCTTTTACCCATCAACACTGCATGTGTCTATAAACACTATAGCATTTAAATTTTGGTTCATTTCATTTCTCTACATTCTGCCTTCTCGATCTTTTCTGGTGTAATTGTTAAGAGAATCTCTCATTGTTATCAGGTCCTAATAAAGACTGATGCATCTGCTGGGAAGTGCTGAGACTACTGAAGATGCCACACGAGATGCAGAGGCACAGGAGCCCTATCTTGACAAATACCACTGGGCTCAATCTAGCCAGGGTTTTGAAAACAAACACAGTTCTGAAATGAAAAGCAGTCATCATATTTGCAATATAGTAAAGAGATTTGGGCCTTTTGTATGGCCATTGATCAGTAAACAGAATTTATTACTTATTTCCTTTCCATGAGCAATTTTTCTAGCAGATTTGGTGGATGGTTAATGGTTCTTCTTATGATAAATAGTTATAAATCAGCAAGAAGTTATCATCAGACATCCAAGTACACATATCTGTCGTTTGGCTGTGTTTAGCTCTTCGGCTTTGCCCTACCACAGCAGCTTCTCTCTAGAGCTTACAAGTACCTGCTGTGACAGCAATCTAACATCCTCTCCCTTCTTCCTACTGCCAGGAAACCACAGGCAACACAACTGTAAGCATGTACTGTGAGCTGCTTTTTAACTAAACCTGACATCTGGAAAGGCAAGAATCCCTCCCTTCAGAAACTTTTAAGGATTTGAGTACCACTTGGTCCAGCCAGACTTGTAACAGAAATTTTGGGTCTCTTTGGCAATACACAAATAATCCAATATACCAACAAATTTAGGGTACCCTAGATTATTGTCTTATGAATTTAAAGAATTAAATCTATAGACCAGAGGGTAAGATTTAGAAAGAATTTATTAGATTAAAAGAAGGAAAGAGGAGAAAATACAGAGAGCTCCTGTCATGTAGAAGGCAGGAGAGAGTAGGGATCCCACATGGGAGTAGGAGTTGGAGGACCCTACCCCCTAGAGAGGGGGTGGGGCTTAACAGAACAGGGATCTGGAAGTTCAAGAAAGGTGAACAGACAAGAAGAGACCTTGTTAACCTGGTTAGGATTTATTTATAATCTTATTGTGGTGGGCTTTACCATCAGGCTCAGGTGATTGCATCAATCAGGTAATTGATCTAGACTCAGGGGCTAGCTCACAAGTTAGGGCGTGAGAGAGCTGATTGGATAGCTGGATCAGATACTGAACTCTGCTTCTTCTGAAGCAGGAAGATATACTTGTCTGTTTATCAATTGTCTGTTTATCCACCCATCTCAGTTCAAGCCTTTCTATTACTCTAAAACTAAATAATGAGGGAAGAGAACAGAATGTCTTGAACAGTGGTTTTTAGTACTTTGGCTTTTTCTCAAAGACAACAGTACTTAACACACCAAAGGGTGAGAAATACCAGCATCTTTTCAGTTTTACATTGATATGTCTTAAAAAATACAACGTGCTCCCCACAGGCACAAAATGGCTTGGATATCCATGACTTCACAGTGCTTGACACTACCTATACAAGACCATCATAATAGGAGGAAAAGATCATGACATCAAAATAAAAGAGAGACTGATTGAGATGCGGTGGGGATATGATGGAGAATGGAATTTCAAAGGGGAAAGTGGGGGAGGGGAAGGGAGTACCATGGAATTTTTTTTTTTTTTTTTTTGGTTTTCTGAGGTAGGGTCTCACTCTAGCCCAGACTGACCTGGAATTCACTATGTAATCTCAGGGTGGCCTCGAACTCACAGTGATCCACTAACCTCTGCCTCTCAAGTGCTGGGATTAAAGGTGTGCACTACCACGCCCGGCTCCATGGGATATTTTTTATAATCATGGAAGTTGTTAATTTAAAAAAATTGAAAAGAAAAATAATATCCTGGATTTAGCCAGGCATATATATATATGGAGAGAGAGAGAGAGAGAAAGGCAATGTGTGTATATATATATATATATATACATATACATACATATATATACATACACACACACATATAAATATATAAATATATATATATAGAGAGAGAGAGAGAGAAAGGCAATGTATATATATATATATATATATATATATATATATATATATATATATTTTATATATACACATAATCTCCTAGATTCAACTTTCCTTTCTAGGGCCATGATTATTCAAAAAAATCGTATTTTATGGTGTATATTCATGTATTCTTAATGTTTAAACTTTTTAAAAATGACTGTTAGGCTGGTGAACTAGCTCATGGTGTTCATAGCACTTGTTTGCAAAGCTTGACAGCCCAGGTTCAATTCCCCACTATCCACATAAATTCAGATATGCAAAGTGGCACATGTGCCTGGAGTTTGTTTGCAATGGCAGGAGGTCTTAGTGTGCCCATACTATCCATCTCTTTTTCTCAAATAATAGATGAATAAACATGTAAAAATGTTATGATATATTTGTCATAATATTTGTATTATTTATGTCAGCACCACACTCAAGCCAACCAAGTTAACTGGCCAGATAATACTGTATTATTTATGTAATATATTAGTTCATTAGCTTTATTTTAAAGAATCATTGGCATATATTCATTAGGCCTAATAACAGGTTTCACAAAAGCATTTTTTGTTAAATATAGCATGTTCTTTGACCAATGCCCTACCATCTCTCCCTGCTTCCCTCTGCTAGTTCCCTTTCCTCCCTCAAATAGTTTCCTTTTTAACAGATATTATTAGGTACATTCAAAGATGATACAACAGCATTATGTCTTAATCCTTAAAACATGAATGGAGGATAGTTATGAAAATAAATATGGGTAACTACAGACATTCTAACATGGTGCTATTACCTGCATAAAATTTTGAACTGACTTCAGCTTCTTTCTGCTTAAAAGGTGGATTATAATTAAACAAAGGCAGACACATTTTAGCAACAGATTTTTCTCCTTGAATAATCTGAAAAGCTCAAAAAGATTTGGAAGAGGAACAAAATTGTCACTATATTTAAATGGGCTTTATTTCCCTTATTCAACACTGAAAAACACTAAGAACCATTTGCTTGTCATGAAAATTTATCTCATTTCCTCCTAGAAGAATATTTTTCTGTGTCTGAGTTGGTTGGATGGCCATCCAACAGCCACTTCCTACTTTGGTCCAAAAACTGCTAAGTGGCATACTATGGTTCCTCATACTTAGGAGATAAATCTTAATTGGATTGTGCCATTGCATACAGTTCTTCTACACTCTATCCATTCCACTTCAGGCTGTGATTGGTTTCTTTGTGGGTCACCGTGGCCTGGATCACCAGCGAGACCCACAATCAGTCTTATGGAGATTGAGAGGAAGTTTCCTCTTTGACTTGTTCAAACAATCTCAGGTTAAGATAGCTGTATTGTAGGCTTTTTGACAGTTGTGCTGGAGGAAAGCAATGCCAACAGCAGTAGTTGAATTTTAATGACAAGATAACAACACCACATAAAAAGATAAATATACACTAGGTATAATGAAGGAGTTCAGGTCTTTGGTGACTATATTTCACTAGGTAGGTCCTAGAACTGCAAAAGATACCAAAGAAAAATTTACATAATGTAAGGGAACACAGATGAAAACATTTTTCGTGCCACACCACACATCCATTAGTACCAGTGTCGTCTTACTGGCTCCTGCCTAGGTCTTGACTATCCACAACACACAGCATGGGCTGGAAAGGTTACTTAGTGGTTGAGATGCTTGACTGCAAAGCCAAAGGACCCAGGTTATGTTCCCATTCCCCAATACCCATGAAAAGACAGATACACAAGGTGGCACATGTATCTGGAGTTCATTTCCACTGCCAAGGGGCCCTGGCATGCTCATTCTTTCTTTCTCTCTCTCTTGCTCACTCTCTCGCTCTGTCTTTCTCTCAAATAATAAATAAAATATTTTTTAAAAAATCAAAACACACAGTATTCACTAATTTTGTGCTTGCCATCTCCCTTTTTTTTTCCTTTACCCACAGAGATCCCAGCTAATCTTTTGCAAATTTTCTCAGAATACAACTCCAGGAAAAAAAGTCAGGCAACCAGGAAATTCTTTTATATAATTGTATATTCTTGAGGTTGATGCTGATGAAGGGAAAAAGACAACATAATAGAAAATAATGCCTTCACATATCACCTCTATTTCAAGTGATGAGAGAAGGCAAAATAATACTTATCTTGGTCTCATTCACTTACCATGATGTACTTCATGGGCATCTACTGTGCACTCTCTGACAGTGGATAAAAATTAGTGAAAAAGGCGACAATTCAGATTGTTCCCCAGTGTTACACTTTTCATTATTACTCAAGTTTCCTGCTCTATGGCACTCTTAATATGCCCAAGGCATGGGCATTTTGATAGTTGTTTGCTGCTTATGAGCCTATTGTTTAGAAGTGAAATGTAAACTTTGTCTGACCCAGGTGGAGTAGAAGGTTGTTTGGGACAATAGAAGAGATTGTCTCATTGTACGATCCCTTTCTGTAAGTGAGAATTTTTCTCATTAGTTCTAAGGACAGCTTAATAACATGGTGGTGAAAACCTCGATGGTGTGTGGTTCAAAAAGGTTGGACAAAAGATATGGAGGCAGAAGGAAGACTATCTGGTAAGAGGAAGGGGATCAGTAGGAAGGTGAAGAAGAGACCAGATAAAAAGTATCTATGATGAAAGTACATAATCTCTGTGTGTGAAAATCTCACCTTGTGTGATTTTTCAATCTAGTTGATCAACTCGACAAGTTCCAAAAGACATCTAGTAGACAAATCTATTGACATGTATTTGAGGGAGTTAAATGTGATGGGAGAACCTGCCCTCATTATTAGTGGCACCATTTCATGGGCCTTTGTATTAATAAAATGGAGAAACTGAGCTAAGTACAACATGCATCACTTTCTTCTTCCTAACTGCAGACATAATATGACCAGATGCCTCAAGATCCTGCTGCCAAGACTTCCCTGCCATGATAAACTGTTCCCTTGAACTGTGTGCCAGAGTAAAACCTTCTTTGCTTAAGTTGCTTTTTTAGGTATTTTGTCATAGCAATAACAAAAGTAATGAATTCATCATGAAATTCATTTTTGTACAATTCATATGCCAATAAAATGTTTAAAAATAAAATGAAAAGACAGTAATTATTCCAAATGTCTATCTGTAAACAAATAAATAAAATTGTGGCATAACCATAAACTGGACAGAAAGAAAGAGAGAGAGAGAGCATGACAACCCAGAATAGGGAAATCCATAATGTCAGAAAATAGGCTCATGTTTGACAAGACCTAGGGGAATAACTACTGCAGTGTAGGAGGGTGCATGAAATGATAGATGGAAAGTTCTGCAGCTAGACCATAGTGATAGTCACATATACTGTGTGTACACTTAACATCACTAAATCTTCTTAAATTGTTGCAATTGCAAAGATGCCTTGCAAATCTTAGCACAATTAAAAGGGAAGATGAAATTGGAATTTTGCCACTCCCTTTATTTCATTATCTTAGAGTGTTGGTTTCCACTAATAATAAGATTACTGACACAGCACATCAGCCTCATTGAAAGGACTCTGACATTGGCTTAGATGATCAATAATTTTTTCAAATTCCCTGAGTGGCTAGGTTTTACTTCCAGGCTGACTGTGGTAGAGGGAGGAACTCTTCCCACAAACTCCTGGCTGAAGCGGCAACCTATTGACTGGAGCATTTTTCTGTGTCAAAGAAGGAAGTAAATAAAAATTTTGAGAAGGATTACAAAATTGCTTTGACAGCTTTCCTATTTAGTTCAGTGACTCTTGGAGTGAGGATCTATATTTTGTTTGGATTAAATTAACAGAGGAAAGGTCACTTGGGCCAGTAAACCTCATGCTATTAACAAAGGTTCAGAAGAGGGCACTTGAGCCAATAAACTTCATGCTATCAACAAATGTTCACAATCCAGTGATATTGTTATTTAAGGCTTTCTTTGAAAAAAAAAAGTATTTGTTTAAAAATATCCATGACTGATTGAGGAGGGACACACAGAGATCAAATTCAGTCTATGAAATTGCTGAGGATGGAAGCTTTTATCTTTCTGTGGATTTATGTCTTACAGAAATGTTGTATTTATTTTGCAGCTATGTAATGACAGGTAAACTCAAAAGGTGTGCAGAGTAACACCTAAAGATGTTCCCTCCTATCTCAAATGTTCTGAGGCTGCTGCATAAACTCAGCCATTCAAAGCTATAGATGAAGGACATGCTTCTGGAAAACAAAAATGAAGTTATGAACGGAGAATATCCTAGCCTCAGAACAGTAATGCTCTAAAGTGGGGTAAATGTGTTTATCTCAGCCAGAAGTCCTTCCAGTGTCAGAAGTTGGCTCACTGCACAAATAACAGCAACACAAGATAGATATGGAGCAGCATTGTGTACAGTGGGTAGAGAGAAACCTGACGCAGAGGGACTGGGCATCTGGGTGTAGTTTTAAAGATGCAAACCTCCCAGTGATATTAACACATTAGAATTGATTGATACAATTGCTCCTGGAGGAGGAGATGTGAAAGTTCTTTAATTTGCACCGATGCTAATGGGGGTCATTAGTCACTCACTCTTTAGGGTTCCCAAGGGCTGTCTTGTTATGTTTCTGTCTTAAATGTCTCCATGTTTTGTTACTTTCACAAAAGCAAGAAAAGGAAGCTTCTGGGGTAGTCCCAATCTTACATTTGTGTGAGGACATTTGCTCACATGTGATGGCCTCAGTTCAGCTAACAGGCACCAGTCCATGACTACTGATTGGATTTAAATATTATTTTTGATAAAAGGAAGCTGAAGAAGAAAGCCTATGCAAGGACTGGTTCTGACTATGTTTTATATCTCTGGCATACAAGGATTGGAAGGTCAAGCTTATGACATGAAGAAAAATAAGTAAACTTCCATTTAATGCCCTCTTATGCAACAATAGCCAATTTCTTCCCCATACAGTGTGGAGATATTTGATTTCCTTTATAGTTTTGTTCTTTCTTATTCTCTCAACAAATAGACCCATTCTGGGATTGGAATTTGAATTTTATTTACAAAGTCTTGCTGTTACTTTCAGTATGTGCTGCTCTGACAAGGCAGACATATATGGGGTATGTGAAGAGGTAAAATGAAGGGTATCTTCATGAGAAACAGCCCCCTAGGGCCCTCTTTGGAGCTGCTGGATAAATTAGAGAAGTTTCTTTCTCCATCTCACATATTTTAGTCTACTTGGTTGCTGATGCTGCTTAAAGCCTGGACAAAGCTTGAACAAGACTTACAGTTTCTCTTACTAAGGGGAAAATATTCTTTTCTTAGCTTGCTACATTGCTATAACACAGTGCCATAGGATGAGTAGCTTATAAAGCCAGAATAGATTAGTTTACAACTTTGAACATTATAAATCCAAGATCAAGGAGTTGATCTTTTGGACACTTCTGGCATATCTTTATATAGTTTTACTTTTGTACTTACTGGTGTCCAAATTTCCTCTATGTGCATGGTAAGGATGTGTATATACATGTTTTTATGTGTGCAGGAACACCTGTGTATGTGGTTGTGTGTGCACGTGTTTGTGTGGAAGGCAAACGTCTATGCAAGTGCATTCCTCAATCATTCTCTACCTTATTCTGTGAGACAAGATCTCTCTGAACCTGAAGCTCACAGATTTGGCTAGACTGGCTGGCTAGTAAGCCCCAGGATCCTCCTGTCTCTACCTCTCCAGTGCTGGTATTACAGAACACACCACCACACCTGGCTGTTACATGGGTGCTGGTGATCTGAACTCAGGTCCTCAGGTTTGCAAAGAAAGCACTTTACCCATTGAATAATCTTTCTAACTCAAGTTCTCACTGTTTTTCTGCTGTCTGCTGTATCACACAGCTATTGCCTGTGGCTGCATTCCAAGTCTCTGACTTTGTTGTCTTATGAGCAAATTTTGCCAATGGGAGGCACTACTGGGCAATAAATGGGGAAGAAAGTAGATGTGATACACTTCCATCTCTCTCTGCTTAGGATGCTTTCTCAAAAATTGGCTGTACTCTGTTTTCAAATTTCTTAAAGATAATTTAAGATTTACCAAAGAGATGCAAAGTGTCTGGGCTTCTCATTTAATCTACATTTACCTTCCCATGAAGTTATCAGAGCCAAAACATTAACATTGCTACAGTGTTGTGGACCAAAATATAGATTTTAGTTAACAAGGGAGGTGTTTCTATTTTATCCAAGCTGGTTTCCAGCTCTTGGACTCAGGTAACCCTCTTGTCTCAGAGAATTGAGTAGCTACAGTGTCTGGCTTTTTTCTCGCCTTGTAATAGTTAGCAGGAAAAGGAAATATTTCTGCTTCGTTATGTTTATTGATAATTAATGAACAAAATCTCAACCATCAGGATCAGATATTCCAAGAAATGTGGGTATATTCATTACTTTACTTGATACTGTCACCAAGTACCTGGCCAGGAGTAATTGAAGGAAGGAAAGGATTTATTCTGTCTCACTATTTTGAGGGGAGTACATTCTATCATAGAAGGGAAGGCTATGTAAACCGGCTAATCTCATTTTATCCAGATATAGGAAGAAGAAGAATGAAGAGGAAATGGGGCTAGGCTATAAGACATCAAGGCCCAACCCCAATGACCACTCCTTGCATCTAGATTCCAAATCATAGTTTCCACAACCTTCCCAAACATCACCACCAGCTGAGAACCAAGTGTTCAAGCACATGATCCTGTGGGGGACATTTTAAATTCAAACCAAAATGTGTTTAGGAGCCTATAAAGCATGTTCTTGAGAAAGGTCCCCAGTGTGCTTTCCCATGCTCATATACCTTGCTGGCCTAGTAAAAGGATTTCATACCAGTGAGTTAGCTGAATTGAGAGCAGTTGGTTCCCCACCATGGCTATGTGTCAACACTGCACTTGTGTGGGCATCACAACAAGTTATTTGCTGCTAAGTAGGTTAGACCATGCGTTGCTTCGACAGATATTGGTCATTTTCCCCCAGTCGCCCATGTAGCACCTTCTGGCACTAGACACGCTGACTGTCTGGGGACTGACTCTCTTCCAACTTCCAGCCATGCCATTCTAATTTGCATGTCAACCACATAAGGTATCTTCAGCAGTAGGGTCTTACCACTAGCCTTTGGTGGGTCATCAAGTACTCTGACAGAAATCTGTCTGTCTTTTAGGAAACCTTGTAGGTCTCTCTGATCAAAAGCTCATTGTGGATGATAGCCCCATGCTGGTTCTGGGAGTTACATGTCAGTGCCCACTAAGAAAATGAGGAAACAGATAACTATATACAAGAGTTAGAGATAAAAGAGAGAGAGAGAGGGAGAGGGGAAGTGAGGGAGGGAAGATGTAGAAGATTAAGGTTAGTTTTGATCATACCCTCTCCAGTGTCTTGTGGTTTAAGTGTTCTCTGTAAGGGCCTGGTGAAGGATCAGCCATTTGGTCTGTCTTTTAGTAAGTAGAAAATTATGGTACCAACTGGTATGAGACCCATTGCTGGAGCTGGGAAACAAGTCAGAACCATATCCAAACATAAACCCACTCTCCAATATCAAGCTACCGTCAATTGTGGGCTACAAGAGGGCCTACACCTATTAAATTCTCTATTTTAAAAAAAATGGTTATCTCATTTGTCCTGATGCTAACTTACTCTCCGTTGGAGAATCTGCTTCTCTTTTTCACATAGATGTAGATCCTAAGGAGAGAGCCACCCCATCATACCTCAAAAGGGTCCCGGCTGTAACTAAGAAAAATTGGAGAAACAAGCGAGGGCGCTGTTTCCTTGATGAACCGATACCAGCACAAGGGGGAAGGAGATCAGCACAGAGAAAAATCAACTCCTACCAAATCAGAGAGCCAGAGCCTCAGAGGCCCCCAACACCTCATCACTGAAGCAGACCCAACATGGCTCAGGGAAATTTTGTGGAAGAGGGGGCGGAAAGAATGTCAGAGCCACATGTTGGGTCATGATATGCAGAGACATTTAGCTTACCCATAACTGTGGGCTAACTCCACAATGCATGACCCATATACCTCAACAAGGAGGGGCCAAGGGGAGGGGGTAGGTCATGGATGAGCCTAATAATGGTACCAAACTGACTGTAAAAAAAAAAAATAAAAATGAAGAAAATAAATAAAATAAAATAAAATAAAAGGATTTCAGTCTGAGATTCCTTAGTCTACCGGCCAGTGAAGCTGGTAACAGCATCTGCACTACCCTAAAACTAATAGCTGGATAACAATAGGACACCCAATGTGGCCTGAGGTCATATCAATGTTAAATGTCACCCTTTTTATTATTTTTGTATGAACTGCATCACAGTTGTTCCTTTAGTAACATATTTCCTTTGTATGAGCTTTTAGATAATCATTTGGTCAGGGAACAAATTTATAATCAGTCATGGCCATGTGGCTTATTGAGTTTGACTAAGAGAGTGTATCTCTTGTCTCAACTCTGCTGAATTCCCAGTAAAATTGTGTTGTTTGGACTGAAGTTTATTTCACAATATTTACTGACGACTATTAAATAGAAAAATAAAATTAAAGTTATGTGAAATATTAAAGCCTATTTGTACTGAGAGATATATGTTTAATGCTTTTATTATAGAATGTTTTGGCTTAATAGGCAAAGTGCAAAACAAGCTTAAATTAAAGGAAATAGTTGCAACTTCAGACAAAGCTACTGTGCCCTTGAGAGCATTGTCAGTCTTGCCCATTCATAGTTCAAATTGCTGTGTTTAGGTAGCAGTGTTCCAATGAGAGTTTCTGGCCAACATGTTTGGATGTGTACCTGGAAAACAATTAACAGCACACTAATTGTCTTTCCTAGACTCAGATATTCCACTTCTTTGATGAGTGCCTCCCCTTCCCAGGCCCTGTGCAAGTACAGAAAGTAACGTAGGGACTGGTTTCTCTTTGGTCATAAACAGACAAGGACATGAAACCCAGACCTGGTTAGTTAGAGCCAGTGGTCATATGAATCTTCAGTTGTGTTGAATCCTCTGTTCTTTCAATAAACTCTATTTTCCTTTCTCTAAAGAACTAGGTTTTCTTTATTCTTTATATTTCTTTTATAATTTCAACTTGGTGTTTGAACTTCCAGAAACTTCTGGGTAGAACCCAAACTTACTCTTTAAAAGGAAAGAGCCTTATGGCACTTTAGGCAGATTCAGGAGGAATGAGGCCTGCGGTTAGAGTTTCATCCAAAGGTTCACTTTTTCTGCTTTCACTTGCTTGTTGTGTGACACAGCCTGCAAAGAACAACTTAAACATTAAAGGCGAGTAACTCCCAGAGTTCAGAAAAGCAAAACATGAGTTTAAAACTCTCAGGGAGACTTCCAGGTAAGATGGAGGCTGAGGAGCCATGCCAAACCAGCCTAGGGAGGGATTTAAGCAAAACACAAGCAAAATACACTCTTCTTCTGAAAAGTGAAGGAGTATAGACTATTCTTAGACACAGTGGAGAAGCCAGAGAGACCCACCAGAAAGGAGGAAAATGGCCAGAGTCCCACTGAGGCGATCACAGCCCATGATCCAAAGGCACTAGCTTGCACAGGCCTGCCAGGGGCACCAGGCAGTGACAGAGGCAGAGACCAAGCAACAGATTTTTCAACTCCATCAGCCTTCTTGCAAAGTTAAGAAATCTGAAGAAAAGACAGCTGAGACAAACTAAAGAGCTACTGAAAGTGTGAGCAACTCCAGAAGTCTGAAGCCTCCCATCCCCCACCATCAGAACCATGAACCTCCAGCATTCAGTCCCCAGTGGTAGCACAGCCAGCAGAGCAAATCAGAGGTACGGTTGCACAGCACAACACAGAGGGATCAAGGAGGGCACTCAGCATTGGTGAGATTGGAAGCCACCCCAAAAGTAACAAGGCTGACAGAGAGAAAAAAACAAAAAACAAAAAACAAAACAGGTACACAGCTCTGCAAGAGCTAATCTCTCTTTCCTTGTCAGGGCAAATTACATGGTATATATGCTTGACTGGCTTTACCATTTTCAAATAACCTCTATTTGGGGGTTGAATTTTATTGCCTTTGTATATATATATATACATATATCTTTTGTTTTTTGCTCTGTCATTATTGGGGGCAGGGTCTGATCCAGATCCAGGTTGACCTGGAACCGAATTCAGAACAGAAATCTCTACCTCTCAGATGACAAGATTAAGGATGTAGAATAACACACATCCTTAGGGATTTTAGCTTTATATGACTATCTGTTTGTTTTAATCCACATAAGTGCATACTTTGTGCTGGTTTTTATTGATTGTGTATGTTACTTGGTTGAAGTTTAGAATTTGCCAGTAAATTATTTCACCCAGTCCACTAGAATACTTGCTTAGCAAGCAAACTCAACACCTAGGATTATTTCTGTGGCTTGATTGGCAGAGAAGAGCTACATCTGGCACCTTGAACTCATATCCTGAGGGTATATGCAGGTGGATTGCCACACCTGGAAACACTGCAGATAAGTAGAAAACCCAAGCATAAAATCAATTCAGGATGGAAAAGTCACTGCAATATAATACAAGAAACTAAAAGAATCAAGACAACACAGTCTCACCAAAAACTATAAACCCATCAGAAATTATCACCAATGAGACAGTTTTAGATGAAATGCCTGACAAAGGTTAAAAGAAAGTGATGGTATCTATGCTCAAAGAAATGAAGGGAACCAAAGAAAAAAAGAAAGGAATTAAAGAAGAAAACAAACTTCGGAAAGAGAGCACAAGAAAAAAGCTTAATGAAATAAAGAGGTCATTATACATACATGAGTAAGGAAATAGAAATACTGAAGAAAAACCAGGCTGAAATCCTGGCTCTGAAGAATACAGTAAATAAAATAAAAAACTCAGTGGAAAGTCTCACCAGTAGAAAGGATAAAAGAGAGAAGAGAATATCTAAACTAGAAGACCAGGTGGCCGATCTAATACAGTCCAACAAAGAGAAAGACAAGCTAATAGCAAGGTATGCATGGGAATTTCAAGATATCCCGGACAGTAAGAAAAGATCAAACATAAGAATTCAGGGTATAACAGAAGGAGAAGAATTTCAATCCAGAAGCTTAGTAGGTGTTTTCAACAAAATCATAGAAGAAAATTTTCCCCAAATTGGGAAAGAAATGCCAATGCAGATATAAAAGCTTTTAGAACACCAAACAGACAAAATCTGGAAAGAACCTCTCCTCGCCATATTGTAACTAAACCACCAAACACACAAACCAAAGAAAATATATTGAAAGCAGTTACAGAGAACAAGCAAGTCACCTATGAAGGCAAGCCCATCAGAATAACTGCAGATTACTCAACACAAACTTTACCAGAAGGGCTTGGAATGACATATTCCAAGTTCTGAAAGACAACAACTGTCAGCCAAGATTACTTTATCCTACAAAGCTGTCTATCCAAATAGATGGAGAAATAAAGACATTCCACAACAAAAACAGGCTAAAGGAATTTATGACAACTAAACCAGGTCTACAGAAAATAGTTGAAGGAATTCTTAATGCCAAAAAGAAAGCTAAACACACACAGGAGGAAACAGGAAAAAATAAACCACACTCAAATAACAGTTAAAACAAAACGGGGGCCGGGCGTGGTGGCGCACGCCTTTAATCCCAGCACTCGGGAGGCAGAGGTAGGAGGATTTCCGTGAGTTCGAGGCCACCCTGATACTCCATAGTGAATTCCACGTCAGCCTGGGCTAGAGTGAGACCCTACCTCGAAAAACCAAAAAAAATAAAAATAAAAAAAATAAAAATAAAATGGGGAACCCTACAAAATAAGGGAAAAAGTGAGAATAAATGCATACCATTCAATAATAACTCTTAATATCAATGCCCTCAATGCACCATCAAGAGACACAGGCTTGCAGTCTGGAAAGTGCAATTGTAGTGGGAGACTTCAATACCCCACTCTCATCAATTGACAGGTCATCCCAGCAAAAAACAAACAGAGAGACACCTGAATTAAATGATGTCATGGAACATATGGACATAACAGATATCTACAGAAAATTCCATCCAAATGATTCAGAACATACATTTTTCTCAGCAGCACATGGAACAGTCTCTAAAATAGACCATATATTAGGAAACAGAAAATCTCCACAATTATAGAAAAATTAAAATAATCCCTTATACTCTATCTGACCACAATGGGATTAATCTGAAAATCAGCAACAAGAAAAGCTACAGAGCATACAGAAATTCATGAACACTAAACAGTACACTATTGAATGATCAATGGGTCATTCAAGAAATCAACAGGGAAATCAATAAATTCATAGAATCAAATGATAATGATAATACAACATACTAAAACCTTGGGGACACAATGAAGGCAGTCCTAAGAGGCTATGCCACTAAGTTTGAAAATATGAAAGAAATGTATGATTTCCTTGATTCATATGACCTACCAAAATTAAATCAATATGAGATAAACCATTTAAATAGACCTATAACAAGTACAGAGATCCAAGCACTTATAAAAAGTCTCCCAACTAAAAAAAGCCCAGGTCCATATGGATTCACTGGTGAATTTTACCAGACCTCCATGGAAGAACTAACACCAATGCTTCTGAAACTTTTCCATAAAATAGAAAAGGAAGGAATTCTACCCAACTCCTTCTATGAAGCCAGCATAACAAAACCAGGCAAAGACAGAACAACAAAAAAAAAGAAAATTACAGACCCATCTCCCTCATGAACATAGATGCAAAAATTCTGAACAAAATATTGGCAAACAGAATACAAGAATATATCAAAAAGATTATTCACCCCAACAATGTTGGCTTTATCCCAGGTATGCAGGGATGGTTCAACATACACAAATCAATTAAAGTAATACATCATATAAATGGTCTGAAGGACAAAAATCACATGATCATCTCAATAGATACAGAAAAGGCATTAGAAAAAAATCTAACATTCTTTCATGGTAAAATTATTACAGAAACTGGGAATAGAAGGAACATATCTCAACATAATAAAAGCTATTTATGACAAACCTACAGCCAACATAATACTAAATGGTGAAAAACTCAAAGCTTTCCCACTAAATTCAGGAACAAAACAAAGGTGTCCACTGTCCCCACTTTTACTTAATATAGAATTGGAAGTCTTAGCTATCGCAATAAGGCAAGAGACACTCATAAAAGGGATACAAATTGGAAAGGAAGAGTTCAAATTATCACTATTGCAGATGATATGATTTTATACATAAAAGATCATGAAAACTCTACCAGCAAACTGTTAGAGCTAATAAACACTTTTAGCAATGTAGAAAGATACAAAATGAATACACAAAAATCAGTGGCTTTCCTATATACTAACAACAAATGTGCAGAGAATGAAATCAGAGAATATCCCCCATTCACAATTGCCTCAAAAACAATAAAGTACATTGGAATAAACTTAACTAGGGAAGTGAAGGAGCTCTACAATGAGAACTTTAAAACACTCAAGTGAGAAATTGCAGAAGACAAAAGAAAATGGAAAGATACCCCATGTTCTTGGATTGGAAGAATGAATATAGTGAAAATGTCAATCTTAGCAAAAGCAATCTATACATTTAATTCCATCTCCATTAAACTTCCAATGGAATTCTTCACAGGAATAGAAAAAAAATTCCAAAATTTCATTTGGAAGCACAAAAAGCCTCAAATAGCCAAAACAATTTTGAGCAACAAAAATAAAGCTGGTGATATCACCATACCTGATTTTAAGCTATATTACAAAGCCATAGTAAAAAAAACAAAAAACAAAAAACAGTGTGGTTTTGGTACAAAGACAGACATGTAGATCAATGGAACAGAATAAAGGACCCAGATGTTAATCCAGGCTGCCACAGGCATCTGATTTTTGACAAAAATGCCAAAAGTATTCATTTGAGCAAAGACAACCTTTTCAACAAGTGGTCCTGGGAAAACTGGATATCCATATGTAGAAAGATGAAACTAGATACTTGTCTTTCCCCATGTACAATAATCAAATTGAAGTGGATCATGGACCTTAATATCAGACTTATAACTCTGAAATTGCTAGAGGAAAAGGTAGGGGAAACACTTCAACATATTGGCATAGGTAATGACTTTCTGAATGTAACCTTAATTGTTCAGAAAATAAAACCACTAATCAACTACAGGGATCTCATGAAATAACAAATCTTTTGTACAGCAAAGGGCACTGTGAATAGAGCAAAGAGACAACCTACAGAATGGGAGAAAATCTTTGCCAGGTACTCATCTGACAGAGGATTAATATCCAGAATATACAAATAACTAAAAAAAAAAAAAACCAGAACAATAAGAAATCAAACAACCCAATCCAAAAATGGGCTATGGAACTAAATAGAGAGTTCTCACAGGAAGAAATTCAGATGGATATAAACATCTCAAAAAAGTATTCTACATCCTTAGTCATCAGGGAAATGCAAATTAAAACTACCTTGAGATTCCATCTCTCTCCCATCAGAATGGCTCCCATCAAAAAAAAAAAAAAAAATGACAATAAACATTGGCTAGGTTGTGGTAAAAGGGGAACCCTTCTGCACTGTTGGTGGGAATGTAATCTGGTATAGCCATTGTGGAAATCAGTGTGGAGGTTCTATAGACAGGTAAAAACAAATTTACTATATGATCCAGCTATAGCACTCGTAGGCATAGATCCTAATGACTCTTTTCACTACCTTAGAGATACTTGCACAGCCATGCTTATTGCTCCTTTATTCACAATAGCTAGGAAATGGAACTAGCCTAGATGTCCATCCACAGATAAATAGATAATAAAGATGTGGTACATCTACATAATGGAGTTCTAGTCAGCGGTAAAGAAAATTGAAATTATGAAATCTTCATGGAAATGGATGGATCTGGGAAGGATTATACTAAGTGAGGTAACCCAGGCCCTGAAAGCCAAATGTCACATGTTCTTTCTGACATGTTGATCCTAGCTACAAATGTATAGACTTCTGTGTGATCTGGAACCAATAATCAGTAGCAGAGGCCCATAAGCTAGAAAAAGGCTATAAGGGAGGGAGGAGAGGGAAGGTCTTAAGAGGATGGTATTGTAAATATGTAAGAAGGGAGTGGAAAGGCCTAAGTGAGGTCAGTGGAATGGATGATATAAAAGAAAGATGGGGGGGAGGGTCAATCAAAATTCAAGATATTTTGAAGAAGACATATGAAAATCTACTTTTTAAAATAATGGCACATCCAGGAGCCATAGATTGTTACTAGAAAATTTTCAGTGCCTGGGATGGGATAACTCCCAATGAGTTGTTGACCCGGGAGGTTTATTTTGCCTCCAAAACATTACAGGCTATTGCCAAGGCCCTTGGTTCCCCATGAGAAAGAGATGGTAATACCTTATTGCTAAAGACATCACATGCTTGAGCAGCAAAGTCACTGAGAAATCAAGGTGGTGCTGAGCAGAAACCTTCTCCCTATAGCGCAGCAAACTGAAAGCTGGAAAAAGCTGCGCTGTATGCAGACTTATGGAAGACAGAAGTCATGAGCAGTGAAAATAGTGGACACTGGAAACCTCAAGTTTGGCCAGATAGGCCAAATGTCTGAACAAGTGCAGTAGTGTCATGTCTGCTCTGGAGAAAACCAACTGCTCTCAAATTGGACTGAAGGCCCACTCTAGGGGAGGGAATATGTGCCTGGCACTGAAAACCTCATCAAAAGCCTATGTATGGCATGAGAGGTCATGAGCCTTAGGGTTATAAAGCCTGCTCTTGTCTGGATAAATGCATATAATGCTCTCATCAAATTGCCCTGAAATCACTACACTTTATGTTCATACTCATATATTAATGTTAATCTCACTTATGGTTAGAGAAGCTTCTCTTTTAAGATGGCAATGACCACTGGGATGGCCCAAAAGGCAACATAGTGCTGAGAAGAAGGGATAGAGTAGTGTCCAGCACTGAAACATCTCACACCCTCCAAGGCTCAGGGTCCATTGCTGAAGAGGTGGTGGAAAGAATGTGAGAGCCAAAGGAAGGGTACCACTCCCTACATACAACTGTCCAGATATCCAAGACCTCACAGTGCCTAGCAATACCCACACAAGACCCTCATAGTAGGAGAAAAAGATGATGGCATCAAATTAAAAGAGAGACTAATGGAGGGGATATGATGGACAGCAGAGCTATGAAGGAGAAAGTGGGGGGAGGAGGGAAATACCATGGTTTGTTGTCTGTAAGTATAGAATTTGTCAATAAAAATATATATAATAAAAAAAATTTTTAAAGCAAAATACCTGATGATAAAATCTATCTAACCCAATGATCACAAATAAACTACTTTTTTTTTTTTTTTTTTTGGTTTTTTTCAAGGTAGGGTCTCACTCTAGCTCAGGCTGACCTGGAATTCACTATGGAGTATCAGGGTGGCCTCGAACTCACGGCAATCCTCCTACCTCTGCCTCCCGAGTGCTGGGATTAAAGGCGTGCGCCACCACGCCCGGCTATAAACTACTTTTTAATACTCTAACTGGCAGAAGTCCTGAGTGGGAGGTCCATGAGACACATTTACTGCTACACACCTCATAATCAAATGCTGCCTGAATTTTTGTTAAACAGAGGGAAAACAACCCTCAATGTCATACAAAACCAGAGCTCTAGACCTTACCTACTAGATTGGGCTAACTACCCCTAACTCTGTCTCTCAAAGTAATTAGGGAAATGAACCCAGAAGCATAATGAAATGATAAAAGTTTGGGGTGATATGCTAGCTACCATGAGTTGATCATTCCCAACTGTATAAATAAATTAAAATAACACACTATAGCTCATAAGTTTGTGCACATGTAATGTACCAATAATAAATAGGCAAAGGTAAGTTCAAAGTCCACCTTTCTTCCCAGTCCCATACCATTAATCAGACAAGAAAGCCAAGAGCCATCTGTCTTAGAGGTGCTTCCATAGCTACCCATCCTAGAAACAACAATATACTTACATTGGTGATCTCTTAAGCATCTCTCAAACTTTGAAAATTCATACTTTTGTTTCTGACCCTTGGTAAGTGGGAAGTAAGTTAGGCACAATTTAGTTAGAAATTTTATGAACAAGGAAAGTTCAATTCTGCCAAGATTAAAATAACCTTGTGAGGACTCTGTAAAGGATGAAAGTTCAGCTTCTCTTGTACTATATCCATGGTGACTTCATTTGACTCCTTCATGTCTATTTTTATGACATTTGCACTTTAGAGCAAATGTAAGATCTTTTTACTTTTCATTAGCTTTACACACAATAAAACATATGGACCACAAAGAAGGAAAGAAATATACTGAACATAAAATTCTTGGAATAGTCAAACATTTTTACACCTAATAGGGAAGCTAATAAATGAAGTCTTTTGTATTTTCTCAATACAACTTTATAAGGCATTTGGAGGAATTTTAGAGACATTGTTCTACATGTTACACGTTACCAACTGTATTTTTAAATTTAGAATCTCCACTCACCAGCATTAACATGCCCTTAACCATCACAGAGATCATAGCAAAGTCTAAACACTGGAAATTGATTTAAGTTCAATAAAGTGAATTTAGGGGTTGTGAGGGTTAATCTTTACGACCATCTTCACTGAATTTTGAATGACCGTGGATGAATGTTTATGAAGATGTTTCCAGAAAGGCTTCACTGAAACGGGGAGATCTACCCTGAATGTGATGTGGACAGCACCGTTTCCTGGGCTGGGGTCCTAAACTGAATAAAAAGACAAGCTGAACACCAGAATTCATCTCTCTCTCTCTCTCTCTCTCTCTCTCTCTCTCTCTCTGTGTGTGTGTGTGTGTGTGTGTGTGTGTGTGTGTGCTTTCTGACTGCTAGTGGTCAGTCGTTTTCTTTTCTTGCTGCTATGTTTTCCCTGGCATGATGGACCTCAAACTTCAAGTGAAAATAAACTCTTCCTACTTTATGTTTTGTCTTGTCAGGTATTTGATCACAAGAAAAAGTAACTAGTACAGGAAAATTATCTTTGATGGAAGTGTTAATTACAGTGTGGGTGCATTTTCCATTGATGCAACATCTGTCTTTTACCATGGACTCCTCTGAATTAGTTAATATGAATAGACAGATTTCCTGTCTTAAGAGTTTAAGCCAATATGGGTTCACATATCTCAGAATGAATCAGGTGAGTTGTGAGGGAGTGGCATGCTGATCTTCATGCATCTCTCAGGGGCCCAATTTCTCTCATCCCATACAGCATGACAGATGTCAGGTAAAATTTCTATATCTGCCTTGCCCATGGGGAACAGTTCAGATGCAAGACAGATCATTTGTTTGGGGAGGATCTGGTATTCCAAATTCCAAACTAAGGAGTGATGGGTATAATTTTCACCCTGTCATTGGTAAAACCCTCATGTAAGCCCTCATTGAATTCACAAGAGAATGAAAAATGCAGTCCAACTATGTACTGAGAAGAAAGAACTAGATTTTGTGGCACTCATCAGTTTGTGCCATACACTCACCATACAGGTTCTTTATACTTTGCACTTTAACTCAAGTCTTTAACATAGAATACACAATTGTCTATCCCTAATTCTTTTTAATATAGGAATATAGTGTTGGGGACCACCAAGTCCTTCCTTGGGTTTGGTGATTTTCTTGCAAGAATTAGCATGTAGTAGCACTCCCAGATTGATTTCTTGTGGCAGAAGAATGGGAATCAGAGGAGAAAAGCCTATGGAGTAATGTGCAAAGGAACCATATAAGGCTTTCAAAAGCCCTCTCTCCATGTAGATGACCAGTAACCTTTGGCATCAGGTATTGGGAATGCCTGAAAAATTATCTCCAAGGGAATATTTTTTAGAAACAACCAGTGCTCAGTGCGTTTATTTAGGACTGGTCATATGGACACAATATGTTGTTTCATAACAAAATTCCATCCCCAAAGATGGAAATCAGGCACTCAGCATGGGCCATGTTCTTTATGATAACACTTTAGACATGGGGAACCTCTTTTACATGTTTTTGGAATAAGTATACCTTCTGCAAATACACACTCAGAGAGTGATCAAGGGCTGGAGTTTATAGCAGATCTTTCTGAATTTAATTACCTTTCTCATTGCTGTGACCAAACACATAACAAAACTCAACTTAAGGGAGGAAAAGTTTATCTCAGTTTACTGTTCAAGAAGATATAGTGCACTGTGGTGGGGAAGGCATGATGGCAGCACCTGGTGGCTGGTCACATTGCTTTGGAAGTCAGGATGCAGTGGGCATGAATCCTCATTTTGTGCTCAGCTCATATTCTTTTTCTTCAGTTGGGGTCCCCAGCCTGTGAGATGGTGCTGCCCAAAGTTAAGGTGGCTCTTCCCACCTCAATTAATCCAACCTAGTAACTCCCTCACAGGCATGCCCAGTGTGGTGGTTTGAATAGAATAGATGGCCCCCAATATATTCAGTTGCTTATTTGTAGTTTGCATCTCTAGCCACCTAGCTGGAGGCAAGGTCACTGGGTGGATCTTAAAGTGTGGTGGTGGATTTCAGATTACAATCTAAAGATATGCAAAGTGTGCCTAGCTGGAGTTTCTGAAGTGTGCTGTGGCTTTTGACCTTTAGGCTTGTACTTTTCTTTCTCTGCTTGGGCCTGTGAAGGCAGGCCAGTTTCTTCTGCCATTATGGAACTTCCCCTGCATCTGTAAGCTTCAATAAATCCCTTCCTCCATAACTGTGCCTGGTCTGGAAGTTCATCTCAGCGAACCTGAAGCTGTCTGCTATACCCAGGTATTTGTCTCCTAGATGATTCTAGATGCAAACATGTTTATTACCCAGATTATCCATCCCACCACTTTCAGCCTTCTGCGGTACCACTTCCCTTCAACGTGTTGTGGGTAATTTTGGCATTCCCAATGGAAGGTGACTGCCAGCACATAAGGTCATTGACAGTTATTACTTGATGTAGGAAATAGAAAATGGAATATTCATGGGACTCAATTGGTGAATTTCTTCTAAGAGGAAATCTGTGGGGTCCTCTTAGCTGATAATTATGGGAAATTCTCATAATTGTGCCTAGAATCTCAGGTAAGGCCCTCTCTTTCTTCACTTCTAACAATTCTCACTGAACTTCTTTTTTTTTAAATTAGTTATGGACATACTCAGTATGTAAACAGCACATGTTGGTACTATCCTTGCCCTCATCCCTGCCCCCCTCCAAAGAGACCCTCCTCATTGGGGATGCAGGTCATCCCCCATAGGGATTCTGGGTCATGCATTGTGAGGAGAGCCATTGGTTATGGGGAAGAGGCAATGTCTGTGTAGATAATGTCCCAGCTTATGACTCTAACAATCTTTCTGCCCCCTCTTCCATGAAATTCCCTGAGCCATTTTGTGTGCATTTTAAGTTTACTTCATTGATGGGCTCTTAGAAGCCTCTGGATCTCTGCTTTGGTAGGTGTTGAGTGCCCTCAGTGTCTATCTCCTTCATGCTTGTGCTGATATCATGTTCACAGAGAAGGCAGCACTCACTCACTACTCTAATTCCTCTATGGTTTCTGCTGGGGTGCTGGTGTAGCACAATGGATTGTTTCCTTCCTCAGGTCCTGCTCCCATCTGAAAAAGGAACCTGATTCTCCAATGGAGAGTGAAGTCAGGGCAGATTAAATGAAATACCAATTAGTAGTTTAGAGAGAATTTAATAGGTGTAGACCCTCTTGTAGCCAAAGATTAGAGGGAGCTTGACACTGGAAAGCAAACCTGTTATCAGGATATGATTATGACTTGTTTCCAGTTTTAGATATATGTTCCTTTCCACTGAGCAGATATGTTAGCCAATCCAAGAGCAGTTGGTTACCCACCATGGCTATGTGCCACTATTGCACTTATGTGAGCATCATGTCAGGTTATTTGCTTCTGAATAGAGGTGCTTGGACAGATATTGGCCACTTTTCCCCAGTGGCTGATGTAGCACCTTCTAGCACTAGAGGGGATAGCTCTCTGGGCTTTCCAGTCATGTCTCTCCATACCAACAGACTATGGTGTCTTTGCCAGTATGGTCTTACCATTAATCGCTGGTGTGTAATCAAGTGCTATGACAGAACTCTGTCTTGTTTAAGGAAACCTGGTAGGACTATCTGATCAACAGCTCATTTCTCTGTATCTTCATCCTTTGCATATAGAAAGGCTACTGATTTTTGTGCATTTATTTTGTATCCTGCTACTTTGTATCCTGCTACTTTGCTAGGAGTTTTGAGATTGAGGCTCTTGGGTCACTTATGTATAAGATCATGTTGTGTGAAATAGAGCTAACTTGACTTCTTCCTTTCCAATTTGTATCCCTTTTATTTCTTTCTCCTGTATTATTGCTTGGGCTAGTACTTCTAGTATTATGTTGAAGATCAGAGGTGAGAGTGGGCACTCCTGTCTTGTAACTAATCTCAATGGAAATTCCTTGAGTCTTTCCCCATTAAACATTATTTGGACTTTAGGTACTTTATATATAGCCATTAGTTATGTTGAGATATAAACCATCCATGCCTATACTCTCCAGTGTTTTGATCATGAAGTGATGTTATATTTTGTCAAAGGCATTTTCTGTATCTACTGAAAAGATCACATGGTTTTTGTGATTAAGCTTATTTATGTGGTATATTACATTGACAGATTCTCATATGTTGAACCAACCCCGTGTTCCTAGGATAAAGCCTACTTGATCAATGTGGATAATACTATTGATATGTTGTTGAATTCAGTTTGTAAGGATTTTGTTCAGGACCTTTGCATCTAATTTCATCAAGGATATAGACATATAGGTTTCTTTTCTTCTTTCATCTCTGTTTGGTTTTGGTATTAGGGTGACACTACCTTCATAAAAGAAGTTGAGTAGCTTTCCCTGTTCTCTAATTATGTGAAACAGTTTCAGGAAAAATGGTTTAAGTTCTTCCATGAAGGTTTGGTCCTGGGCTTTTCTTTTGGGGGGGGGGGGTGATTACATTTTCAATCTCATTGGGTGAGATAGGATTGTTTAGGAGATTAATTTGCTCTGAATTTAGTTTTGGTAGGTGGTATGTGTCCAGGAATTTATCCATTTCTTCCTGATTATCCAGTTTTGTGGAGTAGAGGTTTTGGAAATAAGTCCTGATGATTCTTCCAATTTAACTTATGTCTGTTCTGATCACTTCTTTTTGATTTCTAATATTAAAAAAAAATTGTTTGTTTATTTGGGAGCGACAGACAGAGAGAGAAAGAGGCAGATATATAGAGAGAGAATGGGCTCACCAGGGCCTCAAGCCACTGCAAATGAACTCCAGACACATGCGCCCCCTTGTGCATCTGGCTAACATGGGTCCTGGGGAATTGAGCCTAGAACTGGGGTCCTTAGGCTTCATAGGCAAGCACTTAACTGCTAAGCCATCTCTCCAGCCCTTATTTCCAATTTTGTTAATTAGAAGCATCTCTTTCTTTGTTGTTGTTTGATCAAATTGTCCAGGGGTTTATCAATCTTGTTTACTTTTTTCAAAATACCAACTATTTTTTTCAACAATTTTCTTAATTGTGATCTGATATCATGCAGGATATTATGCAGGAAATTATATTGCTTTTTCTAAATATATGGAGACAGGCTTTATGGCCCTGTATATGATCCATGGGCTGTTGAGAAGAATGTGTAATCCTGTAGGTTTAGTGTAGAATGATCCATAGATGTCCATTATATCTAGTTGATCTATGGTGTTCTTGAGCTCCCTTATTTCCCTATTCATTTTCTGTTTGGATGATCTATCTACTGTTAATAGTGGAGTATTGAAGTTACCAACTATGAAGGTATTGGTGTTTATTTCTGTTTTGTTGTCAAGTAGGTTTTATTTTATGAATTGTGGTGTGCCTGTGTTTGGTGGACAAAGCTTGATGATTGTGATATCCTCTTGTTGAATTATTGCCTAGATAAGAAGTGGCCTTCTTTGTCTTTTTTGATTACTTTTGGTTTGAAGTCTATTTTACCTGATATTAGTATAGCAACGCTAGCTTGTTTCTTATTTCCATTCATTAGGAATATCATTTTGCACCATTTCATCCTTTAGTAGTGAGGTGGATTTCTTGAAGACAGCAGATTGGGGGGGGGGGGGCAATCCATTTTTCTATTCCACCCTGTTAAGTTGTTTCTCTTGGTGGGTGAATTAAGGCCACTAACATTTAGGGTAATAACTGTGAGGTTTGATTAAATTCCTGCCATATTGTGATGTTTTATGTGGTTTGGTGTTTTCTTGGACTTTGTAGATTTTGAGCCTTTTCTAGGTTTGGTTATTGTGGTCTGCTTCTTGTAGGCTCTTGAGATTGGTTGTTTGACTCTTCTGTGTGGAGAATTCCATGAAGTATTCTCTGTTAGTTTGGCTTTGTGTTCACATAGTTGTAGAGCTGACTTTTATGGTGGAAAGTCTTTCTTTTGCCATCTATTATAAAGGATACTTTTGCTTGGTACAATAGTTTGGGTTGGATGCCATAGGTTCTTAGACTTTGCAGTGTTGCATCCCAGGCCCTTCTGGCTTTCAGGGTTTCCATTGAGAAGTCTGAGGTATTTCTAATGGTGTTACCTTTATATGTAATGTGTGATTTCTCTCTTGCAGATTTTAGGACTTTCTCTTTGTTTTTGTTGTTTAGTCTTAATGACAATATGTCTTGGAGAGTTTCTCCTTCAGTCCAGTATGTTTGGAGTTCTTTTAGCTTCTTGTATCTAGATGGGACTCTCTTTTGAGAGGGTGGGGAAATTTTCTTCAATAATTTTGTTGAAGAAGTTCTCTATGCTTTTGGTGTCATTTTTTCCCCTTCTGGTATACTCATGATCTGAACGTTGGGACATTTAAGGGTATCCCACAGTTCTCTCATGTTCTGTTCACAAAAACTTTTGACCTTAATTAAGGTTTTAGACTCACTAACTATTTCTTCTGTCTTCCAGTTCTGAGGTTCTGTCTTCCACATGACTGACTGTTCTTGAGGGCTTCTAGAGTGGTTTGGACTTGATCCATTTGGTTTGTATTTTCTATTGTCTTTTTCTGTATAGTATCTATCCCTCTGTAGACTTCTCTTTTCAGGTCATTTTCTGATCTTCTTAATGCTTCTTGGAATTCATCCTTGCATTTATTTATGCATACTTCGTTGAGCTTTGCATTTAGGTACTCTGTTTTTGGCTTTCATTCAGATCATTTAACTCTTTTTTGAAGTCACTCTGTTCTTTTTTAATATTAGTCCAACCTAGCAAAGACAGAATTCATGCAATTGTTTGTCTTTTGTTGATTTTCTGCAAATTCTGCCAATTTCATTGTCAGGATAACATACCCTGTGTCGTCATTTTGGGGTTCTGGTCCTGTTGTCTCTTCTATATTTTGATTACAGACTTCCATTGTGGGTCTAAGCAACCTTGTTGGGATTACTTCCACTTCATGATGTGTGTTGCTTCTTTTGTACTGTGCTCTGCCCATCACAGTGTTCAAATTTTATTTAATCCAGGAGGAGGCTGTAGTTTACCTTTGAAGTGTCTTCATTGATTGTTCCCTTTTATGTTTGACTAGATTAGCTTTTAGTTATTTATTTATTTACTTATTCATTTATTTGAGAGTGACAGACAGAGAAAGAGGGAGAGAGAGAGAGAGAGAGAGAGAGAGAGAGAGAGAGAATGGGTGCACCAGGGCTTCCAGCCACTGCAAACAAACTCCAGACATGTGCACCCCTTGTGCATCTGGCTAACGTGGGTCCCGGGGAATCGAGCCTCAAACCAGGGTCCTTAGGCTTCACAGGCAAGCACTTAACTGCTAAGCCATCTCTCCAGCCCTAGATTAGCTTTTTATGATGGGGGTTGAGAGCTGTATGCTTAGGTGGGAGGTGCCCTGATCAGGTGGAGACTTTGGTGGCAGAGAAAGGAGAGAACATGGCCTGGTCCTGGAGGCAGGTGGCAAGACAGGGTGGGAGGAAATGGCATTTCCTGGAGGTGCCTGGTGGGGTGGGGGGATGGGATGGTTCAAACCCAATGGCAGGTGGTGGGATTAGGAGAGGAGATGGCATGGTCCAGATCGTGGGTGGCTGGATCATGGAGAAGATGGCCCTTTCCTAGTGGCTGGTGGAGGGATCAGGTTCTGGTGGCAGGGAAAGGGAGAAAAGGCAAGGGAGAGAGAAATGAGACTTGGTAGGTGGCAGGAAAGGTTAAAGGCCCAGATCTTCTGAGTGTGCAGGTATGGATGGAGCAAACCTGATCTGTGGTATGGCAGCTGGTGCAGCAGCTTCAGGGGCCTGGGAGTCTAGTGAGCCACCTGAGAGTGTGAGAATCAGGAGATTCCTTACTTTACTCCTCCATGTCCTTCCACTGGAGGTATACTAAGACCCTGGAACACTACAGATCTTGCCTGGTATTATCCTGGGAGCTGAAGTGTGGTTAGGTGGACTCCATCTTGACCAAAACTCTCTAATCTTCTTAATATCCACTAATAAATCCCTAGCTAAGGGAATGTGTTGCTAAGCCTTGGTTTTTATGCTTAAAATGCTGAATTGTGGAGCCCTTCACTTCAAAGTAAAACAGGAGCAGAAATGCTATGTTGTGACTATTTCAATAGAATGATTTTAATTTGAGAGGAATTAACTAGGTCACACATGTCATCATGAACATTTATTTTTCTACCAATATTTAATTTTTTTAATTTTTATTTTAAAATGTACAATGCCTGAATTCTTTTGAAAAATTAGAGTATTTGAAAAACAATAAAAAGTAAATAGAATGTGATAGTACAATAAGATAACTTATAAAGGATATTTATTATTAATTATTAGTTAGCTAAAAGTTGTATCTTGGGTGATAGAATAATGACCATGAACTCCTCTTGTTCTTTATGATCTGTGTGGGATTCAAACATCTTTGTCCTTTTGGACACCTGGTTAGGCAGAAACATATGTACACTCTGGGTCCACATTCTGCTCTTCAAAAAATGGCATGGTGGTGCCACCTTTAATTCCAGATCCTGGGAGGCTGAAGCAGGAGGATTACTGCAAGATCCATGATAGCCTGGGCTACAGAATGAATCCCTGTCTCAATAAGCAAAGAAACTATCCTTGTGTAAATGCTCTTGTACCATTTAGATGGTAAACTGGGAAAGTCTACAAGGTAAGACCTAGTCTGATATAAAACAAGGCAGCAAATCCCAGCACTGGGGAGGCAGAGGTAGGAGGTTCTCCATGAGTTCAAGGTCACGCTGACAATACGTAGGGAATTCCAGGTCAGCCTGGGCTAGAGTGAGACCCTACCTCAAAAAACCAAAAACCAAGGGACAAAAAAGAAAACAATGCAAAAACAAAAAAATACAATCTGTGGGGTGAGCCAAACCTTTGACTCAAAGTAAATTTTTACTTCCCAGGAGACTGACCTCACAGATGTCCTATGCTTGGACAGCTTTTGCTTCTAAAGATGGTCTTTCAGATGTAAAGAAATTTTTGAGATTTGAAAATTCATTGCAGTCATTAAGTTTGACAGTGCAGTCACACAGAAGATGGATAATTCAAACATCTGTGTATTTATACCAAACATTTCACATTCCCAGAGTTGTTTGATATACATTTGATCCTTTCCTAGAATACTGATGCAGATTGTTTCCAATGACCATGGGACAACACATTATAGATGCTTTTAAGATTTATTTATTTATTTTACTTGAGAGAGGTTCGCGCTCTTTAGCCCAGCTGGAATTGAATTCATTTTATAGCTCAGGCTGGCCAGCACTTGTGGTAATCCTCCTGCTTCAGCTTCCCAAGTGCTGAGTTGTGATCCATCACATCTGGTTTATAGGTGCTTTTATTATTACCTATCCTCTTGAATACACAATCTGATGATTACCAAAAAATAAGCAGACTGACCTAATTCCTTCCATTTGGAATTGAGGGAAATGAGACTTGAGAAGGGAAGGCTGGTTCAGAAGAGACAATCTATAAGGCATGAACTGTAGGCAAGGAAGGACATTTTGGAAAGTTCTAGTTAACAGTGATGAATATAGAATACATGGAATCTATAACTAAGTCACTACTATGCAAACTAGATTCCCATTAATTTTACAAAATGTACAATACCATCCTTTCCATTGAAAGCTGTGAATTTTGAAGAAAAAATAATGCATACTTAGTCTGTCATAGTTTTGCACACTTGTAATCCCAGCACTTGGAAATCTGAAACAGGAATATAGTATGTTTTGAGGCTACCTTATGTTGCATAGTGAGACCCTGTCTCAAAAACAAAAATGTATTCACAAGAGAGCATGTCTTTGTTTTCATTTATTTATTTTTCTTTTTTTAATTTTTTTCTTTTTTTAAATTAATTATATACTCAGTGAATAAAGTCAAGTTGGTACCATTGTTAGCCTCCTCCCTGTCCTCCTCCCTCCCCCTGGCTCCTCCTTATTGAGGTGCATGGGTCATGCATTGTGGCGTTATCCCTCAGTTATGGGTAGGAGGAAATGTCTCTGTGTCTCATGACCCAACGTCTGGCTCTAACATTCTTTCTGTCCCCTCTTCTGCAAATTTCCCTGAGCCATGTTGGTTTCATTTTAGGTCTGCTTTAGTGATGAGGTCTTGGGAGCCTCTGTGTCTCTGGATATCTGATTTGGTAGGAGTTGATTGTTCTCAGTGTTGATCTCCTTCACCATTGTACTGGTACCAGGTTCACCAAGAAAACAGCACCCTTGCTTGTTTCACCAGTTATTCTTAGTTTCAGCTGGGGCCCTTTTGAGGTATGATGGGCTGGTTCTCTCCTTAGGATCTGTGTCTATCTGAAAAAGAGAAGCAGATTATCTGATGGAGAGTAAAGTTAGCACCAGATAAATGGGATAACCCTTATTTTTTAGAGAGAATTTAATAGGCCCTCTTGTAGTTCATGATTGTTTGCAGCTTGATAATGGAGAGCTGGCTCAGTTTTGGATATGGTTCTGACTTGTTTCACAGCTCCAGCTATGGGTTCTGTTCCACTGAGTGGACCACCTTAGCCTAATCAAGACTAGTTGGTTTCCCACCATGAGTGTGCACAACTATTGCACTTGTGAGAACATCATGACAGGTTATTTGTTGCTAAGTAAGTTAGACCATGAGTTACTTGGACATTGGACACTGCTTGGACACTGGTCATTATCCCCCAGTTGCCCATGTAGCATCTTCTGGCACTAGACATGCTGACTGGGAACTGACTCTCTTCCAGCTTCCAGCCATGTCACTCCATGTTATGTGTCAACTGCATATGGTGTCTTCAGCATTAGGGTCTTACCACTAACCTTTGGTGTGTCGTCAAGTACTTTGACAGAAATCTGTCATTCTTTTAGGAAACTTTGTACGTCTCTCTGATCAAAAGCTCACTGTGGATGATAGCCACATACTGGTGCTGGGAGTTACAGGTCAGTGCCCATGAAGAAAAGGAAGAAAAAGATAAGTAATATAAAAGAGTTAGAGAGAAGAGGGAGAGACAGGGGGGCAGTAGAACATTAAGGTCAGTCTTCATTGTACCCTCTCCAGTGCCTTGTGACTCAGGTCTTCCCTCTAAGGGCCTCGTGAAGGTTCAACCATTTAGTCTGCCTTTTAGAATGCAGAATTTTATGGTACCATTGCTGTTTGGGTCCAATGTTGTGTTCTCCACCCCCTCCCTTGCCCTTCCCTCCTTCCCCTCCCACCCTGTTGTCCAGTCCTTGAGATGCTTGCTGGGTATGTCGGCATATTGGGTAGATTCGGGTTAGGTGTTGTAAATGAGTGAGACTATGTGGCAATATTCTTTCTGTGATTGGGCAAGTTCACTGAGAATGATCTGTTCCAGATTCAACCATTTTTCTTCAAATTTCATTGTGTAGTTTTTCTTTACTGCTGTGTAGAATTCCATCAGGTAGATATACCACATCTTACTTATCCATTCTTCTAGTGATGGACATCTGGGTTGATTCCAGCTCTTAGCTCTACTGAATTGAGTCACTATAAACATGGTTGAGCCAATCTCTGTGTACAGAGGTTTAAAGATTTTAGGAGAGATGCCCAGTAAGGGAATAACTGGGTCTTTTGGTAACTCTATAGTCACCTTTTTAGGAGTCTCCATATTGCTTTGCAAAGTGGTTGTACCATCTTACATTTCCACCAACAGTGGATGAGGGTTCCTATTTCTCCACATCCTCCCCAGCATTTATTTTCATTTGATTTTTTGATGTTTGCCATTCTTACTGTATGAAGGTGGAATCCCATAGTTGTTTTAATTTGCATGTCCCTGATGATTAGGGATGATGAACATTTTCTTAAGTGTGTGTTTGCCATTTGTATTTCTTCCTCTGTGAACTGCCTGTTGAGCTCTTTGCCCCATTTTGTGAGTGGGGTGTTTGACTTTTTACTGTTTGGATTTTTGAGTTCTTTGTAGATTCTAGAGATTAGGTCTCTGTCAGTTAGATATTCAGCACATATTTTCTCCCATTGTGTGGGTAATCTATTGGATTTGCTTATTGTATGCCTGTCTGTAAAGAAACTCTTCAGCTTCATGTGATCCCATTGGTTGAGTGACTGTTTAAGATTGTGAGCTACTGGAGTTTTGTTCAGGAAGTCTTTTTCCATTCCTTTATCATGGAAAGTACTTCCTATATTTTCTTCCAGTAGTAGTTGAGTTTCTGGTCTTATATTGAGGTCTTTGATACATTTGCACTTGAATGTAGTGCGTGGTGAAATGTGTGGATCAAGTTTCAATTTCCTGCATATGGTTATCCAGTTTGTCCAGCACCATTTGTTAAAGATGCTGTCTTTTTTCCAGCCTATATTGTTGGGCCCTTTGTCAAATATCAAGAAGCTATAGTTGCTTGACCCAAAGTTCGGGTCCTCAAGTCTATTCCATTGGTCTATACTCCTGTTTTTATGCCAGTACCATGCTGTTTTTATTACTATGGCTTTGTAATATAGCTTTAGATCAGGTATGGTGATGCCTCCAGAGGTATTTCTTTTGCTGAGGATATGTTTGGATATGTGAGGCCTTCTGCCTTTCCCTATGAAATTTGAGATCATTTTTTCTATCTCTAACTGGATAATATGGAGGAAATGGATAAATTCCTGGACACATAACATGTACCAAAGCTAAACTCAAAGCTAAACAAGCCTATCACACTCACTGAGATTGAAAAAGTCATTTAAAAAAACTCCCCCAAAAGAAGAGTCCAGGACCAGATAGCTTCTTAGCTGAATTCTATCAAACTTTCATGGATGAACTCAAACCAATCTTTCTCCAAGTGTGCCACACAATTGGAGAACAGGGAAAGCTACCGAACTCCTTCTATGAAGCTAGTATCATACTAATTCGAAAACTAGGCAGAGATAGCAGAAGAAAAGAAAACTGCAGGCCTATTTCTCTGATGAACTTAGATGCAGAGATCCTGAACAATATCCTCACAAACTAAATCCAACAACACATCAAAAGGATTATCCAACTTGATCAAGTGGCATTCAACCCAGGGACATAGGGGTGGTTCAACATATGGAAAACTGTCAATGTAATACACCATATAAACAAAGTTAAACACAAAAACCACATGGTCATTTTGATAGATGAAGAAAAGGCCTTTGACAAAATAAAAAATCACTTCATGATCAAAATTTTGGAGAGAATTGGCATGGTTGGTTCTTATCTTAACATAATAAAGGCAATATACAAAGCTCCTAAAGCCCAAATAATACTTACTGGAGAGAGGCTGGAGGAATTCCCATTAAGATCAGGAACAAGACAGCGTTGTCCACTCTCACCTCTGCTCTTCAATATAGTACTGGAAGTCCTAGCTCAAGCAATCAGACACAAAAAAGAAATAAAAGGGATACAACTTGGAAAGGAAGAAGTTAGGTTAGCTCTATGTGCTGATGACATGATTGTATATGTAAGAAACCAGAGAGACTCCATCCCAAAACTCCTGAAGGTGATGAACTCCTATAGCAAAGTAGCAGGATACAAAAATCAATGCACAAAAGTCAGTAGCCTTTCTATATGCAAATGACAAAGATACAGAGAAAGAAATAAGGGACATTGTCCCATTTTCAACTGCAACAAAAAATAAGATACTTTGAAATAACATTAACCAAGCACATAGAAGATCTATACAATGAAAACATAAAAACACTCAAAAAAGAAATTAAGGAGGACTTGGGAAAATGGAAAGTCCTCCCATGCTCCTGGACAGGCAGAATTAACCTTGTGAAAATGGAAATCCTACCAATGGCAATATACAGAGTTAATGAAATTCCATTTAAAATCCCAACGTTCTTCAAGGAGATAGAAAAAATGATCTAAAAATTCATATGGAAAGGCAGAAAGCCACGAATATCCGAGCATATCCTCAGCAAAAGAAATACCACTGGAGGCATCACCATACCTTATCTAAAGCTATATTACAAAGCCATAGTAATAAAAACAGCATGGCACTGACATAAAAACAGGAGCATACACCAATGGAATAGAGATGAGGACCCAGACTTTGGATCAAGCAACTACAGCTACTTGATATTTGATAAAGGACATAACAATATTGGCTGGAAAAAAGACAGCATCTTCAACACCATTTGCTGTACAATCTAGATAACAATATGCAGGAAATTGAAACTTGATCCACACATCTGGCCATCCAAAGCACTTAAGTCCAAATGGACCAAAGACCTCAATATAAGACTGGAAACTCAGCTACTACTGGAAGAAAATATAGGAGGAACTTTTCATGATATAGGAATGGACAAAGACTTCCTGAACAAAACCCCTGTAGCACAGGACCTTAAACAATCACTCAACAAATTGGATCACAAGAAGCTGAAGAGTTTCTTCACAGACAAGCATACAATAAGCAAAGCCAATAGATTACCCACAGAATGGGAGAAAATATGTGCTGAATATCCAACTGACAGAGACCTAATCTCTAGAATCTACAAGGAACTCAAAACCTAAACAATAAAAAGTCAAACACCCTACTCACAAAATGGGGCAAAGAGCTCAACAGGCAGTTCACAGAGGAAGAAATACAAATGGCAAACACACACTTAAGAACATGTTCATTATCCCTAATCATCAGGGAAATGCAACTTAAAACAACAATGAGATTCCACCTTACCCCAGTAAGGATAGCAAACATCAAAAAATCAAATGAAAATAAATGCCGGCAAGGATGTGGAGAAGTAGGAACACTAATCCACTGTTGGTGGGAATGTAAGATGGTATTACCACTTTGGAAAGCAATATGGAGACTCCTGAAAAAGCTGGCTATAGAGATACCAATAGACCCAGTTATTCCTTTACTGGGCATCTACCCTAAAACCATCAAACCATAGGCCAGAGAGATTTGCTCAACCATGTTTGTAGCAGCTCAATTTGTTATAGCTAAGAGCTGGAATCAACCCAGATGTCCATCACTAGAAGAATGGATAACTAAGATGTGGTATATCTACACAATGGAATTCTATACAGCAGTAAGAAAAAATTACACAATGAAATTTGAGGAAGAAAATGGATGAACCTGGAACATATCATTGTCATTTGCCCCAGCCAGCTGGGCTTCAACGGGAGCACGGACCCCAGAAAACCTGAAATGAAAGGGACAAGAGACACAAGGAACCGACAGCAAGACAGGAGTCTGATCAAGCTGCAATTTTTATTTTTCTCAGGGTGCCTTCTATACAGCAGTACAGGGAAGTTTGTCAGCAGTTTAGGTATTGCTACAGTTCTGTTTCAGTAGGATAAGGCCCCGGCCCCAAAGGCACAAGATGTTCCACAGGATAAGGCCTCAGCCTCAAAGCCACAAGATAACGACTCCCTCATTCTTTATGGGTTACATTGTTCTTTCTCCGTGCATGGGTTAACAAACAACTGCAGACCTTGTGACTTTCCAGAACAGACAACTTATCACAAAATGGAGTCATTATTCAGGATGGAGGCACTTTTGGTTTCCTAGTGCCCAATGGTTCCCCACATCTCCTCCCTTTCTATTAGTTTTAGAAGGTGTTTTCTGTGGCGGCCAATTTTTGTAAACTTTGTTAGGACTCCCAGGGTCCCATGATTTCACGGTGGGCCTGTAACCAACTGGGGGAGCATTGACCTGACTCCTCCCGTGGGGTTCTTACCCCACCTTGGTTGCTCTTGGTACCTTTTGGGGAGGGTAGGCAGAGCCAACACAGAAGGTACGGTACCAACCTCCGTGCAAGTCAGGTTTGAGTCTCAGGGAATTCAGAAGCAGTCAAAAGGGACCTTCCCTTGCGGTGCTATGTTGTTGCCCATATTGTACTCACATATTTGTGAGTCAATATGCACAGGTCTGACTCCTATGCAGTTCCTGTCAGAGGGGAGTCACTCAGATCATTTTAAGTTTAGACAAGTGCCAATAAGGGAGGAGATATGGGGTAAACCCACAAACTAGGGCGAAGGTTCTGCACCTAGGCCAGGGGCAACATAGAGGGAGAAAGACTGTAAGTAGGACCTCTGGTAAGAATTATAACATCCCCCTTCACCATAAGTGTGGTGAAGATCAATTTCAGGAGCAGTATGTTGTGTAAAAATGGTGCCAAGTGTTCGGGCTGCTGAGGGCCATTTTGCAGAGGTATGGAGTTAGGGTCAGCCAAGGGATGGTCTGAGAAACCATAGAGTGGGCCCAGATCACATCACCGACTTCACTGGTCCAGATGAAATTCATGGGTCGATGGTCAGCGGTGATCAATCCAGATGCCAGGAGCAAGAGGCTAACGAAGGCAGGGGCAGCCATAGTCCTGAAAAGGAAAGGACAAAATCTCAGGGGGGCGGGGAGCCTTTCCTGGGAGAGGGTGAATTTTTAAGGGGTGAGGGTGGTGTCCATTGACGAACTAGACGTTCTGGGAGCCAACGAGGCCCATCATTTTGTTGATCATAAACGCAAGCAGAGCCACTTCCCCAAATGAGGATGGGATCAGGGCCGTGCCACTGAGAAGTGAGGGGATCACGACACCTAACGAGGGCGTGAGTGGTGGCTGTGGGGGGATGCCAAAGGCAGTCAGCGGCTGATTTTCCAGAACTGTCAAGGCTTAAGAAATTAAGAACAAACAAAGCATGGGCCAAAATGTTTCATGGGGTATTTTTTATACCATAAAAGGGGTGAAATTTAATTTACTAAGTGTAGCCTTAAGGGTTTGATTAGCCCTTTCCACAATGCCCTGTCCCTGAGGGTTATAGGGAAGGCCAGTGACATGTTTTATCTGAAGCATAGAGCAAAAGTTCTTGAAGGTATGGCTAGTGTATCCAGGACCATTGTCTGTTTTAATGATTTTTGGAGTTCCCAATGTAGAGACACATTGAAGAACATGAGAGATGACATTTTTTGAAGCTTCACCAGTGTGGAGAGAGGCAAAAATAAAACCACTAAAGGTATCAATTGTAACATGAACATATTTAAGCTTGCCAAAATCTGAGAAGTGAGTTACATCCATTTGCTATATCTTATTGGGAAGAAGACTGCGTGGGTTGACTCCCAAATGGGGAGCTGGTAAGGAGACGGAACAAGCGGGACAGGACTTAACTATTTCCCTAGCTTGAGCACGGGTGATCTTGAAGGCAAGGCAGAGGGTTTGAGAATTTAAATGATGTATATTGTGAGCCTGTTGTGTCAAGGAGAGAGAGTCAGTTAGGGCTACAAGAGCAAAGCGAGTAGCATCATCTGCATCAGTATTGCCCTGCGTCAGAGGGCCTGGCAGAGAGGTATGAGCACGTAAGTGGCCTATATAGAAGGGGTGAGACCGAGCACAAATGAGATCCCAAAGGGAGCGGAACAATGCAGAGGCATTAGTGGAAGGTTTGATATAGGGCATTGTCTCCAGTAGGGGGACTGACTTAGCAACATAAGCACTGTCAGTAAAGAGGTTGAAGGGCTGTGAGGGAATTGTTTAAAAACTTCAAGAACAGCGCAAAGCTCCACTAATTGGGCAGAGAAGTATGGGGTATGGAGAGAAGTTGGTTGTCCATTTATCACGTACGCAGCTGTACCATAGGAGGCTTGGAGGCAGGGGGAGGGAGGGGAGAAGCAGAAAGCTGTTTAGGAGTGGTGCATTCATGAGAGAAGTGTCCAGGTTGTTTACAATTATAACATGTTTTCATGCCCTGAGTGAGACCAGCAGAATGGAGAGCAGCTCCAATTGCTAAACCCATGGCATGGGAGGAGCCCATGCCTGCACATAACTTGATATAATCAGACATGGTCTCCTGCTTGTGAGAGCGGAGAATAGACTGACAAGCAGGATTTGCATTCTCAAAGGCCAGGTGTTTGATAAAGGGGCTGTTGGTTTCCCCAACACCAAAAAGGCGCTCAGCAGTTTCATTAAGTCTACTAATAAAGTCACTGTAAGGCTCTTCTGGACCCTGTCTAATATTAGCCAGGGAGGCGGTGACGGCCCCTTTAGGAGGGAGGCGCTGCCAGGCAGCGAGGCCTGCCTGTTCTATTTGGGCTAAAAGTCCAAGGTGACAGGAAGGCTTTTCAGAGGCAGGAGATTTAGGTCTCTCTTGACTTTCATCTTCAACAATGACAGAGGAGCAAGCAGAGGGGGGCCTAGAAGAGCATTTAAGAGCAGCCTCTCCCTTATTGACAAGGACCTGTACAGCCATAGAATGATTGTGGACCTTAAGAACATCATTTATAAGATTCCAATAAGAGTAGGCAGAAACAGGGACCTTCTCGGGGCCAAAGGTATCATAATAATCACGCAAGCAATCTCCAACTCTTGACCAAGTTTTTTCATTTATAGTCCCTTCCTTTGGGAACCAAGGACAGAGATCACCAATATAATCTAAAAATATTTTTAAGTCTTTTCTTTTAACCCTAGTTCCTCGTACCTTGAGAGCTTGTTTTAGCCCAGTCACAAAAGAGTCTTCTTTTGAAAATGCTTGTCCCATGGTAAAGAGAAAATCTTACCTCACCGTCCGAGTGTTCGAGCGGCTCTGTCTCACGGGCAGGCAATTCCATGGCAATCACCAGCGGGCCAGTGTCTAACCCCCTCTTTGGGTCGCGGTGGCCTTGGTGTGGGATCCCAATGGGCAGGCAGCAAACAGTGTTTCAGGCAATCCTAGGTTCGTGCTCCACATTTGGGCGCCAGTTGCCCTGGCCAGAGGGGCTTCAATGGGAGCACGGACCCCAGAAAACCTGAAATGAAAGGGACAAGAGACACAAGGAACTGACAGCAAGACAGGAGTCTGATCAAGCTGCAATTTTTATTTTTCTCAGGGTGCCTTCTATACAGCAGTACAGGGAAGTTTGTCAGCAGTTTAGGTATTGCTACAGTTCTGTTTCAATAGGATAAGGCCCCGGCCCCAAAGGCACAAGATGTTCCACAGGATAAGGCCTCAGCCCCAAAGCCACAAGATAACGACTCCCTCATTCTTTATGGGTTACATTGTTCTTTCTCCGTGCATGGGTTAACAAACAACTGCAGACCTTGTGACTTTCCAGAACAGACAACTTATCACAAAATGGAGTCATTATTCAGGATGGAGGCACTTTTGGTTTCCTAGTGCCCAATGGTTCCCCACACTCAGTGAACTTACCCAATCACAGAAAAAAATTGGTACGTAGTCTCACTTGTCTACAGCACCTAACCTGAATCTACCCAAGATGCCTTACATACCCAGCAAGCTTCTCCTGGACTAGACAATAGCATGGGTGGGGAGGGAGGGGAGGGAAAAGGAGGGGTAGGAAACACAAATCTAGACCCAAACGGCAATGGTACCATATAATTTTACATCCTAAAAGGCAGCCCAAATGGCTGAACCTTCACCAGGCCCTTAGAAGGAACACCTGACCCCACAAGACACTGGAGAGGGTTTGATGAAGACTGACCTTAATCTTCTACAGCCTCTCTCTCTCTCTCCTCTCTATCTCTTTTATATTAGTTATCTTTTTCTTCCTTTTCTTAGTGGGCACTGGCCTATGACTCCCTGTACCAGCATGTGGCTATCATCCACAATGAGCTTTTGATCAGAGAGACTTAAAAGGTTTCCTAAAACACAGACAGATTTCTGTCAGAGTACTTGATGACCCACCAAAGGTTAGTGGTAAGACCCTACTGCTGAAGACCCCTTATGTGGTTGACACATAAAATGGAATGGCATGGCTGGAAGCTGGCAGAGAGTCAGTCCCCAGACAGTCAGCATGTCCAGTGCCAGAAAGTGCTACATGGGTGACTGGGGAAAATGACCAATATCTGTCCAAGCAACTCATGGTCTCAACTACTTAGCAGCAAATAACCTGTCGTGACGCTCACACAAGTGCAGTAGTGGCACACAGCCATGGTGGGAAACCAGCTGCTCTCAATTCGGCTAACTGATCCCCTCAGTGGTATGAGACCCATATCTGGAGCTGGGAAATAAGTCAGAACCATATCCAAACGTAAGCCCACTCTCCACTATCAAGCTAACACCAATTCTGGGCTACAAGAGGGCCTACACCTATTAAATTCTCTATTAAAAAAAAAGTAAGGGTTATCTCATTTATCTGGTGCTAACTCCCTCTCTGTTGGAGAATGTGCTTCTCTTTTTCAGATAGATGTATATCCTAAGGAGAGAGCCACCCCATCATACCTCAAAAGGGCCCTGGCTGAAACTAAGAACAACTGGTGAAAGAAGCAATGGTGTTGTTTGCTTGGTGAAGCAGGTACCAGCACAAGGGTGAAGGAGATCAACGCAGAGAAAAATCAAGTCCTATGAAATCAGAGATCCAGAGACCCAGAAGCCCCCAACACCTCATCACTGAACCAGACCTAAAATGAACCTAACATGGCTCAGGGAAATTTTGCAGAATATGGGTCTGAAAGAATGTCAGAGCCACATATTGGGTCATGATATGCAGACATTTATCCTACCCATAACTGTGGGCTAACTCCAGAATGCATGACCCATATACTTCAACAAGGAGGGGCCAAGGGGATGGGGTAGGTAATGGTTGAGCCTAATAATGGTTCCAAATTGACTGTATTCGCTGAGTACAAAACTAATTAATAAAAAAGGTAGTTGGCTCCTGAAGACTGACACCTAAAGTTGTCCTGACTGCCACACACTTGTGCTAATCAGGCACCTGCATGTTCATGAAAATACACACACACAGAGAGAGAGAGAGAGAGAGAGAGAATATTGGGCTGAGGAGATGGCTCTGGTAATAAAGTGCTGGCACTGAAATCATGAGGACCTGAGTTTGGAATTGCAACACGTACACAAAAGCTGGACATGGCAGCATTTACATTTAATCCCTGTGCTATGTGTCAGACACAGAAGAATAATGGGATTGCTGGTTAGCTGTTCTAACAAAATTGTTGACTCCAAAAGATGAATGACTGAGCATGATCCTTGGTGTTGAATTCTAGCCTTCCCATACTAGCAGCACATGCAACCACATGCACACACAAACATACACAAACACGCACACACAAATCAAAATTAAAAACATGGTGCTTTGAATCCCAGAAACAGGATGGAGTTTTACTGATGGAATATAGTAAAGGAGATGGCATGTACATATGTGATGATAATGTGCCAGAAACTTGGGGCGAATGTGAAAATGAAGGACATGTGCTGGGTATGTGCCATAATGTTGGGGTGAAGGTGAATAATGAAGTGAGTGTGATGAGTATGTGTCAGACCATAGGGTGATGTAGAGGAATGAAGGAAATGTATGGGTATGTGCCAAAATCCTGAGATGAAGGTGAAGAATGAATGGAGTTTGATGGCTCTGTGCCGAAACCTTGGGATGAAGGTGTGGAATGAAGCAAATGTGATAGGAATGTGCCAGAAGGCTGGGATTGAGCAGTAGAAAGGAGGAATATAGGTATGATCCAGAATCATGTAATGAAGGTAAGGAATGAAGGAATTGTGTGCATATGTCCCAGAACCCTGGGTTGAAGGTGAAAAATAGAGGGTGTGTCATGGGTATGCACAGAACACTGGGGTGAGGATGAGAAATGGAGGGTGTGTATGGGCATGTGCAGAACCCTGGGGTGAAGGTGAGAAATGGAGGGTGTGTGATGTGTATGTGCAGAACTCAGTGGTGAAGATGAGAAATAGAGGGTGTGTGACCAGTATGTGCAGGATGCAGGGATGAAGGTGAGAAATGGAGGTTGTGTGATGGGTATGTGCCAGACACTGGTTTGAAGGTGTGAAATGGAGTGTGTGTGATGGGTATGTGCCAGAACAATGGGGTTAAAGTAAGAAATGGAGGGAGTGTGATGGGTATGTCCCAGATCCCTGTGGTTAAGGTGAGAAATGGAAGGTGTGTGATGGGTATGTGCAGAAACCAGGGGTTAAGGTGAGAAATGGAGGGTGTGTAATGGGTATGTGCAGAACACTGGGGTGAAGGTGAGAAATGAAGGACGTGTTATGGATATGTGCAGAAACTGGGGAGATGGTGAGAAATGGTCAGTGTGAAGGGTGTGTGCAGAACCCTGGGGTGAAGGTGAGAAATGGAGGGTTTGTGATGGATATGTGCACAACCCTGGGATGAAGATCAGAAATGGAGTTTGTGTAATGGGTATGTGCAGAACAGTTGGGTGAGGGTGAGACATGGGGGATGTGTTATGGGTATGTTCAGAAACCTCAAGGGATGGTGAGAAATGTAGTGTGTGTGATGGGTATGTGCAGAACCATGTGATGAAAGTGAACAAAGTAGGTTGTGTGATGGGTATGTGGCAGAACACTGTGGTGAAGTTGAGAAATACAGGGTGTGTGATGCGTGTGTGCAGAACCCTTGGGTGATGGTGAGAAATGGAGGGTGTGAGGGTTATGTGCAGAACACTGGGATGAAGATGAGAAATGGAGGATGTGTTAGGGTATATGAAGAAACCTGGGTAAATGGTAAGAAATGGAGTGTGTGTGTAATATGTATGTGCAGAACACTGGGGTGAAGGTGAGAAATGGAGGGTGTGTGATGGGTAGGTGCAGAACCAAGGGGGTGGAGGTAAGATGGAGTGTGTGTGATGGGTATGTCCCAGAACACTGTTGTGCAGGTGAGAAAAGGAAGGTGTTTGATGGGTATGTGCAGGACCCCAGGGTGAAGGTGAGAAATGAAGGGTGTGTGATGTTTATGTGCAGAACCCCATGGTGAAGGTGAGAAGATGGTATTTGCCAAAACACTGGGGTGAAGATGAGAAATGGAGGGTGTGTGATGGGTATCTGCAGACCCCAGGGGTGAAGGTGAGAAATATATGGTGTGAGGGATATGTGCAGAACCTTGGGGTGAAGGTGAGAAATGAAAGGTGTGTGATGTTATGAGCCAGAACACTGGAGTGAAGGTGAGAAATGGAGGATTTGTGATGGGTATGTGCAGAAACTTGGGATGAAGATGAGAAATGGAAGTTGCGTGATGGGTATGTGCAGAATGGTTTGGTGAAGGTGAGAAATGGGGGATGTGTTATGGATATATTCAGACACCTGGGGAGACAGTGAAAAATATAGTATGTGTGTGATGGGTATGTGCAGAACCCTGGGTTGAAAGTGAGAAATGTAGGTTGTGTGGTGGGTATGTGGCAGAACACTGTGGTGAAGTTCAGAAATGGAGGGTGTGTGATGGGTTTGTGTGGAACCAACTGAGTGAATGTGAGATGGAGGGTGTGTGATGGGTATGTGCCAGAACACTGGGGTGAAGGTGAGAAATGGAGGGTGTTTGATGGGTATGTGCAGAAACCCAGGGTGAAGGTGAGACATTGATGGTGTGTGATCAGTATGTGTAGAACCCAGGGATGATGGTGAGAAATGGAGTGCATGTGTGTATGTGCAGAACACAGGGGTGAAGAGAAATGGATGGTGTGAGGGGTATGTGAAGAACCCTGGGGCGAAGGTGAGAGATGGAGGGTGCATGACGGGTATATGCATAACCAAGGGGTGAAGGTGAGAAATGGACGATGTGTGATGGGTATGTGCAGAACTTTGGGGTGAAGGTGAGAAAGGGAGGGTGTGTAATGGGTATGTGAAGATTCCTGGGGCAAAGGTGAGAATGGAGAGTGTGTGATAGGTATGTGCATAACCCTGTGGTTATGATGAGAAATGGAGGATGTGTGATGGATATGAGCAGAACGCTGGGGTGAAGGTGATAAATGGAGGGTGTGTAATGGGTATGTGATGATTCCTGGGGTAAAGGTGAGAAAGGGAGGATGTGTGATGGGTATTTAGAACCCATTGGTGAAGGTGAGAAATGGAGGGAGTGTGACAGGTATGTGAAGAACACAGGGGTGATTGTGAGATAGGGAGGGTGTAGGATTTGCATGTGTAGAGCCCCTCTGTGAAGGTGAGAAATTAAGGGTGTGTTATGCATATGTGTTGAATACTGGTGTGAATATGAGAAATGGAGGGTGTGTGATGAGTATGTGCCAGAACCCTTGGGTGAATGGTTGAAATGGAGGGTGTGTATTGGGTATGTGCAGAACCCAGGTTTTAAGGTGAGAAATGGTGGGTGTGTTATGTGTATGTGCCAGAACACAGAGGGTGAAGGTGGGTATGTGCAGAACCCCGGTGTGAAGGTGAGAAATTGAGGGTGTGTGATGTGTATGTAGTATCCTGGGGTATAGGTAAGAAATGGAGGGTGTGTGATGGGTATGTGTAGAACCCTGGGGTGAAGGTGAGAAATGGATTTTGTGTGAGCCGTATGTGCCAGAACACTTGGGCCAATGTTTGAAATGGAGCATGTGCGATCGGTATGTAGAACCCTCTGGTGAAGGTGAGAAATGGAGGGTGTGCAACGGGTATGTGCAGAACCCAGGTTTTAACGTGAGATATGGTGGGTATGTGATAGGTATGTGCATAACCTTGGGGTGAAGGTGATAAATGGAGAGTGTGTGATGGGTATGTGCAGAACACCTGTGTGAAGGTGAGAAATGTAGGGTGTGTGATGGGTATGTTGAATACTAGTGTGAAGGTGAGAAATGGATGGTGTGTTGTGGAGAGCCGAGAGAGTGTGATCGCCATTACAAGATGGCGCTGACATCCGGCCTCGGTCCTGGTGAACAAGTAGAATAGCGCATGTGCAAGTGGTGAAAGCGCGCCAAGTCACTGCCCAGCCCGGGGCGTCATATGGGGTGATGAGCGCGCAGCCAATCAGCAGAGTACACGCCGCCTAGGGGCTATATAAGCGGCGCCATTTCGGGGCTCTGGGTCTTCCTCTTTTCATCTGTTAACTGCAATAAACGCTTGCTGCAGAAGGATCCTGGTGTCCGTGTGCGTTCTTGCTGGCGAGACGACTACGCAGGCTACAGTGTGTGAGGGGTATGTAGAATACTGGGGTGAAATTGAGAAATATAGGGTTTGTGATGGGTATGTGCAGAACCAAGTAGGGAAGGAGAGAAATGGAGTGAGTGTGATGGACATATATAATCCTGGGGAGAAGGTGAGAAATGGAATTTGTGTAAGCCATATGTGCCAGAACCCTTGGGTGAATGTTTGAAATGGAGGGTGTGTGATGCACATGTAGAACCCTCTGGAGAAGTTGAGAAATGGAGGGTATGGGATTTGTATGTGCAGAACCCTGGCATGAAGGTGAGAAATGGAGGGTGAGTGATGTGTATGTGTTGAATACTGGTGTGAATGTGAGAAATGGAGGGTGTGTGATGGGTATGTGCCAGAACCTTTGGGTGAGTGTTTGAAACAAAGGATGTGTGATGGGTATGTAGAACCCTGTGGTGAAGGTGTGAAATGGAAGGTGTGTCATGGGTCTGTGCAGAGCCCAGGTTTTAAGGTGAGAAATGATGGGTGTGTGATAGATATGTGCATAACTTTGAAGTGAAGGTGATAAATGGAGGTGTTTGATGGGTATGTGCAGAAGCCTGGAGTTGAAATGAGAAATGGTGTGTGTGTACTGGGTATGTGCTAGAACTCTGCCATGAAGGTGAGAAATGGAGGGTGTGTGATGGGTAAGTGCATAACCCTGTGGTGAACGTGAGAAATGGATGGTTTTTGAGGGGTATGCAGAATACTGGGGTAAAAGTGAGAAATATAGGGTTGGTCATGAGTATGTCAGAACCCAGTGGTGAAAGTGAGAAATGGATGGTGTGTGATCAATATATAGAACCCTAGGTTGAAGTTGAGAAATGGAGGGTGTTTACTGGGTATGTTGAATCCAGGTGTGAAGGTGAGAAATGGAGGGTGTGTGATGGGTAAGTAGAACCCTTCATGAAGGTATGAAATGGAGGGTGTGTAATGGGTATGTTGAATCCTGGTGTGAAGGTGAGAAATGGAGGGTGTGAGATGGGTATGTGTAGAACTCTGGGGTAAAGGTGATAAATGGAGTGTGTTTGATGGGTATGTGCAGAACGTTAGTGTGAAAATGAGAAATGGTGTGTGTGTGTGAGAGGGTGATATGCTAGAACCCTGGCATGAAGGTGAAAATTGGAGGGTGCGTGATTGGTATGTGCAGAACCAAGGGAATGATGCTGTGATGGTGGGTGTGTGATGGGTTTGTGCCAGATCACTGGGGTGAAGGTGAGAAATGGAGGGTGTGTGATGGGTATGTGCATAACCCTGTAGTGAACGTGAGAAATGTATGGTGTGTGAGTGGTATGTAGAATACTGTGGTGATACTGAGAAATATTGGTTTGGAGATGGGTATGTCAGAACACAGTGGTGAACGTGAGAAATGGATGGCTTGTGATGGATATGTAGAATCCTAGGGTGAAGTTGAGAAATGGAGGGTTTGTGATGGGTATGTGCAGAAATTAGTAGGGAAGAGGAGAAATGGAGGGTGTGTGATGGGCATGTTGAATCCTGGGGTGAAGGTGAAAAATGGAGGGTGTGTGACGGGTATGTGCCAGGACTCTGGGGTGAATGTGGGAAATGGAGTGTGTGTGATTGGTATGTGCAGAACCAAGGGAGTGATGCTGTGATGGTGGGTGTGTGATGTGTTTCTGCCGGATCACTGTTGTGAATGTGAGAAATGGAAGGTGTGGGATTGGTATGTGCAGATCCCCGGGGTGGAGTTGTGAAATGGAGTGTTTGTGTTGGGAATGTGCAGAATCCTGGGGTGAAGTGAGAAAGGAGAGTGTGTGATGGTTATATGCAGTACCCAGTGGTGAAGGTGAGAAAGGGGGGGTGTGGGATTTGTATGTGCAGAACCCTGGCATGAAGGTGAGAAATGGATGGGATGTAATGCATATGTGTTGAATACTGGTGTGAATGTGAGAAATGGAGGGTGTGTGATGGGCATGTAGAACCCTGTGGTGAAGGTGTGAAATGGAGGGTGTGTAATGGGTATGTGCAAAACCCAGGTTTTAAGGTGAGAAATGGTGGGTGTTTGATGGGTATGTGCATAATTTTGGGGTGAAGGTGATAAATGGACTGTGTGTGATGTGTATGTGCAGAATCCTGAGTTGAAGGTGATAAATGGAAGGTGTGTAATGGGTACATGCTGAACACTGGGGTGAAGATGAGCAATGAAGGGTGTGTGGCAGGTATCTGAAGAACACAGGGGTGAAGGTGAGAAATGGAGGGTGTGTGATGGGTATGTTGAATCCTGGTGTGAAGGTGAGAATGGAGGGTGTGTGATGGGTATGTGCAGAACTCTGGTGTGAAGGTGATAAATGGAGGGTGTGTGATGGGTATGTGCAGAACACTGGTGTGAAATGAGAAATGGTATGTGTGTGATGGGTATGTGCTTGAACCAAGCATGAAGGTGAGATATGGAGGATGTGTGATGGGTATGTGCATAAACCTGGGGTGAACATGAGAAAAGGATGGTGTGTGAAGGGTCTGGAGAATACTGGGGTGAAAGTGAGAAATATAGGGTTGTGATGGGTATGTCAGAACCCAGTGGTGAACGTGAGAAATGGATGGTGTGTGATGGGTATGAAGAATCCTAGGTTAAAGGTGAGAAATGGATTGTGTGTGGTGGGTATGTAGAAATGGAGGGAGTGTGATGGGCATGTAGAATTCTGGGGTGAAGGTGAGAAATGGAGGGTGTGTGATGGGTATGTAGAATCCTGGGGTGAAGGTGAGAAATGGATGATGTTTGCTGCGTATGTGCAGAACCGAGTAGAGAAGGGGAGAAATGGGGGGGGGGTGATGGGTATGTAGAATCCTGGAGTGAAGGTGAGAAATGGAAGGTGTGTGATCGGTATGTGCAGAACTGGGTAGAGAAGGGGAGAAATAGAGGGTGTGTGATGGATATATGCATAACTTTGGGGTGAAGGTGATTAATAGAGGGTGTGTGATGTGTATTGCAGAACCCTGGGGTGAAGGTGAGATATGGAGGGTGTGTGATGGGTATTTTGAATCCTGGTGTGAAGGTGAGAAATGGAGGGTGTGTGATGGGTATGTGCAGAATCCTAAGTTGAAGGTGATAAATGGAAGGTGTGTAATGGGTACATGCTGAACACTGGGGTGAAGATGAGCAATGAAGGGTGTGTGGCAGGTATCTGAAGAACACAGGGGTGAAGGTGAGAAATGGAGGGTGTGTGATGGGTATGTTGAATCCTGGTGTGAAGGTGAGAATGGAGGGTGTGTGATGGGTATGTGCAGAACTCTGGTGTGAAGGTGATAAATGGAGGGTGTGTGATGGGTATGTGCAGAACACTGGTGTGAAATGAGAAATGGTATGTGTGTGATGGGTATGTGCTTGAACCAAGCATGAAGGTGAGATATGGAGGATGTGTGATGGGTATGTGCATAAACCTGGGGTGAACATGAGAAAAGGATGGTGTGTGAAGGGTCTGGAGAATACTGGGGTGAAAGTGAGAAATATAGGGTTGTGATGGGTATGTCAGAACCCAGTGGTGAACGTGAGAAATGGATGGTGTGTGATGGGTATGAAGAATCCTAGGTTAAAGGTGAGAAATGGATTGTGTGTGGTGGGTATGTAGAAATGGAGGGAGTGTGATGGGCATGTAGAATTCTGGGGTGAAGGTGAGAAATGGAGGGTGTGTGATGGGTATGTAGAATCCTGGGGTGAAGGTGAGAAATGGATGATGTTTGCTGCGTATGTGCAGAACCGAGTAGAGAAGGGGAGAAATGGGGGGGGGGGTGATGGGTATGTAGAATCCTGGAGTGAAGGTGAGAAATGGAAGGTGTGTGATCGGTATGTGCAGAACTGGGTAGAGAAGGGGAGAAATAGAGGGTGTGTGATGGATATATGCATAACTTTGGGGTGAAGGTGATTAATAGAGGGTGTGTGATGTGTATTGCAGAACCCTGGGGTGAAGGTGAGATATGGAGGGTGTGTGATGGGTATTTTGAATCCTGGTGTGAAGGTGAGAAATGGAGGGTGTGTGATGGGTATGTGCAGAATCCTAAGTTGAAGGTGATAAATGGAAGGTGTGTAATGGGTACATGCCTAACCCTGGGGTGAAGGTGATAAATGGAGGATTTTTGACAGGTATGTGAAAGAACACAGCGGTAAAGGTCAGAAATTGAGGGTATGGGATTTCTAAGTGCAGAACCCTGGCGTGAAGGTGAGATTTAGAAGGTGTGTTATGTGTATGTGTTGAATACTGTTGTGAATGTGAGAAATGGAGGGTGTTTGATGGGTATCTGCCATAACCCTGGGTGAATGTTTGAAACAGAGGGTATGTGGTGGGTATGTAGAACCTTGTAGTGAAAGTATTAAAAGGAAGGTGTGTAATGGGTATGTGTAGAGCCTAGCTTTTAAGGTGAGAAATGGTGGGTGTGTGATGGGTATGTGCATAACTTTGGGGTGAAGTAGATGAATGGAGGGTGTGTGATAGGTATGATGAATCCTGGTATGAAGGTGAGAAATGGAGGGGTTTTGATGGGAATGTGTAGAACTCTGGGGTGAAAGTCATAAATGGAGTGTGTTTGATGGGCATGTGCAGAACACTGTTGTGAAAAGGAAAAATGGCATTGTTTGAAGGGTATGTGCTAGAACCCTGGCGTGAGGGCAAGAAATGGAGGATGTGTGATAGGTATGTGCATAACCCTGTGGTGAACGTGAGAAATGGATGGTGTGTGAGGGGTATGTAGAATACTGGGGTGAAAGTGAGAAATATAGGGTTTGTGATGGGCATGTCAGAACCCAATGGAGAATGTAAAAATAAGATGGTGTGTGATGGATATGTAGAATCCTAGGGTGAAGGTGAGAAATGAAGGTTGTGTAATGGGTATGTGAAGAACTGAGTAGGGAACCGAGAATTGGAGGGTGTGTGATGGGCATGTAGAATCATGGGGTGAAGGTAAGAAATGGAGGGTGTGTGGTGGGTATGTGCCAGAACTCTGGGGTGAAGGTGGGAAATGGAGGGTGTGTGATTGGTATGTGCTGAACCAAGGGAGTGATGCTGTGATGGTGGGTGTGTGGTGGGTTTGTGCCAGATCACTGGGGTGAAGGCGCAAAATGGAGGGTATGGCATTGGTATGTGCAGATCCCCGGGGTGGATTTGTGAAATGGAGTGTTTGTGATGGGAATGTGTTGAACCCTGGGGTGAAGTGAGTAATGGAGGGTGTGTGATTTTTATGGGCAGAACCCTTGCATGAAGGTGAGAAAAGAAAGTGTGTGATGCGTATGTGTTGAGTCCTGGTGTGAATGTGAGAAATGGAGAGTGTGTGATGGGTATGTGCCGGTACCTTGGGTGAATGTTTGAAATGGATGATGTGTGATGGGTATGTAGAGCCCTGCTGTGAAGGTGTGAAATGGAGGGTGAGTAATGGGTATGTGCATAACTTTGGAGTGAAGGTGATAAATAGAGGGTGTGTGATGGGTATGTGCAGAACCCTGGTATGAAGGTGAGAAATGGAGGGTGTGTGATGGGTATGTGCAGAACCAAGTAGGAAAGTGGAGAAAAGGAAGGTGTGTAATGTGCATGTAGAATCCTGGGGTAACAGTGAGAAATGGAGGGTATGTGATGTGTATGTAGAATCCAGGGGTGTAGGTCAGAAATGGAGGGTGTGTGATGGGTATGTGCAGAACCTAGTAGAGTAGGGAAGAAATGGAGGGTTTGTGATGGGTACGTGAATGTTAGCAATGGAGCGTGTGTGATGGGTATGTAGAACCCTCTTGAAGGTGAGAAATGGAGGGTGTGTAAAAGGTATGTGCAGAAACCAGTTTTTAAGGTGAGAAATGGAGAGTGTGTGATGTGTTTGTGCAGAATCCTTAGTTGAAGGAGAGAAAGTGAAGGTGTGTAATGGGGACATGCTGAACGCTGGGCTGAAGGTGAGAAATGGAGAGTGTGTGATGCGTATGTGTTGAATACTGGTGTGAATGTGAGAAATGGAGGGTGGGTGATGGGTGTGTATCAAAACCCTTGGGTGAGTATTTGAAACGGATGGTGTGTGATGGGTATGTAGAGCCCTGTTGTGAAGATGTGAAATGGAGGGTGTGTAATGGGGATGTGCAGAACCCAGATTTTACAGTGAGAAGTGGTGGGTGTGTGATGGGTATGTGCATAAATTTGGGGTGAAGGTGATAAATGGAGGGTGTTTGATTGGTATGTGCAGAACCCTGGTGTGAAAATGGCAAATGTTGTGTATGTGAAGGATCTGTGCTAGAACCCTGGTGTGAAGGTGAGAAATGGAGGGTGTGGGATTGGTATGTGCAGATCCCTGGAGTGGAGTTTGTGAAATGAAGTGTTGTGATGGGGATGTGCAGAATCCTGGGGTGAAGTGAGTAATGGAGTGTTTGTGATGGTTATGCACAGAATCCTGAGTTGAAGGTGAGAAATGGAAGGTGTATAATGGTGACATGCCAAACCCTGGGGAGAAGGTGAGAAATGGAGGGTGTGTGACAGGTATGTGAAGAACACAGGGCTAAAGGTGAGAAATGGAAGGTGTGGGATTTGTATGGGCAGAAACCTGGCATGAAGGTGAGAAATGAAAGGTGTGTGATGTGTATGTGTTGAGTACTGGTGTGAATGTCAGAAATGGAGGGTGTGTGATGGGTATGTGCCAGTGCCCTTGGGCGAATGTTTGAAACGGATGGTGTGTGATGGGTATGTATAATCCTTTGGTGATGTGTGAAATGGAGAGTATGTAACGGGTATATGCAGAACCAAGGTTTTAAGGTGAGAAATGGTGGGTGTGTGATGGGTATGTACATAACTTTGGAGTGTAGTTGATAAATGGAGGGTGTGTGATGGGAATGTGCAGAACTCTAGGGTGAATGTGATAAATGGAGGGTGTGTGATGGGTATGTGCAGAACTCTGGAGTGAAAGTGATAAATGGAGGGTGTGTGCAGTACCCTGGGGTGAAGGTCATAAATGGAGGGTGTGTAATGGGTATGTAGAATCTTGGTGTGAATGTGAGAAACAAAGGGTGTGTGATGGGTATGTAGAATCCAGGGGTGAAGGGGAGAAATGGAGAGTGTGTGATGTGTATGTGTTGAATACTGGTGTGAATGTGAGAAATGGAGGGTGGGTGATGGGTATGTACCAGAACCCTTGGGTGAATGTTTGAAACAGTGTGTGTGTGTGATGTAGAACCCTGTGGTGAAGGTGTGAAATGGAGGGTGTGTAATGGGGTTCTGCAGAACCCAGGTTTTAGGGTAAGATGTGGTGGCTATGTGATGGATATGTGCATAATTTGGGGGAGAAGATGATAAATGGAGGGTGTGTGATGAGTATGTGCATAATTTGTGGGTGAAGGTGATAAATGGAGGGTGTGTGATGGGCATGTTGAATCCTGGTGTGAAGGTGATAAATGGAGGGTGTGTGATGGGTATGTGCAGAAGCCTGGTGTTGAAATGAGAAATGGTGTGTGTGTGATGGGTATGTGCTAGAACTCTGGCATGAAGGTGAGAAATGGAGGGTGTGTGAGGGGTATGTAGAATACTGGGGTAAAAGTGAGAAATATAGGGATTGTGATGGGTATGTCAGAGCCCAGTGATGAAAGTGAGAAGAGGATAGTGTCTGATCGATATGTAGAATCCTACAGTGAAGGTAAGAAATGGAGGGTGTGTGATGGGTATGTGCCAGAACTCTGGGGTGAAGGTGGGAAATGGAGGGTGTGTGATTGTTATGTGCAGAACCAAGGGAGTGATGCTGTGATGGTGGTTTTGTGATGGGTTACTGCCAGATCACTGGGGTGAAGGTGAGAAATGGAGGGTGTTGAATTGGTATGTGCAGATTCCCGGGGAGGAGTTGTGAAATGGAGTGTTTTTGATGGGCATGTGCAGAATCCTGGGGTGAAGAGAGAAATGGAGGGTGTGTGACTGTTATGTGCAGAACCCAGTGGTGCAGGTGAGAAATGGAGTGTGTGTGATGTGTATGTGCAGAATCCTGAGTTGAAGGTGAGAAATGGAAGGTGTGTAATCGGTACATGCCAAACCCTGGGGAGAAGGTGAGAAATGGAGGGTGTGTGATGCGTATGTGTTGAGTACTGGTGTGAATGTCAGAAATGGAGGCTGTGTGATGTGTATGTGCAGCATCCTGAATTGAGGGTGAGAAATGGCAGGTGTGTAATGGTGCATGCCAAACCCTGGGGTGAGGTGAGAAACAAAGGGTGTTTTACAGATATGTGAAGAACACAGGCGTGAAGTTGAGAAATGGAGGGTATGTGTTGCATATGTGTTGTATACTGGTGTGAATGTGAGAAATGGAAGGTTTGTGAAGGGTATGTGCCAGAACCCTTGGATGAATATTTGAAATGGAGGGTGTGTGATAGGTATGTAGAACCCTGTGGTGAAGGTGTGCAATGGAGGTTGTTTAATGGGTATATGCAGAACCCAGGTTTTAAGGTGAGAAATGGTGGGTATGTGATTGGTATGTGCATAACGTTAGGGAGAAGGTGATGAATGGAGGGTGTGTGATGGGTATGTGCAGAACCCTGGGGTGAAGGTGAAAAATGGAGGGTGTGTGATGGGTATGTTGAATTCTGGTTTGAAGGTGACAAATTGAGGGTTTGTGATGGGTATGTGCAGAACTCTGGGGTGAAGGTGATAAATGGAGGGGTTTTGATGGGTATGTGCAAAACCCTGGTATGAAAATGAGAAATGGTGTGTGTGTGATTGGTATGTGCTAGAACCCTGGTGTGAAGGTGAGAAATGGAGGGTGTGTGATGGGTATGTACAACCCTCTGGTGAAGGTGAGAAATGGAGGGTATGTGCACAACCCAGCTTTTAAGGTGAGAAATTGTGTGTGTGTGATGGGTGTGTGCAGGACCTGGGTGAATGTGAGAAATGGAGTGTGCATGATGGGTATGTAGAATCCTGTGATGTAGGTGAGAAATGGAGGGTCTGTGATGGGTATGTGCAGAATCGAGTAGAGAAGGGGAGAAATGGAGGGTGTGTGATGGATATGTGTAAGACCCTGGGGTGAAGTTGAGAAATGGAGGGTGTGTAGTGGCTATGTGCAGAACACTTGTGTGGAAGTCAGAAATGCAGGATGTGTTATGCATATGTTCAGAATCCTGGGGTGTAGGAAAGAAATGGATGATGTGTGATGGGTATGTGCATAATCCTAAGGTGAATGTGAGAAATGGAGAGTGTGTGATGGGTATTGCAGAACCCTGGGGTGAAGGTAGAAATCGAAGGTGTGCGATGCATATGATCAGAACCCTGGAGCAAACGTGAGAAATATAGGGTGTGTGATTGATATTTGCTAGAACCCTGGGGTGAAGGTGAGAAATGGAGGATATATTATGGGTATGTGCAGAAAACTTGGGTGAAGTTGAGAAATGTAGGGTGTATGATGGGTATGTGGTAGAACCCTGGGGTTAAGGTGAGAAATGGAGGGTGTGTGATGGGTATGTAGAGAAACCTGGTGTGAAGTTGATAAATGGGGGGTTTGTGATGGGTATGTGTAGTACCCAGGGCTGAAGCTGAGAAATGGAGGGCGTGTGATGGTCTGTGCAGAACCCTTGGGTAAAGGTGAGAACTGGAGTGTGTGTGACAGGTACGTGCAGAAACCTGGGGTGAAGGTGAGAAATGGAGGTTGTGTGATTTGTATGTGCAGAACCCAGGAGAGAAGGTGAGAAATGGAGCATATGCCATGGGTATGTGCACAACCCTGGGGTGAAGGTGAGTACTGGAGTGCATGTGATGGTTATATGCAGAACACTGGGGTGAAGGTGATAAATTAATGGTGTGTGATGGGTTTGTGTAGAACCCTAGGGTGCAGGTGAGAAATGGAGGGTGTGTTGTGGGTATGTGGCAGAACCCAGGTTTGAAAGTTGATAAATGAAGTGTTTGTGATGGGTATGTGCTAGAACCCTGGGGTGAAGGTGCCGATCACTGAACTCAGAAGTGATGACACTTCAGCAAGCATGTGACTGAGCGAGCACAGTAACAGACATGCATTGTATTATGTTGTTCAATGGTCCTGGAGGCTCTTAAAATGGTTCTTAAAATGACATCATGTGAGTCAAATTTGGCTCTGTTTCACTCTGCAATTCTCATATAGATATTTCCCAGTTAAAACAAGATAGACTGTTGGAGCTCCAAAGTATTCACAAATCAACTGAGAAAACCAAAATAAGATGGCAAGTTTTTCTCAGGAGACCCAGCAAACCCCAAGACATGACCTCACTGGCTGACATGCCTGCCATTTAATACCCCTTATTCAGTGTGATGCATTGACTATGAAGGCCTGGGTTAGAGACTTACCTGCATCCTGGTGTTGACCCACTTCAAGATGAAACAAATGTATGAAGAAATAAGGGCTGTACATCTTGAAGGACATGAAAACACAGAGGTCAAGTACTCATGTTAATGAAGAATTGATTATGACTAGAGAGAAAATATAAACCCAAAATGAAGCAAAACAAAAACAGACATCTGCTACAGGTAGAAGATCATTAAGTGACATGATGCTATCAGTGGTCATGTGAGATAGAACTTTTCCAAATATAAGACATTAAGCCAGGTTGCAGTTTGGAAAAATTTATGTCCTACAGGGAGCAAACAGAATGAATGATGGGCATGTAAATAATTCTGTGTATGTGTGTTTGGTTGTATTTAATCTTGTTTGTTTTTTCCATAATGAAGACAAAATGTTGAAGTATTCACAGAAGCAATGATTCCTCCTTGGAGGAAAATATCAGCTCAGCTTAGAATACTTTGTTTTAGTGCTGACCAACTGTTTTCATCACAGTCAGGAAAAAAAGGAAGTGCAGAGAAGTGGGAATGTGCTATTCAAAAAATAATAGACTTTAAAAATATTTGTATGTTGGGTAGGAATTCGAGAACTTGCTCATACTTTAAAAAGAGAAAGAGATAAGATTCAGGAAAAAAGCTGCACATCTTCTTGCCTGTTACTGTGTTTTAAAGGCTTGTCTTTGGTGGAATCCTGACATAGTCATCACCGAGTCACAGAAGTAATTTGAGAAGGATCAGCTCTGAACTTTTGTGAAGTAACTGGTTTTCAGGCTTATTTCATTCAGAAAGAACAGGCACTCATGCTGGTAAATCACTATGTTAAAATACATTAGAAGATTCTTGGGACTCATCTTAGGCTTTTTACTCTGTCTGGAATGGACCCAAAAGCACGGCCTCTATTTGGTGGTATTTTTGGCATGAGTAACCTAGAAAGAACCAGGCAACTACTAAACCTTTTATTTTGGGGGAAAGTAGACACAAAAAGGTTGCCACTCTGCACTCACCGGATCATGGCAATTTTGTTTAAATGAGGCACAATCTGCTCGTTACATTTAAGAAATATTCAGTTCTTTCATCCTGTCCTTTTTCAGTGTCTGACTTACATCTTACTTCTTTGTTTGGACTAAATAAGTTTGGGCTTTCTGATTTCCAGTTGTTCTGCTAATAAACCACCTGTCACAGCCCAAGTCCCAGCAGCAGGAGAACATCTTCCTCTACCAAGGCTGGTTCCTCTCACTGTGCTTAATGATACTGGAAAATTGGGCATTCACTGGGGAAAATGGTTTTATTTGGGATTTCACCCACTGGTAATGATGGAAACTACTAACAGAATGGAAAACCCACCTGTACTTTAATGTCTTGTCTTAAATATCATAAGCAGTAGTTGCTAGATGAATGGATATATTCCTGTTCAGTTCAGTGACATAAAGTATTAAATAAAAAGCAAAAGAAAACTAAGGCCTGTGGTATTATATGTCAACATTCATCAAATTGTACAAATCCTTTTAAAAATTCAAAAAAGTTTGTGTTTTGAATGTGTGTGTGCATGTATGTGCATGCAGTGTGTATGGTACTATGTGTGATGTTTGTGTCTCATGCATGTGTGTGTGTATGCAGATGTGCCCCCTCTGTGGACTCTGGGGAGACCAGGGGAGAATGTCAGGTCCCTCCATCACTCATTTATGTATTTCCTTGAGAAAGAGTCTTAATCTCAACTTGAGTTGCTTGTTCAGTGAGTTCCAGTTGTTCTCATCTTCACCAGCATAGTAAAGAAGGAATCTATCCATGCTTACAGCATAGTCCCCCATATATTTCAATTATTTAAAACTTCATTGAAGTATAATTGATTTTTTTTAATTTGGGGGCTTGGGAGATGGCTCACTGGGTAATAGCATTTGCTGATTTGTCATGAGGGCCTGAGAAGGTCTGAGACTTCCTGAGTTCAATTCCCCAGCACCTATGTAAAAAGCTAGGCATAGCCACAAACAACTGTTATCCCAGAACCAAAAATTGCAAGATGGGAACTCATCAGCTGCTTTCTCATTGTAATCACCCTCCCAGTGTTATTCTCTGTGTCCAGCCTCATCTAGACTTTGTCATTCCATCTTTAATTTACTGCAAGGTCCTGGCTTAGTGGTGGATCTTGAGGCACCTTGTCACACCAAGACCTCTGTTTCTTACAAGACATATGCAGGTCTATACTGAACATATTTCCATGCCTAGCTTCCTGCTACAGCTTGCTTATGCTGAGTCAGAGAATATTCCCATCCTGTTACCTTCCTTACAGAGCCAGGGGCTGGCTTATTCCCTCCCTTACAAAGTAGTTCAATGTTTGGTCCCCAACATCTTTTCAAATTGAGAAATGTGGGGTGTGTTATTTAATTTTCAGGTTTTTATTATGACTTGAAACATATCACCCAATATTTAATCAAGCTTAGAAAAAGCAAGATGTAATATTATGTGAGATCTCTGCATTAATAACACTCTGATTTCATTAGAGTGTGGAGTTAAGGAACCCAGTAGCTAATAATATGATCAATTCCTTTTTTTCTCTTCAGGAACAAACTACATGATTTCTGTTTTGTGAAGAGCCATGAACTCATCTATAATTCTGTGGCATGCAACTTGGCTCTAGCTATTAAATTAAAAACCACTGAGTTCAGAGTAAGAGGCAGTAACTTCCCTACAGTTCATCTTATCCCAGTTGCACAGGGAATAAAAATAACCACAGGATCTCCACATTCCAGGGTCCAGTGCACACTTGCTTTCAGAAAATTTTATAGGAAATATTTTTTTCCTAGGAGCTGTGTGGACACCAGTCTTATTTTTTCTGATGGCAGGTTTAAAAAATAAAGGCATAAGGTCATGGGATATGAGCTTCTAGAGGATAAAGCTTAAATTTTCTGTTAGAATTTAGCCATCTTGAGCTACCTGTGTGCTTCTTTGAAGGTGCATTGACTGATTTATCTTCAAGAGCAAAGACACAGTGGGTCATCAGTTCCAGTTGCTCCAAATCAATTGAGAGCTGTGGTCAGCCTCTGATACAGAGTGGCAGAAACTTGATTTGCCAAGTGTGGTGGATGTGGAAGCTGCATCTGTGTGATACTCCTTTGAGACTATAACCCTCCCATGGGGCTAGGTGAGCAGTAAAAACTGAGCCCAGAGAAACACACAGTGTTTGATTGAGATTTCACAAAATAAGTCTGAACTAGAGCACAAGATATTATACCTTCTTCTTTCATTATTTCTCTTGGACAGATTTCCTTCTTGGCATAATTTTCTACTTACTAAATGACAGACCAAATGGCTGATCCTTCACCAGGCCCTTAAAGGGAACACCTGAACCACAAGACAATGGAGAGGGTAAGATCAAGACTAACCTTAATCTTCTACATCTTCCCTCCCTCACTTCCCCTCTCCCTCTCTCCCTCTCTCTCTCTCTCTCTCTCTCTCTCTCTCTCTCTCTCTTATCTCTAACTCTTGTATATTAGTTATCTTTTTCCTCATTTTCTTAGTGGGCACTGACATGTAACTCCCAGAACCAGCATGGGGCCACAATGAGCTTTTGATCAGAGAGACCTACAAGGTTTCCTAAAAGACAGACAGATTTCTGTCAGAGTACTTGATGACCCACCAAAGGCTAGTGGCAAGACCCTACTTCTGAAGACACCTTATGTGATTGACATGCAAATTAGAATGGCATGGCTGGAAGTTGGAAGAGAGTCAATCCCCAGACAGTCAGCCCGTCTAGTGCCAGAAGGTGCTACATGGTGACTGGGGGAAAATGACCAATATCTGTCAAAGCAATGCATGGTCTTACCTACTTAGCAGCAAATAACTTGTTGTGATGCCCACACAAGTGCAGTGGTGGCACATAGCCATGGTGGGGAACCAACTGCTCTCAATTCAGCTAAATGATCCCCTCACTGGTATGGGACCCATAGCTGGAGCTGGGAAACAAGTCAGAACCATATCCAAACATAAGCCCACTCTCCAATATCAAGCTATCATCAATTGTGGGCTACAAGAGGGCCTACACCTATTAAATTCTCTATAAAAAAAAAAAGTAAGGGTTATCTCATTTGTCCTGGTTCTAACTTACTCTCTGTTGGAAAATCTATTTCTCTTTTTCAGATAGATGTAGATCCTAAGGAGAGAGCCACCCCATCATACCTCAAAAGGGCCCCGGCTGAAACTAAGAAAAATTGGAGAAACAAGCAAGGGGGCTGTTTTCCTGATGAGCCGGATACCAGCACAAGGGGGAAGGAGATCAGCACAGAGAAAAATCAACTCCTACCAAATCAGAGAGCCAGAGCCTCAGAGGCCCCCAACACCTCATCACTGAAGCAGACCAAAAATGAACCCAACATGGCTCAGGAAAATTTTGCAGAAGAGGGGGTGGAAAGAATGTCAGAGCCACATGTTGGGTCATGATATGCAGAGACATTTAGCTTACCCATAACTGTGGGCTAACTCCACAATGCATGACCCATATACCTCAACAAGGAGGGGCCAAGGGGAGGGGGTAGGTCATGGATGAGCCTAATAATGGTACCAAACTGACTGTATTTGCTGAATACAAAACTAACTAATAAAGAAAAATAATAATAATAATAATAATTGAGGTGAAATGGATGTGAGAGTGTGCCAAAGTATGAGAAAAGAGAGAATCAGAAGGTTAAATATTAGGAATAGAATTCCCAATAATAAAAGAGAATGAAAGATGGGTCAAATGATTTTTATTACCTTTGATTCCCTTGCTACACTTAGCACCCATAAGATCCATTAATATCCAAGGGCATTGTGATTTCTTCAATTTAAAGTCAGGAAAACTCTGGGTCAAAATATAGTTAGGTAGGGGAAAGCTAATGTTGAATTACATGCAAGCTAATGACTTTAAGTGCAAATCTATGAAATCTAAAGCAACACCTATCTTATGACCAGAAATTCCCATTCTTAAATGCTCTCCAAAAGGCTTTATTTCTTTATAAAAGTCACAACTATAGGCAATGAACACTGATCTCAGATAGGAAAATCAATAAATGTAATGTCCTATGTTCATACAATTCAACAAAGCAGCAAAAAATGAAGATAAGGCTAAAATTGCAATGTAGAACAGCATATATATGAAGGGGGAGCAGGTAAAGCCAAATGCAAAACAATCCATGCTGATTCCCTAAAAAGAGTTTAGTTCTCTCTCCTTTGTCTACAGAGAACAGGGTGGTCTTGGAACACATAGAAAAATATCATCATATGTGGTGAAAATCTTAGCAGCCAAGTACTTGGAAGTGGTTCCAAATACTTGTGCCACAATAACTTCTATATTTGGGCCAGTTACTAAATTAATTAAAAGAAAACAGGCTGGGGAAATGGCTTACTGGCAATCTACTTGCTGTTCAAGCATGAGGTCTAGGGCTTGGATTTCCAAAATCCATGTAAATACTGGGCATGTAGTGTGTGTCTGAAATCCTAGCTCTGGCAAGGAAGAGATAGGTAGCTAATCCCTGGGTCTTACTGGCTAGCTACAGTAGCTCAGTCAGTGAGCTCTAGCTTCAGGGAGAGACCTGTCAAAATGAAGGTCAAAAGTCATTGAAGAAAATGCCTAACATTGACCTCTGGCATCCACATACTTGCACACATATGTGTACATGCATCTATACTTGTGTACATGAACACAAACACCTTTTCACCCATACATAAACATGCATGCATCCATACATGCACAACACACATATAACAACTACCATAATAACAGACAATAAACAATGATTATTCCCTCCCCTTCCTCACTTTCCCCTTTACAAATCCACTCTCTACCAAATCCACTCTGCCTCTCAATTAGTCTTTTATTTTGATGTCATCATCCTCCTATTATGAGGGTCATATGTATGTAGTGCTAGTCAGGGATATCCATCCCATTATTTTTTGTCTAGAAGAGTAAATTGTAAGCAGTCCTACCTTTACTTTGGCTCTTACATTCTTTCTGCTACCTCTTCTGTAATGGACCCTGAGCCTTGGAAGGTGTGATAGAGATGTTTCAGTGTGGAACACTTCTCTGGCACTTCTTCTCAGAACTATGGTGTTCTTGGAATCATCCCAGAGGTAACCACCATCTGAAAAGAGAAGATTATCTTACAAAAAGTGAGAGTAGCATTAATATATTGGTATGAACATTAAGAGAAGTGCTGAATAGGCAGTTTGGTGAGAATAATATATACATTTAGCCAAACCAGCAGGCATTACACCCCTAGGGTTCATGACCACCCCATCATAGGCTTTTGACCAGGTTTTCAGTATCAGGCATGTATTCTCTCCCATGGAGTGTGCCTCCAGTCCAATTAGTGATCAGGTGGTTTACCCCATAACAGACTATTGCACCCATTGGCTCATTTGGCCTGGCTGGCCTAACAAAACTTGCAGTGTCCACAGTTGTTTAACTCCATTGTTGATGTCTTTCTCCCACAGGGCTGCATACAGCATAGCTTTTTCCAGCTCTCTGCCTAAATCCAGTTATTTAATATATTTCTTGACATGTTGAAGGTGAATTATTCAATTTACTTAATTGGTTCGCAATTCAGGGATGAAATGAGTCTCTTTAGGGGGATTTGAGAATCCTCAGGAAAGCCTGTGATTTTCATTCCAACCAAGGGCTTAGTTTGTCCTTTAAAATGATTGATTTTCTACATGTATATAATGCACTTTGAACATGATTCCTTCCCATCCTCTTCTTCCTAACTCCTCCTACTGACAGCCATCTTTGAGAAAGTTATTGTGGACACTGAGAAGTGAAGGGACAGTCCAAGACAGTGAAGGGTTATATTACCCAATGTCTGTAGTCCCCTTTATCCAGGAACCTTGAGTGAGTGGATGAGAAACTCTGGTCTACTTAACCACCTCCATAACATGGCCTTTCCTATTCCTCTAGGAGTGATTGTATGTACCTATCATATATAAATGTCTTATTCTACATATTCAACAAAACATACCAGCATGCCTGCTGAGTTTTCAACATTCTCCTGCATCCTTGAGTTACCTCATACCGTTAGTGTAGGAATTAGGAGGAAATAAACTTAAAAAAGGTGATGACAAGAGGCATATAGATTGAGTGGAAGGTTATTTTTCAAGTGCTTGGGGATAAAATAGAGTGGGTACAGCTGTGCAAGTATGTGGAAAGTTTGAGGTCATCTCCATTTTATAAAAATCAAGCTGACCATGTCTCTGTTTGGACCATGTGCATTTTCCACATTCATGAAGAGTTCATTCCCATATATGAGGTCACTTTATCTTCTTTTCACCTCTTTGTTCACATATATTCTTTAATGTGCTTATCAGGAGACATGGTACAAAGTAGCATCTTGAATTGCACAGCCATCAGCAGTGGCTCTTGCAAAAGTGTATGTGAGAATATAGATGCAAGCTCATATTTTGACTCCAGTGTGTGTGGAAGTGAAGCACTGGGTGATTTATGTGCCCTATAAAATAAGAGTGAGAAAACACACAATCTTCCAGTATCTCTCCAGTATCTCAAATCATCCCATGCATATATTTTTTGCATGACATGGGTGATATGCTCCCTTATGATACTTCCCCCTTTTATATCATTGGTTATCATGATGACAGAAGGTGTTACTGCTCTGGAAAATATATAAGAATACTTAATACTAAAAGAATACTAACAGTAAAGGACATTGTTTTATAATGTGGCAGTTTTTCCTGTCCACAATGTTAACTTATCAAAGCCTGTTCATGGAAGATGCTGAAGATGCCAGATTGATATTAAGCACATGATACAGAATTCCTATGGCAGGGCAATAAAAAATAAATTGTCTGCACTATTATTCAATATTGATTCTTTTCAGGATTCAGTGTCTTTTCGTTACAGTTTTTATTTCAGTTACTCAGCAGCTAAGTGTCTATATTACTTCCTGCCCCAGCTTTAAATAGCTATAAAATATTTACAGCCTCAAGAATTTGAAATAGCCCATAAATTCTTGTTTGTGTTGCTATGGTGATTTATATTGTCACCCTTTTAATAACCACCTCAAATGCAGGCATTAAGTAGAAATACAACACATAATTTAGCACCAACTATTTATAATTTCTGGCATAATCTGAAACCTTACATGAGAAAATTAAAAGTAAATAAAGATAAATCACCTCAATCCTGAAATATATAAATATTTCAGCTATGTGTTAGTCATATTTCCATCACTGTAATAAATACCAGGGACAATTAACTTATAAAGAGACATAGTTTATTTTGGCTCACAGTATTACTAAGTTTCCTCTCAATAATCAAAGGGCTCCATTGCTTTTGGGTCTGTGGTGGCAAGGAAATAAGTAAGAAGAAGGGGTCAGAGTCCCTTAATTCCGTTCAAAAATGGGCACAACCTCAATGAACTAAGACATTGAGCTAGGACCGGCTTCTTAAAGATCCCACCACCTTCCAGAAGCACTGTGGTAGAGACCATACCTTTATCACATGGGTCTTTGATCAAATACCTGGTTATTTGTAAGGGATAACATTTGAACATTTACATTTTTCCCTTCTTTGCTGATAGGAAAAGAGAAACACATGCTTGCTGTTTACATGACAGGTGGCTTCAGAAGTGTCCCTGATGACCTGAGAGTCATTAGTTACTAAACAATGGGTGATTCCTCTTTGAGATACTGACTATAGACCAGTTGTATTCAACATATTTCCATTGATTTAAACTGGAAGTGAGGTCACTCCTTATTTCCTTCACCAGACATGGTTGTCCATTTACAGCCAACTCTTCACATACTCCTGGAAATTTTAGGACATGGCAGGTATGCTGAGTTGGTTTTAGGTCTTCTGTGGAGAATCATGATTACATTTCTGATTTTATTTTGTCTCTTTAATAAAGCAAACTGTTTGTCATGTGTGATGGTTTGATTCAGGTGTACCCCATAAACTTAGGTGTTCTGAATTCTACTTTCCCAGCTGATGGCGATTTGGGAATTAATACCACCTAGAGGCAGTGTATTGTTGGAGGCAGGCTTATAGGTGTTATACTCAGCTTCCTCTTGCCAGTGTTTAGAACACTCTCTTGTTGCTGTTGTCCAACTGATATTGCCCAGGAGGTGATGTCCACCCTCTGCTCATGCCATGGTTTTCCCCTGTCATCATGAAGCTTCTCCTCCAGTCTGTAAGCCAAAATAAACCCTTTTTCCAAGATGCTCTTGGTTGGATGTTTTCTGCCAGCAATGCAAACCTGACTACAACATCAAAATATACAATAAAATGTTTCTGTTTGTAGCAGTCAGCTTCAGGTTCGCTGAGATGAACTTCCAGACCAGGCACAGTTATGGAGGAAGGGATATTTATTGAAGCTTACAGATCCAGGGTAAGTTCCATAATAGCAGAAGAAACTGGCCTGCTTTCACAGGACCAAACAGAAAGAAAGAAGTACAAGCCTAAAGGTCAAAAGCCACAGCACACTTCAAGAACTCCAGCTAGGCACACTTTGCATATCTTTAGATTGTAATCTGAAATCCACCACCACACCTTAAGATCCACCCAGTGACCTTGCCTCCAGCCAGGTGGCTAGAGATGCAAACTACAAATAAGCAACTGAATATATTGGGGGCCATCTATTCTATTCAAACCACCACACTGTTGCTTTTAAGTATAAATTTGAATTTTGTGGAATTACATGAAATCATGAGAAAGATGAACTATAAATGTGGCCTCCCAGATGGAACTGATTTCTGATGAAGATCTTGTGATGAGGTAATTTTTGTGTCACCTGGACTGGATTGAGGGACATTTAGAAAGCTAATAGAGCATACTTATTGGGATGTCTCTGATCTTTCTGGAGATACCAGTGAACTGAGTGCCAAAAACCTGCCTGAAAGTGATTGGGGTTGTCCAACAGTCTGGAGCTAGGTGGGAGGGAAAGCAAAGGTGAAAGAGAGCACACTCAAACTTTGTTAAGCAGGTGCAGGTTTCACTGCTTTTGTTACTGTTGGACATCAGATTCCACTTTCTTCACTGTTTAAGCATGGAGTAAACAGATCTCTATGCAGGGGCTTCCAGACCTTCAGCCTCAGAATAGGATGACATCATTGATCTTCGAAGCTTCTCCTTCTTGGACAAAGCAACTTCTGTTTACCCCAGTTCTGTGGTTTTTGCATAACCATTGAGGGACTACCAAGTCAGAGCCTATCCAATAAGTCTCCTCTTGAAACTGTATAATTTGTTGGATGTGTTTCTCTAGAGAATCCTCATACAGATTCTCATTTCCATGCCTTGGCTTAGTCAGCAAGATGAAGTGATTCTTAAGCATTGGAGGAGAGGTGGCAAGGCAGGAGATGTGACTTCTGCTAAAGGTTCCAGCCACTCTGTTTGGAAGGAACCAAGAAAAAAAAATGGTCAAATTCAATTTCTTTTTCTTTCTTACTTTTGCTTGAAGGGACCAAACTGACACCATGACAGGCTTCAGTAAGGTGCCACCCTAACTAGGCCTAAGCTTCAGTTTCCTGGAGAGGCAGACAAGACTTCTGGGAAAAAACCATGAACAAAAGGCTGTTAATCCACAGTGACCCTGACATGTGGCCTGGGAAGATAGCCACCCAGGGGCCTGAGTCAGTTCCTGGAGACATGCCCAAACATGTCCTTTCACACCTTTTGCCCCAACCAATCAAAGACATACAGCTGTAACTGTTGCCAATCACGTTAGAAGATTACATAATCCACATGGAATTCCCCTAGATGTGCTTAAAAGGAGCCTGTGTGCTCCTCTTGAGGTCGCCATTTTGTATGAATGGTTGACCCCTGTATGCTGGCTGATTCTTCAGAATAAACACTCCTTGTTTTTACATGCTATTTGAATCTGGGGTCTTTCTTGAGTGATTCTCAGACCCTTAAATTTGGGGGCTCATTCAAGATCACTGGGGACCCCCAGACTCAATAGTGGAGTGTTTCTAGGGGAAAAATTGGTTCTCTGCTGATCTGTGAGTTGGGACACCTCTTTGTACTCTGTATCTTTGTTCTGCTCTGTTCCTTGTCTTTCTGGTTTTTTGTTTTTTTTTTTTTTTTTTAGGTAAATCTTGTATCTGGACAAAATCTGGAGGTCCATGAAGGTCGAGTGGACTCACCAATTAATGCTTCTTGGCCGGGGGTTCCGAGGACGTTCTGGACCGCCATCTGTTGGAGCCTGAGAGCTCCAGCCTGACTCTGGTTTTGATGAATACTGATGGGTCATGCCTTTCTGGTGGAGCCCATTCACAGGATAGGCCACCATCAGCATCGTCTTGGTTTCTTTTTCACTTCCCAGAAAATTTGTTTCTGTGTCTGTGTGTTTGTGTCTTGTTTGTCTTTTGTTCACTTTCTGGTGAGACACCATGGGACAGGCAGTAAGTTCCACCCCACTGGACCTAGTCTAGTCACACTTCAAGGATTCCTGAAGCCTGGCAGACAATCTGGGTTTAACAGTATGTTTGGGAAAACTAACAATCTTTTTCAGGAATGAATGGCCTACTTTCAATGTGGGATGGCCAGAGGAGAGACACCTTCCACCTCCTCACCATTTACAAAGTTAAAGGTATTGTTTATAAGAATCCTGGACATCCTAACCAGGTCCCATGCATCATGGTCTGGCAATATCTAGTGGAAAGCTCCCCTCCTTGGTTGAGCCCCTTTTTACCACTAGCCCCAGAAATCTTGCCAGTCAAGGAGTCAGGACCACATAAGGACTGCAATCCAGTGGTCCTATCCCCTTCTGTCCCTGAGGAGGACCTCTACCCACTTCCCTGTGTACCTGCCCCTGTGCTAGAACCTGCACTGCAAATGGTAGCTGCTGTTTCTGGCCCAGGGGAAGAAGGAGGAAACATGACAATTGTGCTACCTGTATGGGCAACTCCCCCCGCCCCCCAGATCAGGGTGGCCAATAGTTCATGGCTCATATCCCTTCTTCTACCAGTGACATATAATTGGAAGATGCAGAATCCAAAGTTTTATGACAAGCCCTCAGCTCTCCTGGACTTGTTAGATTCCATAATGATAACCCATCAGCCCACTCAGCAGCTCTTACAGGTTCTTTTTACTACAGGGAAAAGGGAGGGTTTCTAGCCACTGCACACAAGCTGGTTCAAGGACCTAACAGTCATCTCACAACTGTGCAGGCTGACATAGATGCAGCCTTTCCCTTAACATGCCCAGATTGGGATCTCAACAGCCCTGCAGGTAAGGAGAGACTGAGAGTCTACCACCAGATTCTGATAGGGTGTCTCCGAGAGGTTGCAAGGAAGCCCACAAATTTATCTAAGGTAGGACAGGTTATACAAGGTAAGGAGAAAAGCCCAGGGGCCTTTTTACAGAGACTACTGGAAGCATATAAGACCTATGTGCCCCTGGACCAGGAAACAAGAGAAAACCAGCCTGTCTTGAACATGGCTTTAGTCAACCAGGCTGTGCCAGACATCCACAGAAAACTCCAATGACTGGATGGTTTCACGGGTAAGCAGATGCCAGAATTTATAGCAATAGCAGAAAAAGTTTATAATAATAGAGAGACCCCAGAAGATAAACAGACTAGAGGATTAGCCAAAATACTACTGGCCACCACAGGAAAATCTGACACAAGGTAATTAAAAACCATGGCTTATAGGAGAGACAGCAACAAAACAGCCCCACAATTGAGAGGGGAAGAACAATACCGACCATGTCTCCAAAAGTACCATTGGGCTTATTGCAAAGAGATGGGACATTGGAAAAATGAACATCCCAAAAGACAAAAGGACAAAAATTCTAAAATCCTGGAAATAGGAGAACTCAGCGACTAAGGACGTCAGGGCTCACGTCCCTCCATTAGCCCTGGGTAACTTGAAGGTGGAGGAGAAACCAGTGGATTTCCTGGTCGATACTGGGGCTCAGCATTCTATCCTGAAACAACCTATGGGACCCCTAACCACTAAAAGGACATGGGTCCAGGGAGCCACTGGGACAAGTCAATATTCATGGACTACCCAAAGAGAAGTGGACTTAGGAATGGGATGGGTAACCTATTCTTTCATGGTTATCCCTGGGTGCCCATATCCACTCCTGAGGTGACACCATCTCATAAGCTGGGGTTCTGGACAGTGTAATAGGGAGAAAGTGAGCTGATCATCAGCATTCATCCCACACTGCTCTCTGATTATTCATTGAATATGACCAGCTGCTTCATGTTTCTCCCATGGTGGACTGAACCTTGAAAGTAAAGCCAAATTTAACCTTCCCTTCCTTAGGTTGCTTATTGTCAAGTATTTTGTTACAGCAAGAATACATTCTGAATTTTATTTTGTCTCTGGAGTAAAGTTAAAACCAACTGGAAACAATAAAGCAATAGAGACCTTTCCTGCATCCATTGTGAGCATAAGGCTCAGAGAAACACAGAGCAAGGCAGAGACTCAGAAATTACCCTTCTTGGGTGTGTCTCTTTCATGACAGACACCAGAGTCAGGATGTAGTGCAAGCCGTGTTTTTACTTTCTTTGATAGTTAGGCATTTATGTGCTTTGTGTGTACAGGTGATGCACAATGAGCTTGAGAAAAAGGTAAACAAGTCATTTCAGTTCAGAGAAGACAGATGATGAGACCATACTTAACATCATTTTATAAAAGTTATGATGTTATAGTATTTAAAAAAGGAAGAAAGAGGTGCTTGAGTGTTGCCAATCTGGAATTGACAATTTTTCCTTAAGGAGACAGAAAGCACCTCTTTGAAGGCATGTGCTGGCAGGTAGGTGAGGAGGGGTAGAAATAACAGCTTCACCTATAAAGGATGCCATCCCCACCCCACATACAACCATTTTCATGTGGCTTCAACACATACCTAAAAATATAGACTTCACCTTCTTCATTACAGCTTGTATTTTTGTTTTGCTTTGTTTTGAGACAGGGTTGACAGCAACCTTGTTGTGTATCAAAGGCTGGACTCAAACCTGTGATCCTTCCACCGCAGCCCCCTGTGTGATGGGGTTACAGAACTGTACCATCACAGTTAACTAAGTGTTTCTCTTTCTGTGGTTCCAGTTACTTGTGTATGCAGCAGTTTATAAACATAATCTTTGTTAAACTATATTGTTATAGTCGTATTATTTTATTAGTAGTGGTTGTTCATTCTCAGTATGCCTCATTTGTAAGTTATTTGATGAATCTGTGTGTGGAGAGAGACATGCTATACACAGACTTCAGTACTATTGTGATTTCAGTCATCACGGGTTTGGAAACACATTTCCTGTGGATAAAGGGCAACTATCATACATCTTCAGATATAAGAAGTAAATAATCACATCCATAGCACTCATAAAAATGAAGCCTGGCTGCTGAGAAGAAGACCGGGCTGTCATTTAGCAGGCTATATGGAAGTTATCAAACTTCCCTGTTGCCAAGAAGTGATTTCTTGTACTCACCAAAGCAACATGTCAGCAGAGAAATGATGTCTAGACCCCTTCTTCTTTGTCTTCTTTGGTTTACTTCACAGAGGTGAAATCTGTCAGCAAAGCAACCACCTAGGTGTCCACTTTCCCAATAACCCAGAGAAAGACTTGGGAAGTTGGAACTAGCATATGCAAGCCATGCTGGTCCCTGTGAGTCACAAATGATGACCAAGAGAAATGGATTCTTGCATTGCATAACATATTTTCTCAGCATTATGTTACAGTATCACCATAGCTGCCTCATAGACAGACTATACCTGCCATGCAAGTCAGTTTATTGTTGCATAGAGTCACAAAATAGAGATAGCTTTAAATTCATATCTATTAGAAAATTTTTGAAGATTACTTACTATTGGGACAAAGAGTTTATCCCAATGCCTAGAATAATTTATTTTGCCAACACATATTCTTGGTCTTTTAGATCATTCACAACTGTTTAATACTTTAGTCAGTCCTGTAAAAGGAAGAAACAACTACTTTCAGGTAAGAGCCTAAGTCTGTGCTACATATATTTTTATAATTTCCCTTTTAAAATTATTGTTAACATTCAAGGAATTAGGTTTCCATATATCATTTTTTCAAACAAACTTTATTGTCTTGCTTCTCTTCCTCACTACTTCTCCTTTTTTCCCATTCACCATCTCCTCATGCCTTCCCTCTCTTTACAGCATCCTTCTGCTTTTATGTTATGTTTGTTTGCTCCTCCACTTCTCAACATCTCTTGTCCCCCTCTCTTGGTCTCCTTTCTAGTCTCAGAGCCTATACCCATTCTCTATTTCTAAATAAACCCTATGTTATAGTTTGGTGTACTGGAAGGACATTCGTATCTTCAAATGCAGAGGAAGAAAGTGTTTTCTGAAGTCATAAAAGGAGATATGACTCCAAATGCAATGCTTTGGGTTGGCCTTTATTTCTGAGAATCCATCATTTATTTCAGCAAGAATGAACCATATAGAAATGAATAAAATTGGAGACATAGATAACTGTACATATATAAAGACAACAGACACATTTAGATGTGGATTAGTAATCCACATAAGTCTATATCCTTTGTTTGGTAGCTGAGAAACCTAGACACTTACCCCAGTGGAAATGAGTGTGCTCAGCCCTCACATCCCGATATCTATTTTCTATTAAAATGAACCAAGGATCTTTGGAGAAGTTGCTTATTGCTTAATTTTCAGAGTTCTTTATATATTCTATATATTAAGCCTCTGTCAGATATATAGCTGTTGATGACTTTTTCCCATACTTTTGGTTGTCTATTGACTTTGTTGATAGTTTACTTATCTGTATAATAGCTTCTAGTTTCATGAGATCCCTATGGTTGAGTGTTTGTCCAATACCCTTGGCTACTGGGATTTCATTCAGAAAGTCTTTCCCTGTGCCTATATCTTGGAGTGTTCTATTTGGTTTTATAGTGATTTTCAAGTTTCAGGTTTATATTGAAGTCCTTGATTCACTTGGACTTGATTTTTGTGCAAGGTGAGAGAAGAGGATCTAGATTCATTTTTCCATAGGAAATTATCTTGTTTCTGTAGGACCATTGTGTAAATTTTGTCTTTTCTCCAGTATGCATTTTTTATCTCCTTGCCAAAGATCAGGTACTTGTAGTTACCAAAAATTATATATGATATTTTATTCTCATTCATTTATCTATGTGCTTGTTTTTATGCCAGTTCCATGTACTTTTTATTATTATGGCTTTGTTGTATATTTTCAAGTCTGGTATGATGATACCACCAGTAATATCATTCTTTTTTGAATGTTTTAATATATATTTTTTATTGACAACTTACATACTTAAAGACAACAAACCATGGTATTTGCCTCCCCTCCACCACTTTCCTCTTTATAACTCTGCTCTCCATCATATCCCCTCCATCTCTCTGTTAGTCTCTCTTTTAATTTAATGGCATCATCTTTTTCTCCTATTATGAGGATCTTGTGTAGGTATTGCTAGACACTGTGAGCTCTTGATATCCAGGCCAAATTCTGTCCTGTAGTTGTATGTAAGGAGTGGTACCCTTCCTTTGGCTCTTACATTCTTTCTACCACCTCCTACACAATGGAGGGTGTGAGATGTTTCAGTGCTGGACATTCTTCCATCCCTTCTTCTCCGCACTATGTTGCCTTTTGGGTCATCCCAGTGGTCATTGCTATCTGAAAAGAGAAACTTCTCTAACCAGAAGTGAGAGTAGCATTAATATGTGAGTATGAACATTAAATGTAGTGATTTCAGGGCAATTTGGTTACACTAATATATGCATTTATCCAGACAAGAGGAGGCTTTACACCTCTAAGGCTCATTACCTCCCCTGCCATAGGTTTTTGATTAGGTTTTCAGTACCAGGCATATATTCCCTCCCATAGAGTGGGCCTTCCGTCCAATTAGAGAGCAGTTGGTTTTCCCCAGGGCAAATATGACACTATTGCATTCATCCAGTCATTTGGCCTATCTGGCAAAACATGAGGCTTCCAGTGTCATTTTCACCACTGTTGATTTCTGTCCCCAAAAGCTTGCATACAGTGCAGGTTTTTCCAGCTTTCAATTGGCTGGGCTACAGGGAGAAGGTTTTCTGCTCAGCACCAGCTTGATTCCTCAGTGACTCTGCCACTCAGGTATGTGAAGTCTTCAGCAATAGGGTCTTCACATCTCTTTCTCATGGGAAACCATGGGCCTTGGCAATAGCCTATAATGTTTTGGAGGCAACAGGGACCTCCCTGGCAAATAACTCACTGGAATATATCCCACCCCTGGTGCTGGAAATTTTCTAGTAACAATCTATGGCTTCTGGATATGCCATTATTCAAGAAAGTAGATTTTCATATGTCTTATACAGAGTATCTCGAATTTTGATTGACCGTCCCCCTTTCTTTTATACAATCTCTTCCCCTGACCTTGCTTAGACCTTTCCCCTCCATGTAATCTGTTCTTCTACTTACATATATACAATACCATCCCCTTAAGACCTTCTCTCTCTTCCCTCCCTTGTAGCCTTTTTCTAGTTTATGTGACTCTGCTACTGATTTTTGGTTGCAGATTGCACAAAAGTCTATATATTTGTAGCTAGGATCCACATATGAGAGAGAACATGTGATGTTTGGCTTTCTGGGCCTGGGTTACCTCACTTAGTATAATCCTTTCCAGGTCCATCCATTTCCTTAAAAATTTCATAAATTCATTTTTCTTTACTACTGAGTAGAACTCCATTGTGTAGATGTGCCAGCCACATCTTTATTATCCATTCATCTGTGGATGGACATCTAGGCTTGTTCCATTTCCTAGCTATTGTGAATAAAGCAGCAATAAACATGGTTGTGCAAGTATCTCTAAGGTAGTGAGAAAAGTCATTAGGATCTATGCCTAGGAGTGCTATAGCTGGATCATATGGCAAATGTGTTTTTAGCTGTCTCGAGAACCTCCACACTGATTTCCACAATGGCTGTACCAGGTTACATTCCCACCAACAGTGTAGAAGGGTTCCCCTTTCACTGTATCCTTGTCAAAATTTATTCTCATTTGTTTTCTTGATGTTAGCTATTCTGATGGGAGAGACATGGAATCTCAAGGTAATTTTAATTTTAGTTTCCATGATGGCTAAGGATGTAGAGCACTTTTTAAAATGTTTACATACCATCTGTATTTCTTCTGATGAGAACTCTAGTTCCATAGCCCATTTTTTGATTGGGTTGTTTGATTTCTTATTTTTCTATTTTTTGAGTTCTTTGTATATTCTGTATATTAGTCCTCTGTCAGATGTGTAGCTGGAAAAGATTTTCTCCCATTCTGTAGGTTGTCTCTTTGCTCTATTTAAAGTGTCCTTTGCTGTACAAAACCTTTGTAATTTCAAGAGATCCCAGTAGTTGATTGGTGGTTTTGTTTTCTGAGCAACTGGGGTTATATTCAGAAAGTCATTACCTTTGCTAATATGTTGAAGGGTTTCCCCTACCTTCTCCTCTAGCAATTTCAGAGTTTAAGGTCTGATATTAAGGTCCCTGATCCACTTGGTTTTGATTCTTGTGCATGGAGAAAGAAAAAAGTCTATTTTCATCTTTCTACATATAGATATCCAGTTTTCCCAGGACCAGTTGCTGAAGAGGCTGTCTTTTCTCCAATGAATATTTTTGGCATTTTTGTCAAAAATCAGATGGCTGTAGTAGACTGGATTAACATCTCGATCCTCTATTCTGTTCCTTTGATCTACATGTCTGTCTTTGTGCCAATACTGTGCTTTTGTTGTTGTTGTTGTTGTTGTTACTATGGCTTTGTAATATAGCTTAAAATCAGGTATAGTGATAAACCCAGCCTCATTTTTGTTGCTGAAAATTGTTTTGGATATTCAAGGTTTTTTGTGCTTCCAAATGAATTAGGATTGTTTTTTCTATTCCTGTGAAGAATGCCTTTGTAATTTTAAAGGGAGTGCATTTAATGTGTAGTTTTGATATTTTCACAATATTGATTCATCCAATCCAAGAACATGGGATGTCTTTCGATTTCCTTGTGTCTTCTGCAGTCTCTTGTTTAAGTGCTTTAAAATTCTCGTTGTAGAGATCCTTCACTTCCTTGGTTAAGCTTATTCCAAGGTACTTTTTTTTTGTTTTGTTTTTTTGTTTGTTTGTTTGTTTTGTTTTGTTTTTGCGAGGTAGGGTCTCACTCTAGCCCAGGCTGACCTGGAGTTCACTATGGAGTCTCAGGGTGGCCTCGAACTCACGGTGATCCTCCTACCTCTGCCTCCCAAGTGCTGGGATTAAAGGCGTGCGCCACCACGCCCGGCTCAAGGTACTTTTTTTTACAGGCAATTGTGAATGGGAGAGATTCCCTGATTTCCTCCACATGCTTGTTGTCAGTATATAGGAAAGCTACTGATTTCTATGTATTTATTTTGTATCCTGCTACATTGCTAAAGTGTTTATCAACTCTAACAGTTTGCTGTTAGAGTTTTTAGGGTCTTTTATGTATTGAATCATGTCATCTGTACTAAATCACATCATCTGCAAATAGTGATAATTTGATCTCTTCCTTTCCAGTTTGTATCCCTTTTATGAGTGTCTCTTGCCTTACTGCTATAGCTAAGACTTCCAGTTCTATATTAAGTAAAACTAGGGACAGTGGACACCCTTGTTTTATTCATGAGTCTAGTGGAAGAGCTTCAAGTTTTTCACCATTTAGTATTATGTTGGCTGTAGGTTTGTCATAAATAGCTTTTATCATGTTGAGATATGTTCCTTCTATTCCCAGTTTCTGTAATACTTTTACCATCAAAGGATGTTGATTTTTTCTAATGCCTTTTCTGCACCTATTGATCATGTGATTTTTGTCCTTCAGTCCATTTATATGATGTATTACATTTACTGATTTGCATATGTTGAACCATTCCTACATCCCTGGGATAAAGCCAACTTGGTCAGGGTGAATAATCTTTTTGATACAATATTGTATTCTGTTTGTCAATATTTTGTTCAGAATTTTTGAATCTATGTTCATGAGGGAGATTGGTCTGTAATTTTCTGGTTTTGTTCGTCTTTGTCTGGCTTTTGTATGAGGGTGATGCTGGCTACCTAGAAGGAGTTTGGAAGAATTCCTTCCTTTTCTATTTTATGTAAAAATTTGAGAAGCAGTGTTGTTTGTTTTTCCATGAAGGTCTGGTAAAATTCACCAGTGAATCCATCTGGGCCTGGACTTTTCTTATTTGGGAGACTTTTCATAATTTTTTGGATCTCTATACTTGTTATAGGTCTATTTAAATGGTTTATCTCATCTTGATTTAATTTTGGTAGGGCATATGAATCAAGGAAATCATGCATTTCTTTCAGATTTTCAAACTTAGAGGCATATATATTCTTAAAATATGTCCTTATAATAGTCTGAATTTCTTTGTTACCTGTTGTAATGGTACCTTTTTCATCTCTAATTTTTGTTTTTTCTCTCTTTATTCTGTCAAATTTGCTAAGGGTTTATCAATCTTATTTATCCTTTCAAAGACCGAACTCTATTTTGTTGATTCTTTGGATATTTGTTGTGGGGGGTTCTATTTCATTAATTTCTGCCCTAATCTTTACTATTTCTTCTTGTCTACTGATTTTTGGTTTTTCTTGTTCTTCTTTCTCCAAGGCCTTAAGGTGAACTGGTAAATTATTTGTAAACTCTCTAATTTCTTAATATAGGCACCTAGAGCTATAAATTTCCCTCTTAGGACTGCCTTCATTATGTCCCAAAGGTTTTGGTATGGTGTATTATTATCATCATTTGATTCTACGAATTTATTGATTTTCTTTTTCATTTCTCTAATGACCCATTCATCATTCAATAGTGTACTGTTTAGTCTCCATGAATTTCTGTATGCTCTTTAGCTTTTCTTGTTGCTAATTTGCAATTTAATCCCTTTGTGGTCAGATAAGTCCAAGGGATTATTTCAATTTTCCTGTGTTTGTGGAGATTTGCTTTTGTCCTAATGTATGGTCTGTTTTAGAGAATGTTCTATGTGCTGCTGAGAAAAAGGTATGTTCTGCAGCATTTTGATGGAATGTTCTATAGATATCTGTTAGGTCCATTTGTTCCATAACATCATTTAATTCAGATGTCTCTCTGTTTATTTTTTAGTGGGATGACTTTTCAAATGATGAGAGTGGGGTATTGAAGTCACCCACTACAAGTGTGTTTGGTTTTATCTGTGACCTTAGTTCTACTAGTGTCTGTTTGATGAAGTTGGGAGACCCCATGTTAGGTGCATTTATGTTTAGGATTGTAATGTCCTCCTGCTGGCGGGTTTCTTTAGTCAGTATAAAATGACCATCTTTCTCTTTGTTCATTAATGTTGGTTTGAAGATTATCCTGTCAGATATTAGGATAGCAACCCTTGCATTTTTACTAGGCCCATTTGCTTGAAATACCGTTTTCTATCCTTTCACCCTAAGGTGATGTCTATCTTATTGAGAGATGAGTTTCCTGGAGGCAACAAGTTGCAAGATCCTGCCTTTTAATCCAGTCTGCAAGCCTTTGTCTTTTCTTTGGTGCATTGAGGCCATTGTTATTAAGAATTATTATGGAAAGGTATGCATTTATTCTCACCATTCTTAACATTTTGTAGTGTTTCCTGTTTTCACTTTACTTGTTTGTTTTAACTGTATTTGAGTGGTTTCTTGTTGTTGTTGTTTGTTTGTTTTGCTGAGGTAGGGTCTCACTCTGGCCCAGGCTAACCTGAAATTCACTATGTAGTCTCGGGTGGCCTTGAACTCATGGTGAACCTCTTACCTCTGCCTCCTGAGTGCTGGGATTAAAGGCATGTGCCACCACTCCCATCTATTTGAGTGTGTTTTATTTTTTCCTATATCCTCCTGTGTCTGTTTTGCTTTCTCTTTGGCATTAAGAATTTCTTCAAGTATTTTCTGTAGAGTTGGTTTAGTCGTCATAAATTCCTTTAGCATACATGACTCTTTCCGTAGAATGCTTCCAGATATTTGTGTACATTAGGACTTTACTCTTCTCAGTTTTTGTTAAAGTTTCAGAATGTTGGGATGCAGTTCCCAGAAAGTATCTCAAAGCTCTCTGCCCTAAATGCCACCCAAACAAACTAACGTATGTAGAATTTAAAAGACATACTACAATTCACTCATCAGGACGTTCTACCCTATACAGACATATGTAAGCAAACAAAGTTTGCTTGTTCTGTTATGTTATCATAAGAATGTAGAGGAGCAACAGGGAAGCAAAAGGAATTTAACTGACACGATAAGTGGTTTAAGCAGTGCAATGCAATGAGTTCAAAGAATTTACACTACTTGCCAATCTGAAAATAATCTTCTGTGTTTCATATGCATTTGTCTGATTTCCAATAAGTAACATTGCTTGGAATGGCCTTGGGTACATTGCCATAGGTTAAAAACAAACTACTCATGCATAGGAAACCATAACATTCCACTATTCTCAAGCATAGATATTAAAGAGAAACGTGTTTGAAATAGGGGAATAGAACAGTTTCCTTGCAACAAAACAACTGTCTCCAAAGAGATTCCAAACTAATGATCAAACTATGTTTCCAAGCCTTATTGACCGAAGTTTCTCTCACATTCCTTTTGCAGACGTTTCACTTTCTGTTGTCTTACCCTGTTGGAGCGAAGTACAACAAACATACTTGCCTTACTTATTTCACACAAACTACTGTTTGTTTCTGTGGCCTTACCCTGGTGGAGCGAAGTAGAACCAACAAACTTACCTTACTTATTTCACACAAACTACGCATTACCTTACTTCCAATAAATGACTCTTTCCATGGAATGCTTCCTGACATTGGTGTACATTAGGAGCTGTTTGTGAATGTTGGGATGGAGTTTCCAGAAAGTATCACAAACTTGTCTGCTATAAATGCTATCCAAACAAACTAATGAATGTAGAATTTAAGAGGCATACTACAATTCACTCACCAGGCAGTTATACCCTATACAGACATATTGAAGCAAACAAAGTTTCCTTGTTCTGTTATGTTATCATTAGAATTTAGAGAAGAAACTGAGAAGCAAAAGGAATTTCACTTACACGATAAGTTGTGTAAGCAGTGCAATGCAATGAGCTCAAAGAAGTTACACTACTTGCCAATCTGGAAATAATCTCCTGTGTTTCATAAGCATTTGTCTGTTTTACGATCAGTAATAATTATAGGAAAGACCCTGAATATATTGGCATAGGTTAAAAAAAACTACACACTCGTAGGAAACCATGCCATTCCACTATTCTCAAATGTAGATATTAAAGAGAAACGTGTTTGTTTGAGATAGGGGAATAGAATGGTTTCCTTTCACCTAAAAAACTATCTCTGATGTTAATTCAAAGTTATGATCAAACTATGTTTCCAATCCTTATTGAGCTGTGTTTCTCTCACATTCGTTTTACAAATGTTTCAGTTTCTGTGTTCTTACCCTGTTGGAGCAAAGTAGAACAAACAAATTAGATTACATATTTCACAAAAAGTACTGTTTGTTTCTGTTGTCTTACCCTGATGGAGCAAAGTAGAACTAACATAGTTACCTTACTTATTTCACACAAACTACGCATCACCTTAGTTAAAATAAATGACTCTTTCCATGGAATGCTTCCTGACATTCGTGTACATTAGGAGCTAAATCTTCTCACTTTTGGTTAAAGTCTGAGAAAGTTAGGACGGGTTTCCCAGAAAGTATCTCAAAGTTCCCTGCTCTAAATGCCATCCAAACAAACTAACGAATGTATAATTTGAAAGACATACTAAAATTCACTCACCAGGAAGCTGCACCCTATACAGACATATTGAAGCAAAGAAAGTTTGCTTGTTCTGTTATGTTATCATTAGAATTTAGAGAAGAAACTGAGAAGCAAAAGGACTTTCAATCTACACGATAAGACGTTTGAGCACTGCAATGCATTGAGCTCAAAGAATTTACACTTCTGGCCAATCTGGAAATAATCTCCTGTGTTTCATATGCATTTGTCTGCTTTTTGAACAGTAGTATTCTAGGAAAGGCCTTGGATACATTGGCATAGGTTAAAAAGAAAATACACACTCCTAGGAAAGCATGCCATGCCAATATTCTCAAACGTAGATATTAAAGAGAAACGTGCTTGCTTGATATGGTGGAATAGAATGCGTTCCTTGCAACAAAACAACTATCTCTGAAGAGAATCCACAGTAATGACCATACTATGTTTCCAAGGCTTTTTGAGCGATGTATCTCTCACATTCATTCTACATACGTATCAGTTTCTGTTGTCTTCCCTGTTGGAGCGAAGAGGACAAACAAATGTACCTTACTTATTTCACACAAAATATTGTTTGCTTCTGTTGTTGGAGTGAATAAGAACAAACAAACTAACCTTACTTATTCCACACAAACTACTCATCACCTTAGTTCCAATAAATGACTCTCTCCATGGAATGCTTCCTGACATTGGTGTACATTAGGACCTTACTCTTCTCAATTTTGGTTAAAGTTTGAGAACATTGGAACGGAGTTCCCAAAAAGTATATCAAAGGTCTCTGCTCTAAGGGGCATCCGAACAAACTAACGAATGTAGAAATTAAAAGACATACTACAATTCACTCACCATGGCATTGTACCCTATAGGGACATATGGAAGCAAAGTTTGCTTGTTCTGTTATCATAAGAATTTAGAGGAGCAACTTAGAAGCAAAAGAAATTTAACTTACATGATAAGTTGTTTAAGCAGTAGAATGCAATGAGCTCAAAGAAGTTACACTACTTGCTAATCTGGAAATAACCTCTTGTGTTTCATATGCATTTGTCTGATTTCCCATAAGTAATATTTCTCAGAATGGCCTTGAATATATTGGCATAGGTTAAAAACAAACGACATACGCTTAGGAAACCATACCATGCCAGTATTCGCAAACGCAGATATTAAAGAGAAACGTGTTTGTTTGAGATGGGGAAATAGAACGATTTCCTTGCAACAAAACAACTATCTCTGAAGTTAATGCAAAGTTATGATAAAGCTATGTTTCCAAGCCTTATCGAGTGGTGTTTCTTCCACATTCGTTTTACAAACGCTTCAGTTTCTGTTGTCTTACCCTCTTGGAGCGAAGTAGAAGAAAGAAACTTGCCTTACTTATTTCACACTAACTACTGTTTTGTTCTAGTGTCTTACCCTGATGGAGCGAAGTAGAACCAACAAACTGACCTTACTTGTTTCACACAAAGTACGCATCACCTTAGTTCCAATAAATGACTCTCCCCGTGGAACGCTTTCTGACATTGGTGTACAGTAGGAGCTTACTCTTCTCACTTTTGGTTAAATTTCAGAAGTATCTCAAAGTTCTCTGGTCTCAATGCCATCCTAACAAACTAACGATTGTAGAATTTGAAAGACATACTACAATTCACTCACCAGGAAGTTGTACCCTATACAGACACAGGGAAGCAAACAAATTTGCTTGTTCTGTTATGTTATCATTAGAATTTGGAGAGGAGAGTGAGAAGCAAGAGGAATTTCACTTACATGATAAGTCTTTTAAGCAGTACAATGCAATGAGCTCAAAGAAGTTACACTACTTGCCAATCTGGAAATAATCTCCTGTGTTTTATATGGATTTGTGTGCTTTCCAATCAGTAATAATTCTAGGAAAGGATTTGGATACATTGCCATAGGTTAAAAAGAACCTACACACTCACAGGAAACAATGCCATTCCAGCATTCGCAAACGCAGATATTAAAGAGAAACATGTTTGTTTGAGATGGGGGAATAGAACAGTTTCCTTGCAACAAAACAGCTATCTGCGGAGTGAATCCAAAGTACAGAGCAAACTGTGTTTCCAAGCCTTTTGGAGGGGTATTTCCCTCACATTCGTCTTACAAACGTCTCAGTTTCTGTTGTCTTACCCTGTTGGAGTGAAGTAGAACAAACAAACTTACCTTACTTATTTCACACAAGCTACTGTTTCCCACCCTGATGGAGCGAAGTAGAACCATGAAACTTACCTTACTTATTTCACACAAACTACGCATCAGGTTAGTTCTAGTAAATGACTCTTTCTGTGGAGTGCTTTCTGACATTGGTGTACATTAGGAGCTTACTCTGACTTTTGGTTAAAGTTTGAGAACATTGGAATGGAGTCCGAGAAAGTATATCAAAGTTCTCTGCTCTAAAGGGCATCCAAACAGAGTAACGAATTTACAAATTAAAAGACATACTACAATTCAATCACCAGGCAGTTATACCCTATACAGACATATTGAAGCAAACAAAGTTTGCTTGTTCTGTTATGTTAACATTAGAATTCAGAGAAGAAACTGAGAAGCAAAAGGAATTCAACTCAAATGATCAGTCGTTTAAGCAGTGCAATGCAACGAGCTTAAAGAAGTTACACTACTTGCCAATCTGGAAATAATCTCCTGTCTTTAATATGCATTTGTCTGCCTTCCAATCAGTTGTCATTCTAGGAAAGGACTTTGATACATGTCTGGAGGTTAAAAAGGACCTACACACTCATAGGAAACAATGCCATTCCAGTGTTCACAAATGCAGAAGTTAAAGAGAAACGTGTTTGTTTGAGATGGGAGAATAGAACCCTGTTCTTGCAACAAAACAACTATCTCCGAAGTGAAACCAAAGTTAACAGCAAACTATGTTTCCAAACCTTTTTTAGCAGTGTTTCTCTTACATTCGTCTTACAAAGGTCTCAGTTTCTGTTGTCTTACCCTGTTGGAGCGAAGTAGAACAAACAAACTTACCTTACTTATTTCACACAAACTACTGTTTCCCACCCTGATGGAGTGAAGTAGAACCATGAAACTTACCTTACTTGTTTCACACAAACTACGCATCAGGTTAGGTCCTGTAAATGACTCTTTCCGTAGAGTGCTTTCTGACATTGGTGTACATTAGGAGCTTACTCTTCTGACTTTTGGTTAAAGTTTGAGAACATTGGAAGGGAGTCCCAGAAAGTATATCAAAGTCCTCTGCTCTAAAGGGCAGACACACAGAGTAACGAATTTAGAAATTAAAAGACATACTACATTTCACTCACCAAGTCCTTGTACCCTGTAGAGACATATAGAAGCAAACAAAGTTTGCTTGTTCTGTTATGTTATCATTAGAATTTAGAGAAGAAACTGACAAGGCAAAAGGAATTCAACTCAAACGATCAGTCGTTTAAGCAGAGCAATCCAACGAGCTCAAAGAAGTTACACTACATGCCAATCTGGAAATAATCTCCTGTGTTTCATATGCATTTTTCTGATTTCCCATGAGATCTATTTCTTAGAACGGCCTTGGATATATTGGCATAGGTTAAAAAGCAACTACACACTCGTAGGAACCATGCCATTCTAGTATTCGCAAATGTAGATATTAAAGAGAAACGTGTTTGTTTGAGATGGGGAAATAGAACGATTCCTTGCAACAAAACAACTATCTCTGAAGTTAATGCAAAGTTATGATCAAGCTATGTTTCCAAGCCTTATTGAGCGGTGCTTCTTTCACATTCGTTTTACAAACGCTTCAGTTTTTGTTGTCTTACCCTGTTGGAGTGAAGTAAAAGAAACAAACTTACCTTACTTACTTCACACAAACTACGCATCACGTTAGTTCCAATAAATGAATCTCTCCGTGGAACACTTCCTGATATTGGTGTACAGTAGGAGCTTACTCTTCTCACTTTTGGTTAAAGTGTGAGAAGTATCTCAAAGTTCTCTGCTCTCAATGCCATCCAAACAAACTAACGAATGTAGAATTTGAAAGACATACTACACTTCACTCACCAGGAAGTTGTACCCTATACAGACACAGGGAAGCAAACAAATTTGCTTGTTCTGTTATGTTTTCATTAGAATTTGGAGAGGAGAGTGAGAAGCAAGAGGAATTTCACTTCCACGATAAGTCGTTTAAGCAGTACAACGCAATGAGCTCAAAGAAGTTACACTACTTGCCAATCTGGAAGTAATCTCCTGTGTTTCATATGCATTTGTCTGCCTTCTGATCAGTAATAATTCTAGGAAAGGATTTGGATACATTGCCATAGGTTAAAAAGAACCTACACACTTACAGGAAACAATGCCATTCCAGTATTCGCAAACGCAGATATTAAAGAGAAACGTGATTTTTGAGATGGGGGAATAGAACGGTTTCCTTGCAACAAAACAACTATCTCCAAAGTGAATCCAAAGTGAAGAGCAAACTGTGTTTCCAAGACTTTTTGAGGGGTATTTCTCTCACATTCATCTTACAAACGTCTGTTTCTGTTGTCTTCCCCTGATGGAGCGAAGTAGAACGAACAAAATAACCTTACTTGTTTCACATAAACTACTGTTTGGTTCTGTTGTCTTCCCCTGTTTTAGCAAAGTAGAACAAACAAACTTATGTTACTTATTTCACACAAATTACTGTTTCTTTCTGATATCTTATCCTGATGGAGCAAAGTAGAACGAACAAACTTACCTCACTTGTGTCACATAAACTAATGTTTGGTTCTTTTGTATTATCCTGATGGAGTGAAGTAGAATGAAGAAACTTACCTTACATGATTCACACAAACTACTGTTTATTTCTGTTGCCATATGCTGTTTGAGCAAAGTAGAACAAACAAACTTACCGTACTTATATCACACAACATGCTCTTTGTTTCTGTTGTCTTCCCCTGATGGAGAGAAAAAGAACGAACAAACAAACCTTACTTGTTTCACATAAACTACTGTTTGGTTCTGTTGTCTTATCCTGATGGAGAGAAGTAGAACAAACAAACTTATGTTACTTATTTCACACAAACTACTGTTTATTTCTGTTGCTGTATGCTGTTTGAGCGAAGTAGAACGAACAAACTTACCTCACTTGTTTTACATAAACTACTGTTTGATTCTGTTGTCTTATCCAGATGGAGAGAAGTAGAATGAAGAAACTTACCTTACTTGTTTCACACAAACTACTGCTTGTTTCTGTTGCCATATGCTGTTTGAGCGAAGTAGAACAAACAAACTTACCGTATTTATATCACACAAACTGCTCTTTGCTTCTGTTGTCTTCCCCTGATGGAGCGAAGTAGAACGAACAAACTAACCTTACTTGTTTCACATAAACTACTGTTTGGTTCTGTTGTCTTACCCTATTTTAGCGAAGCAGAACAAACTTATTGTACTTATTTCGCACAAATTACTATTTGGTTCTGATGTCTTATCGTGATGGACAGAAGTACAACGAACTAACTTACCTCACTTGCTTCACATAAACTATTGTTTGGTTCTGTTGTCTTATCCTGATGGAGCGAAGTAGACTGAAGAAACTTACCTTACTTGTTACACATAAACTACTGTTTGGTTCTGTTGTCTTATCCTGATGGAGCGAAGTAGAATGACGAAACTTACCTTTCTTGTTTCACACAAACTACTGTTTATTTCTGTTGCCATATGCTGTTTGAGCGAAGTACAACAAACAAACTTACCGTACTTATATCACAAAAACTGCTCCTTGGTTCTGTTATATTCCCCTGATGGAGGGAAGTGGAATGAACAAACTAACATTACTTTTTTCATATAAACTACTGTTTGGGTCTATTGTCTTATCCTGATGGAGCGAAGTAGGAAAAACAAACTAACGTTACTTATTTCACACAAACTACTGCTTATTTCTGTTGCCATATGCTGTTTGAGCGAAGTAAAATGAACAAACTTACCTCACTTGTTTCACATAAACTATTGTTTGGTTCTGTTGTCTTATCCTGATGGAGCAAAGGAGAATGAAGGAACTTACTTGTTTCACACAAACTACTGCTTGTTTCTGTTGCCATATGCTGTTTGAGCGAAGGAGAACAAACAAACTTACTGTACTTATATCACACAAACTGCTCTTTGTTTCTATTGTCTTCCCATGATGGAGAGAAGGAGAACGAACAAACTAACCTTACTTGTTTCACATAACCACTGTTTGGTTCTGTTGTCTTACGCTGTTGGAGCGAAGGGGAACAAACAAACTTATGTTACTTGTTTCACACAAAGTACTGTTTGTTTCTGTTGTCTTATCCTGAAGGAGTGAAGTAGAACGAAAAAACTTACCTTATTGTTTCACACAAAGGACTGTTTGGATCTGTTGTCTTAGCCTGTTGGAGCGACGTGGAACAAACAAACTTACCTTACACATTTCCCACAAACTACGAATCACCGTCGTTCCAGTAAATGACTCTTTCCGTGGAGTGCTTCCTTACATTGGCATACGTTAGGAGTTTACTCTTCTCACTTTTGGCTAAAGTTTGAGAAGGTTTAAATGGAGTTCCCAGAAAGTATCTCAAAGTTCTCTGCTCTAAATGCCATTCAAACAAACTAACGAATGTAGAATTTGAAAGACGTACTGCAATTCACTCACCAGGACGTTGTACCCTATGCAGACATATGGAAGCAAACAAACTTTGCGTGTTGAGTAATGTTATCATTAGAATTTAGAGGAGAAACTGAGAAGTAAAAGGAATTTAACTTATATGATAACTGCTTTTAGCAGTGCAAGGCAATGAGCTCAAAGGAGTTACACTGCTTGCCAATCTGGAAATAATCTCACACATTTGTTTTACAAACGTTTCACTTTCTGTTGTCTTACCCTGTTGGAGCAAGTTAGAACAAACAAACTTACTTATTTCACACAAACAAGTGTTTGCTTGGGATGCCTTATGCTGTTTGGAGTGAACTAGAACAAAGAAACGTACCTTACTTGTTTCCCACGAACTACTGTTTGTTTCTGTTGCCGTATTCTGTTTGAGCAGAGTAGAACAAACAAACTTACCGTACTTATATCACACAAACTGCTCTTTGCTTCTGTTATATTTCCCTGATGGAGCGAAATTGAACGAACAAGCTAACATTACTTTTTTCACATAAACTACTGTTTGGCTCTATTGTCTTATCCCGATGGAGCGAACTACGAAAAACAAACTTACTTTACATATTTCACACAAACTACTGTTTATTTCTCTTGCCTTATCCTGATGGAGCGAAGTAGAACGAACAAACTTACCTCACTTGTTTCACATAAACTACTGTTTGCTCCTGTTGCCTTATCCTGATGGTGCGAAGTAGAATGAAGAAAATAACCTTACTTGATTCACACAAACAACTGCTTGTTTCTGTTGCCATATGCTGTTTGATTGAAGTAGAACAAACAACCTTCCCATACTTATATCACTCAAACTGTTCTTTCTTTCTGATGTCTTCCCTTGATGGAGTGAAGTAGAACGAACAAACTAACCTTACTTGTTTCACACAAAGTACTGTTTGGTTTTGTTGTCTAACCCAGATGGAGCGCAGTAGAATGAAGGAACTTACCTTACTTGTTTCACACAAACTACTGCTTGTTTCTGTTGCCATATGCTGTTTCAGCGAAGTAGAACAAACTTACCGTACTTATATCACACAGACTGCTCTTTGTTTCTGTTGTCTTCCCCTGATGGAGCGAAGTAGAACGAACAAACTAACCGTACTTGTTTCACATAAACTACTGTTTGGTTCTGTTGTCCTACCCTGTTTTAGCGAAGTAGCACAAACAAACTTATGTTACTTATTTCACACAAGCTACTGTTTGTTTGTGTTGTCTTATCCTGATTAGAGAGAAGTACAACGAACTAACTTACCTTACTTTTTTCACATAAACTATTGTTTGGTTCTGTTGTCTTATCCCGATGGAGCGAAGTAGGATGAAGAAACTTACCATACTTATTTCACATAAACTACTGTTTGGTTCTGTTGTCTTATCCTGATGGAGCAAAGTAGAACGAACACACTTACCTCACTTGTTTCACATAAACTGCTGTTTGCTTCTGTTGTCTTATCCTGATGGAGTGAAGTAGAATGAAGAGACATACCTTATTTGTTTCACACAAACTACTGCTTCTTTCTGTTGCCATATCCTGTTTGATCGAAGTAGAACAAACAAACTTCCCGTACTTATATCACTCAAACTGCTCTTTTTTTCTGCTGTCTTCCCCTCATGGAGCGAAGTAGAACGAGCAAACTAACCTTGCTTGTTTCACATAAACTACTGTTTGGTTCTGTTGTCTTACGCTGTTCGAGGGAAGCAGAACAAACAAACTTATGTTACTTATTTCACACAAATTAGCATTAGCTTCTGTTGTCTTATCCTGACAGAGCGCAGTAGAACGAAATAACTTAACTTACTTGTTTCACACAAAGTAATGTTTGGTTCTGTTCTCTTAGCCTGTTGGAGCGAAGTGGAACAAACAAACTTACCGTACTTATATCCCTCAAACTGCTCTTTGCTTCTGTTATATTCCCCTGATGGAGCGAATTAGAATGAACAAACTAACATTACTTTTTTCACATAAACTACTGTTTGGTTCTATTGTCTTATCGTGATGGAGCGAAGTAGGAAAAATAAAGTTACATTACTTATTTCACACATAGTACTGTTTATTTCTGTTGCCATATTCTGTTTGAGCAAAGTAAAACGAACAAACTTACCTCACTTGTTTCACATAAACTATTGTTTGGTTCTGTTGTGTTATCCTGATGGAGTGAAGGAGAATGAAGGAACTTACTTGTTTCACACAAACTACTGCTTGTTTCTGTTGCCATATGCTGTTTGAGCGAAGGAGAACAAACAAATTACCGTACTTATATCACACAAACTGCTCTTTGTTTCTGTTGTCTTCCCCTGAGGTCGAGAAGTAGAACGAACAAACTAACCTTACTTGTTTCACATAACCACTGTTTGGTTCTGTTGTCTTACACTGTTGGAGCGAAGTCGAACAAACAAACTTATGTTACTTGTTCACACAAAGTACTGTTTGGTTCTGTTGGAGCGACGTGGAACAAACAAACTTACATTACACATTTCCCACAAACTACGAATCACCGTAGTTCCAGTAAATGACTCTTTCCGTGGAGTGCTTCCTTACATTGGCATACGTTAGGAGTTTACTCTTCTCACTTTTGGCTAAAGTTTGAGAAGGTTTGGATGGAGTTCCCAGAAAGTATCTCAAAGTTCTCTGCTCTAAATGCTGTTCAAACAAACTAGCGAATGTAGAATTTAAAAGACATACTGCAATTCACTCACCAGGACGTTGTACCCTATACAGACATATAGAAGCAAACAAACTTTGCGTGTTGAGTAATGTTATCATTAGAATTTAGAGGAGAAACTGAGAAGTAAAAGGAATTTATTTATACGATGACTGCTTTAAGCAGTGCAAGGCAATGAGCTCAAAGGAGTTACACTGCTTGCCAATCTGGAAATAATCTCACACATTTGTTTTACAAACGTTTCACTTTCTGTTGTCTTACCCTGTTGGAGCAAGTTAGAACAAACAAACTTACTTATTTCACACAAACTAGTGTTTGTTTCAGATGCCTTATGGTGTTGGAGCGAACTAGAACAGAGAAACTTACCCTACTTGTTTCCCACTAACTACTGTTTGTTTCTGTTGCCGTATTCTGTTTGAGCAGAGTAGAACAAACAAACTCACCTTACTAATTTCCCACAAACTGCTCTTTCCTTCTGTTGTCTTCCCCTGATGGATCGAAGTAGAACGAACAAACTAACATTACTTTTGTCATATAAACTACTGTTTGGCTCTGTTGTCTTATTCTGACAGAGCAAAGTAGAACAAACAAACTTATGTTACTTATTTCAAATAAAATGTTTATTTCTGCAGCCATATGCTGTTTAAGTGAAGTAGAAAGAACAAACTTACCTCACTTGTTTCACATAAACTACTACTTACTTCTGTTGTCTTATCTTCATAGAGCGAAGTAGAATGAAGGAACTTACCTTACTTGTTTCCCACAAACTACTGCTTGTTTCTGTTGCCATATGCTGTTTCAGCGAAGTAGAACAAATTAACGTACTTATATCACACAAACTGCTCTTTGTTTCTGTTTTCTTCCCCTGATGGAGGGAAGTAGAACGAACAAACTAACCTTACGTGTTTCACATAAACTACTGCTTGGTTCTGTTGTCTTACCCTGTTTTAGCGAAGTAGAACAAACAAACTTATGTTATTTATTTCACACAAATTACTGTTTGGTTCTGTTGTCTTATCCTGATGAAGCGAAGTAGAATGAAGTAACTTACCTTACTTGTTTCACACAAACTACTATTTATTTCTATTGCCATATGCTGTTTGAGCAAAGTAGAAGAAACAAACTTACCGTACTTATATCACACAACCTGCTCTTTGTTTCTGTTGTCTTCCCCCGATCGAGCGATGTAGAAGGAACAAATTAATCTTACTTGTTTCACATAAACTACTGTTTGGTTCTCTTGCCTTATCCTGATGGAGCGAAGTAGAATGAACAAACTTACCTCACTTGTTTCACATAAACTACTGTTTGCTGCTGTTTTCTTATCCTGATGGTGCGAAGTAGAATGAAGAAACTAACCTTACTTGTTTCACACAAAATACTGCTTGTTTCTGTTGCCATATGCTGTTTGATCGAAGTAGAACAAACAAACGTCCTGTACTTACATCACTCAAACTGCTCTTTGTTTCTGATGTCTTCCCTTGATGGAGCAAAGTAGAACGAACAAACTAACCTTACTTGTTTCACACAAAGTACTGTTTGGTTCTGTTGTCTAATCCAGATGGAGCATAGTAGAATGAAGGAACTTATCTTACTTGTTTCACACAAACTACTGCTTGTTTCTGTTGCCTTATGCTGTTTGAGCGAAGTAGAACAAACTTACCGTACTTATATCGCACAAACTGCTATTTCTTTCTGTTGTCTTCCCCTGATGGAGCGAAGTAGAACGAACAAACTAACCGTACTTGTTCCACATAAACTACTGTTTGGTTCTGTTGTCCTACCCTGTTTTAGTGAAGTAGAACAAACAAACTTATGTTACTTATTTCACACAAATTACTGTTTGTTTCTGATGTCTTATCCTGATAGAGAGAAGTACAACGAACTAACTTACCTTACTTGTTTCACGTAAACTATTGTTTGGTTCTGTTGTCTTATCCTGATGGAGCGAAGTAGAATGAAGAAACTTACCTTACTTGTTTCACATAAACTACTGTTTGGTTCTCTTGCCTTATACTGATGGAGCAAAGTAGAACGAACACACTTACCTCACTTGTTTCACATAAACTACTGTTTGCTTCTGTTGTCTTATCCTGATGGAGCGAAGTAGAATAAAGAAACATACCTTACTTGTTTTACACAAAGAACTGCTTGCTTCTGTTGCCATATGCTGTTTGATCGAAGTAGAACAAACAAACTTCCCGTACTTATATCACTCAAACTGCTATTTGTTTGTGATGTCTTCCCCTCATGGAGCGAAGTAGAACAAACAAACTAATCTTGCTTGTTTCACATAAACTACTGTTTGGTTCTGTTGTCTTACGCTGTTCGAGGGAAGTAGAACAAACAAACCTATGTTACCTATTTCACACAAATTAGCGTTAGTTTCTGTTGTCTTATCCGGACGGAGTGCAGTAGAACGAAATAACTGAACTTACTTGTTTCACACAAAGTAATGTTTGGTTCTGTTCTCTTATCCTGTTGGAGTGAAGTGGACCAAACAAACTTTCCGTACTTATATCCCACAAACTGCTCTTTGCTTCTTTTATATTCCCCTGATGGAGCGAATTAGAACGAACAAACTAACATTACTTTTTTCACATAAACTACTGTTTGGTTCTATTGTCTTATTCTGATGGAGCAAACTAGGAAAAACAAACTAACTTTACTTATTTCACACAATCTACTGTTTATTTCTGTTGCCATATGCTTTTTGAGCGAAGTAAAACGAACAAACTTACCTCACTTGTTTCACATAAATTATTGTTTTGTTCTGTTGTCTTATCCTGATTGAGTGAAGGAGAATGAAGGAACTTACTTGTTTCACACAAACTACTGCTTGTTTCTGTTGCCATATACTGTTTCAGTGAAGGAGAACAAACAAACTTACCGTAATTATATCACTCAAACTGGTCTTTATTTCTGTTGTCTTCCTCTGATGGAGCGATGTAGAATGAACAAACTAACCTTACTTGTTTCACACAAAGTACTGTTTGGTTCTGTTGTCTTATCCAGATGGAGCGTAGTAGAATGAAGGAACTTACCTTACTTATTTCACACAAACTACTGCTTGTTTCTGTTGCCATATGCTGTTTGAGCGAAGGAGAACAAACTTACCGTACTTATATCACACAAACTGCTCTTTGTTTCTGTTGTCTTCCCCTGATGGAGGGAAGTAGAATGAATAAGCTAACCTTACTTGCTTCACATAAACTACTGTTTGTTTCTGTTGTCTTACCCTCTTTTAGCGAAGTAGAACAAACAAACTTATGTTACTTATTTCACACAAATTACTGTTTCTTTCTGATGTCTTATCCTTATGGATAGAAGTACAATGAACAAACTTAACTTACTTGTTTCACATAAACTATTGTTTGGTTCCGTTGTCTTATCCTGATGGAGCGAAATAGCATTGAGAAACTTACCTTACTTGTTTCACATAAACTAGTGTTTGGTTCTGTTGCCCTATACTGATGGAGGTAAGTAGAACGAACACACTTACCTCACTTGTTTCACATAAACTACTGTTTCCTTCTTTTGTCTTATCCTGATGGAGCGAAGTAGAATGAAGAAACATACCTTACTTGTTTCACACAAACTACTGCTTGTTTCTGTTGCCATATGCTGTTTGATCGAAGTAGAACAAACAAACTTCCTGTACTTATATCACTCAAACTGCTCTTTGTTTCTGATGTCTTCCCTTGATGGAGTGAAGTAGAATGAACAAACTAACCTTACTTGTTTCACACAAAGTACTGTTTGGTTCTGTTGTCTAATCCAGATGGAGCGTAGTAGAATGAAGGAACTTACCTTACTTGTTTCACACAAACTACTGCTTGTTTCTGTTGCCATATGCTGTTTGAGCGAAGTACAACAAACAAACTTCCCGTACTTATATCACACAAACTGTTCTTTGCTTCTGTTGTCTTCCCCTGATGGAGCGAAGTAGAACGAACAAACCAACCTTACTTGTTTCACATAAACTACTGTTTGGTTCTGTTGTCTTACCCTGTTTTAGCGAAGTAGAACAAACTTATGTTACTTATTTCGCAGAAATTACTGGTTGTTTCTGATGTCTTATCGTGATGGACAGAAGTACAACGAAATAACGTACCTTACTTTTTTGACATAAACTATTGTTTGGTTCTGTTGTCTTATCCTGATGGAGCAAAATAGAATGAAGAAACTTACCTTACTCGTTTCACACAAACCACTGTTTATTTCTGTTGCCATATGCTGTTTCAGCGAAGTAGAACAAACAAACTTACCGGAATTATATCACAAAAACTGCTCTTTGTTTCGGTTGTCTTCCCCTGATGGAGCGAAGTAGAACGAACAAACTGACCTTACTTGTTTCACATAAACTACTGTTTGGTTCTTTTGTCTTATCCTGATGGTGCAAAGTTGAAAAAACAAACTTATGTTACTTATTTACACAAACTACTGTTTATTTCTGTTGCCATATGCTGTTTGAGCGAAGTAGAACGAACAAACTTACCTCACTTGTTTCACATAAACTACTGTTTTGATCTGTTGTCTTATCCTGATGGAGCCAAGTAGAATGAAGAAACTTACCTTACTTGTTTCACACAAACTACTGTTTAGTTCGGTTGCCATATGCTGTTTGAACGAAGTAGAACAAAAAAATTTACCATACTTACATCACACAAACTGCTCTTTGCTTCTGTTACATTCCCCTGATGGAGCGAATTAGAACGAAAAAACTAACATTACTTTTTTCACATAAACTACTGTTTGGTTCTATTATCTTATCCTGATGGAGCGAAGTAGGAAAAACAAACTTATGTTACTTATTTCACACAAACTACTGTTTATTTCTGTTGCCATATGCTGTTTGAGCGAAGGAAAACAAACAAACTTACCTCACTTGTTTCACACAAACTATTGTTTGGTTCTGTTGTTTTATCCTGATGGAGTGAAGGAGAATGAAGGAACTTACTTGTTTCACACAAACTACTGCTTGTTTCTGTTGCCATATGCTGTTTGAGCGAAGTAGAACAAACAAACTTACAGTACTTATGTCACACAAACTGCTCTTTGTTTCTTTTGCCCTCCACTGATGGAGAGAATTAGAACGAACAAACTAACCTTACTTATTTCACATAACCACTGTTTGGTTCTGTTGTCTTACGCTGTTGGAGTGAAGTAGAAAAAACAAACTTATGTTACTTGTTTCACACAAACTACTGTTTGTTTCTGTTGTCTTATCCTGAAGGAGCGAAGTAGAACGAAAAAACTTATCTTACTTGTTTCACACAAAGTACTGTTTGATTCTGTTGCCTTAGCCTGTTGGAGCGACGTGGAACAAACAAACTTACCTTACACATTTCCCACAAAGTACGAATCACCGTAGTTCCAATAAATGACTCTTTCCGTGGAGTGCTTCCTTACATTGGCATACGTTAGATGATTACTCTTCTCACTCTTGCCAAAAGTGTGAGAATGTATGGATGGAGTTCCCAGAAAGTATCTCAAAGTTCTCTGCTAATGCCATTGAAACAAACTAACGAATGTAGAATTTAAAAGGCATACCGCAATTCACTCACCAGGACGTTGTACCCTATAAAGACATATGGAAGCAAACAAACTTTGCATGTTGAGTAATGTATCATTAGAATTTAGAGGAGAAAATGAGAAGTAAAAGGAATTTAACTTATACGATAACTGCTTTAAGCAGTGCAAGGCAATGAGCTCAAAGGAGTTACACTGCTTGCCAATCTGGAAATAATCTCACACATTTGTTTTACAAACGTTTCACTTTCTGTTGTCTTACCCTGTTGGAGCAAGTTAGAAAAAACAAACTTACTTATTTCACACAAAGAAGTGTTTGTTTCGGATGCCTTATGCTGTTGGAGCGAACTAGAACAAAGAAACTTACCTTACTTGTTTCCAACAAACTACTGTTTGTTTCTGTTGCCGTATTCTGTTTGAGCAGAGAAGAACAAACAAACTTACGGTACTAATTTCCCACAAACTGCTCTTTGCTTCTGTTGTCTTCCCCTGATGGAGCAAAGTAGAACAAACAAACTAACATTACTTTTTCACATAAACTACTGTTTGGTACTGTTGTCGTAACCTGATGGAGCGAAGCAGAACGAACAAACTAACCTCACTTGTTTCACATAAACTTCTGTTTGCTTCTGTTTTCTTATCCTGATGAAGCGAAGTAGAATGAAGAAACTAACCTTACTTGTTTCACACAAACTACTGCTTGTTTCTGTTGCCATATGCTGTTTGATCGATGTAGAACGAACAAACTTCCCGTGCTTATATCACTCAAACAGCTCTTTGTTTCTGATGTCTTCCCTTGATGGAGCGAAGTAGAACATACAAACTAATCTTACTAGTTTCACACAATTGGTTCTGTTGTCTAATCCAGATGGAGCGTAGTAGAATGAAGGAACTTACCTTACTTGTTTCACACAAACTACTGCTTGTTTCTGTTGTCTTATCCTGATGGAGCGAAACATTACTTTTTTCACATAAACAACTGTTTGGTTCTGTTGCCTTATCCTGCTGGAGCGAAGTAGGAAAAACAAACTTATGTTACTTATTTCACACAAACTATTTATTTCTGTTGCCTTATGTTGTTTAAGCGAAGTAGAACGAACAAACTTACGTCACTTGTTTCTCATAAACTACTATTTGGTTCTGTCGTCTTATCCAGATGGAGCGAAGTAGAATGAAGGAACTTACCTTACTGGTTTCATACAAACTACTGCTTGTTTCTGTTGCCATATACTCTTTGAGCGAAGTAGAGCAAAATTACCGTAGTTATATCACACAAACTGCTCTTTGTTTCTGTTGTCTTCCCATGACGGAGGGAAGTAGAACGAACAAACTAACCTTACTTGTTTCACATAAACTACTGTTTGGGTCTGTTGTCTTACCCTGTTTTAGCGAAGTAGAACAAACAAACTTATGTTACTTATTTCACACAAATTAGTGTTTGTTTCTGATGTCTTATCCTGATGGAGAGAAGTACAACGAACTAACTTACCTTAATTGTTTCACATAAGTTATTGTTTGGTTCTGTTGTCTTATCCTGATGGAGCGAAGTAGAATGAAGCAACTTACGTTACTTGTTTCACACAAACTACTGTTTATTTCTGTTGCGATACACTGTTTGAGCGAAGTAGTACAAACAAACTTCCCGTACTTATATCACACAACCTGCTCTTTGTTTGTGTTGTCTTCCTCTGATGGAGCGATGTAGAATGAACAAACTAACATTACTTGTTTCACACAACGTACTGTATGGGTCTGTTGTCTTATCCAGATGGAGCATAGTAGAATGAAGGAACTTACCTTACTTGTTTCCCACAAACTACTGCTTGTTTCTGTTGCCATATGCTGTTTGAGTGAAGTAGAATAACCTTACCATTCTTATATCACACAAACTGCTCTTCGTTTCTGTTTACTTGCTCTGATGGAGGGAAGTAGAATGAACAAACCAACCTTACTTGTATCACATAAACTACTGTTTGGGTCTGTTGTCTTACCCTGTTTTAGCGAAGTAGAATGAACAAACTTCTGTTACTTATTTCACGCAAATTACTGTTTGTTTCTGATGTCTTATGCTGATGGAGAGAAGTACAACGAACTAACTTACCTTCCTTGTTTCACATAAACTATCGTTTGGTTCTGTTGTCTTATCCTGATGAAGCGAAGTAGAATGAAGAAACTTACCTTACTTGCTTCACACAAACTACTGTTTATTTCTGTTGCCATATGCTGTTTGAGCGAAGTAGAACAAACAACCTTACCGTACTTATATCACACAACCTGCTCTTTGTTTCTGTTGTTTTCCCCTGATGGAGCGATGTAGAACGAACAAATTAACATTACTTGTTTCACATAAACAACTGTTTGGTTCTCTTGCCTTATCCTGATGGACTGAAGTAGAACAAACAAACTTACCTCACTTGATTCACATAAACTACTGTTTGCTTCTGTTGTCTTATCCTGATGGAGCGAAGTAGAATGAAGAAACATACCTTACTTGTTTCACACAAACTACTGCTTGTTTCTGTTGCCATATGCTGTTTGATTGAAGTAGAACAAACAAACTTCCCGTAATTATATCACTCAAACTGCTCTTTGTTTCTGATGTCTTCCCTTGATGGAGCGAAGTAGAACGAACAAACTAACCTTACTTGTTTCACTCAAAGTTCTGTTTGCTTCTGTTGTCTAATCCAGATGGAGCGAAGTAGCATGAAGAAACTTACCTTACTTGTTTCACATAAACTACAGTTTGGTTCTGTTGCCTTATCCTGATGGAGCAAAGTAGAACGAACACACTTACCTCACTTGTTTCACATAAATTACTCTTTGCTTCTGTTGTCTTATCCTGATAGAGCGAAGTAGAATGAAGAAACTAACCTTACTTGTTTCACACAAACTACTGCTTGTTTCTGTTGCCATATGCTGTTTGATCGAAGTAGAACACACAAACTTCCCGTACTTATATCACTCAAACTGCTCTTTGTTTCTGTTGTCTTCCTCTGATGGAGCGAAGTAGAATCAACAAACTAACCGTAATTGTTTCACATAAACTACTGCTTGGTTCTGTTGTCTTATCCTGTTTTAGCGTAGTAGAACAAACAAACTTCTGTTACTTATTTCACACAAATTACTGTTTTTTCCTATGTCTTATCCTGATAGAGAGAAGCACAACGAACTAACTTACCTTATTTGTTTCACATAAACTATTGTTTGGTTCTGTTGTCTTATCCTGATGGAGGGAAGTAGCATTAAGAAACTTACATTACTTGTTTCACATAAACTTCTGTTTGGTTCTGTTGCCTTATCCTTATGGAGCAAAGTAGAACGAACACACTTACCTCACTTGTTTCACATAAACTACTGTTTGCTTCTGTTGTCTTATCCTGATGGAGCGAAGTAGAATGAAGAAACATTCCTTACTTGTTTCACACAAACTACTGCTTGTTTCTCTTGCCATATGCTGTTTGATCGAACAAGAACAAACATACTTCCCGTACTTATATCACTCAAACTGCTCTTTTTTTCTGATGTCTTCCCCTCATGGAGTGAAGTAGAACGAATAAGCCGGGCGTGGTGGCGCACGCCTTTAATCCCAGCACTCGGGAGGCAGAGGTAGGAGGATCGCCGTGAGTTCGAGGCCACCCTGAGACTCCATAGTGAATTCCAGGTCAGCCTGGGCTAGAGTGAGACCCCACCTCGAAAAAACCAAAAAAAAAAAAAAAAAAAAAAAAAAAACGAACAAACTAACCTAGCTTGTTTCATATAAACTACTCTTTGATTCTGTTTTCTTACGCTGTTCGAGGGAAGTAGAACAAACAAACTTATGTTACTTATTTCACACAAATTACTGTTAGTTTCTGTTGTCTTATCCTGACAGAGCGCAGTAGAACGAAATAACTTAACTTACTTTTTTCACACAAAGTACTGTTTCGTTCAGTTCTCTTAGCCTGTTGGAGCAACGTGGAACAAACAAACGTACCTCACACATTTCCCACAAACTACGAATCACCGTAGTTCCAGTAAATGACTCTTTCTGTGGAGTGCTTCCTTACTTTGGCATACGTTAGGAGTTTACTCTTCTCATTTTTGGCTAAAGTTTGAGAAGGTTTGGATGGAGTTCCCAGAAAGTATCTCAAAGTTCTCTGCATTAAATGCCATTGAAACAAACTAGTGAATGTAGAATTTAAAAGACATACTGCAATTCACTCACCAGGACTTTGTACCCTATACAGACATATGGAAGCAAATAAACTTTGCGTGTTGAATAATGTTATCATTAGAATTTAGAGGAGAAACTGAGAAGTAAAAGGAATTTAACTTATACGATAACTGCTTTAAGCAGTGCAAGGTAATGAGCTCAAAGGAGTTACACTGCTTGCCAATCTGGAAATAATCTCACACATTTGTTTTACAAACGTTTCACTTTCTGTTGTCTTACCCTGTTGGAGCAAGTTAGAACAAACAAACTTACTTATTTCACACAAACTAGTGTTTGTTTCGGATGCCTTATGCTGTTGGAGCGAAAAAGAACAGAAACTTACCTTACTTGTTTCCCACGAACGACTGTTTGTTTCTGTTCCCGTATTCTGTTTGAGCAGAAAAGAACAAACAAACTGACCGTACTAATTTCCCACAAACTGCTCTTTGCTACTGTTATCTTCCCCTGATGGAGCGAAGTAGAACGAACAAACTAATATTATTTTTTGCACATAAACTACTGTTTGGTTCTGTTGTCTTATCCTGATGGAGCGTAGTAGAATGAAGGAACTTACCTTACTTGTTTCACACAAACTACTGCTTGTTTCTGTTGTCTTATCCTGATGGAGCAAAGTACAATGAACAAACTTACCTTACTTGTTTCACATAAACTACTGCTTGTTTCTGTTGCCAAATGCTCTTTGAGCGAAGTAGAACAAAATTAACGTACTTATATCACACAAACTGCTCTTTGTTTCTGTTGCCTCCCCCTGATGGAGGCAAGTAGAACGAACAAACTAACCTTACTTGATTCACATAAACTACTGTTTCATTCTGTTGTCTTATCCTGATGATGCGAAGTAGAACGAAGAAACTTACCTTACTTGTTTCACATTTACTACTGTTTGTTTCTGTTGTCTTATCCTGATGAACGAAGGAGAACGAACAAACTTACGTTTTTGTTTTACATAAACTACTGTTTTTTCTGTTGTTTTCCCCTTGGAGCATGTGGGAAAAAAAACAAAAAAACCTTTTGGTAGGGGGAATAAACAAAAATTTTTTTGGTCCTTTTTTTGCCTTTCCCGATGGAGCAAAGAAAGAACAAAACCTTACTTGTTTCCAAAAATAAAAATGTTTGGGTTTTCCCTTTCCTTTCCTGTTGGGGGGAATAAAAAAAATTTTCCCATTTTTTAAAAACCACTTTTGTTCTGTTGTCTTTCCCCGATGGTACCAAGGGAAAAAGAAAAAACACTTTTAAAAAAACCCCTTTTTTTTACCATAAAGTGTTTTCGGTCCCTTTTTTTCCTTAATTTTTTCCCGATGCCCGAAAAAAACAAAAAAACCTTTTCTTATTGTTTCCAAAAAATAATGTTTGGTTCTGTTGTCTTATTTCCCCCCCGGACTAAATAGAATAAGGGAAAATTAAATTACTTCTTTCCCACAAACTACTGCTTGTTTCTGTTGCCATATGCTGTTTGTTCGAAGTAGAACAAACAAACTTCCCGTACTTATATCACTCAAAATGCTCTTTGTTTCTGATGTCTTCCCTTGATAGACCGAAGTAGAACGAACAAACTAACCTAACTTGGTTCACACAAAGTACTGTTTGGTTCTGTTGTCTTATCCAGATGGAGCGTAGTAGAATGAAGGAAATTACCTTACTTGTTTCACACAAACTATTGCTTGTTTCTTTTGCCATATGATGTTTGAGTGAAGTAGAACAAACTTACCGTACTTATATCACACAAACTGCTCTGTGTTTCTGTTGTCTTCCCATGATGGAGGGAAGTAGAAGGAACAAACTAACCTTACTTGATTCACATAAACTACTGTTTAGTTCTGTTTTCTTACCCTGTTTTAGCGAAGTAGAACAAACAAACTTATGTTACTTATTTCACACAAATTAGTGTTTGTTTCTGATGTCTTATCCTGATAGAGAGAAGTACAATGAACTAACTTACCTTACTTGTTTCACATAAAGTATTGTTTGGTTCTGTTGTCTTATCCAGATGGAGCGAAGTAGCATGAAGAGAAACTTTCCTTACTTGTTTCACATAAACTTTTTGGGTTTTGGTTTTTGTTGCCTTATCCTGTTTAAACAAAATTTGAACGAAACCCCCACCTCCTTGGGTTTTCCTAAACTAATGTTTGTTCTGGTTTTCTTTTCCTGATGGGCGAAGTAGAATGAAGAAACATACCCAATTTTTTTCACTAAACTACTGTTTGTTTTGTTTTTTTTCCCTGTTAAAGCAAGTAGAAAAAAAAATTACTTTTTTTTTTTCCTAAATACGGTTGGTTTTTTTTTGTTTTTCTCTTTTGGGGAGCGAAGTAGAACAAAAAAAAATTTCCCTTTTACTTGTTTCACAAAAATTCTGTTTTTTGGTTGTTTTCCCTGATGAAGCGAGGTAAAATGAAAAAAACTTACCTTACTTTTAAAATAAAACTGTTTGTTTCTGTTGTTTATCCTGAAGAGCAAAAGTAGAAGAAAAAAATTACCTTCTTGTTTCAATTTAAAACTAGGTTTGTTCTGTTGGTTTTTACCCTGTGAAGCGAAGTGAAGAAAAAAGTACCTTCTTTTTTCGAATTAATCGTTTGTTTCGGGTTTCTTACCCTGATGAAGCGAATAGAAAAAAACAATCTTCTTTACTTGTTTACATAAACTAGTGTTGTTTTCTGTTGTTTATTCTGTTGGAGCGAAGTAGACAAACAAACTTATTTATTATTTAACAATTATGTTTTTTTTTCTGTTGTCTTACTCTGGGGGGAGCACGTAGAACAAACAAAAAAAAAATGTTATTTAAATTACACAAATTACTGTTTGTTGTTTTCTTATCCGATGGAGCATAGTCATGAAAAAAAACTTCCTGCTTTTTTTCAATAAACTATGTTTGTTTCTGTTGTCTTACTGATGAAGCAAGTAAAAATTGAACATACGACCTACTAGTTTCACTTACTACGTTTGTTCTGTTGTTATTGATGAGCAAAGTAGAATGAAATTGTTTTTTACTAGTTTCACATTACCTACTGTTTGTTTCTGTTGTCCTTTCTGATAAAGGAAGTGAAGAACAAATTTTCTTAACTTCTTTCACAGGAACTACTGTTTGGTTCGGTTTTTCTTATTTTGTTGGAGAGAAGAGAAAAACAAAATCATGTTACTTATTCACAAGTTATGATTGTTTCTGTTTATTATCTTTTGGGGAGGCAAATTTGCAATGAAAAAAATTACCTTATTTGTTTCACTAATATGTTTGTTTCTGTTTTCTTACCCTGTTTGAATTTAAGGAGAAGAAAAAACTAACCTTACTTGTTTCATAAAAAACTATTTTTGGTTCTCTTGCTTATTCTGAGGGGAGAGTTTAGAATGAACAAACTTACCCATTTTTTGTTTTCATAAAAATACTCTTTTTTGTTGTCTTATCCGATGGTGCTAAGTTTAAAAGAAGAACTATTATTATTCAAAAAACAATGCTTGATTCTGTTGCATTGTGTTTTATCGAAGAAGACAAAAAATTTCGTACTTATAAACATTCAAATGCTCTTGTTTCTGATGTCTTTTTCCCCTTTATGAAGGAAGCAGAACGAACAAATAACCTAAATTGTTTCACACAAAGTACTGTTTTGGGTTTTGTTGTTAACCCCGATGGAGACGAGTGAATGAAGGGGAAAATTTCCTTACTTGTTTACACAAATACTGCTTTTTCTGTGCTAAGGTTTGTTCGAAGTAGAACAAACAAACTTCCCTTACTTATATCAGCAAACGTCTTTTTTTTGATTTTTCCTTTGATGGGGCGAAGTAGAACGAACAAAAAAAAACCTAAATTTTTTCCCCAAAAATATGTTTGTTTTTGTTGTTTTCCGATGGGCGTGTAGAATGAAGGAAATTACCCTTTTTGTTTTACCAAATTCTGTTTTTCTGTTTTCCATATGATGTTGAGCAAGTAGAACAAAAAATTCCGTTTATATACACAAACTGCTTTTGGTTTGTTGTCTTCCTGATGGGGGAAGTAGAAGGGAACAAACTAACCTTATTGATTCCCTAAATTGGTTTGGTTTGTTGTCTTACCCCGTTTTTGCGAAATAGAACAAAATTATGTTACTTATTTCCACAAATTACTGTTTGTTTCTGATATCTTATCTAATAAGAGAAGTACACGAACTAATTTCCCCTTACTTGTTTCACATAAGTATTTTTTGGTTTGTTTTACCCGGATGGAGCGAAGTAGCATGAGAACTTTCTTACTTTTTTTCACATAAACTTCTTTTGTTTTGTTGTCTTATCTGTGAAGCGAATACAATGAACAAAAATTCCCTTACTGTTTCAATCTACTGTTTATTTCGTTGTTTACCCTGTGAAGGAGTAAAAGAAAAAATTTCCCCTTACTTGTTTCACATAAACTACTATTTGTTTTGTTGTCTTCTGAAAAAGCGAGTAGAACCAAAAAACTTACTTTACTTTTTTTCTAAAATACTGTTTTTTTGTTGTTGACTCTTTGGGGAGCGAAGTAGAACAAAAAAAATTTTTTTACTGATTTCACAAAATTATTTTGTTTCTGTTTTCTTATCTCTGGGGCAGTACAATGAACAAACTTCCCTTACTTCCTTCCTTTAATACTGTTTTTTCTGTTTTTTTCCCTGTGAATCGAAGTATAATGAAGAAGTTTACTTTCTTGTTTACATAAATATCTTTTGTTCGTTGTCTTACTGAAAAGGGAAAGTAGAAGAAAAAATTACCTTATTGTTTTTTATTAATATGTTTGTTTTGTTTTTTTTCCTGATGAGCAAAGGAAAACGAACAAACTTCCCTTTACTTGTTTCACATAATATTTTTTGGTGTGTTGTCTTATCTGATGAAGGAAATAGAACGAAAAACTTATTTATTGTTTAGCAATTAATGTTTGGTTTTTGTTTATCCTGTGGGCAAAGTACAATGAAAAATTATGTTCTTATTTCACAAAAACTGTTTGTTTCTGTTATCTTACCCTAAGGGCGAAGCACCATGACAAAGTTCCCTCACTTGTTTCACCAAAACTACTGTTGTTTCTGTTGTCTTATCCTTATAAAGATATTAGAACAAAAAAATTTTTGTTTAAATTTGTTTTGCATAAAATATTTTTTCTTTCTTTTTGTTTTTCATGATGAAGCGAAGTAGAAAGAACCTTATTTTTTGTTTCACATAAATGTTTGGTTTGTTGTTTTCTTGTTGGAGCGATGCGAACAAGAAAAAATTGTTACTTTAAAAAAAAAATTACTTTTGGTTTCTGTTGTTTATCTGATGGAGCGAAGTAAAATGAGCAACTTCCTTACTTATTTCACAAAAATACTTTTGGGTTTTGTTGTTTACCCTGGGAAGCGCGTAGAACGAACAATTTTACGTGTTATACATAAACTATGTTTGTTTTGTTGTTTACTATGTTGGAATTTGTTTAACAAACAAACTTCTTTTATTATTTCACACGAATTACTGTTGTTTTTTTTGCCCTATCTGATGGGGGCAAGGCACAAAAAAACTTCCCTTTCCCTTGTTTCACAAAGTACGTTTTTTTCTGCTGTGTTATCTGATAAAGCAAAAGTAGAATGAAAAAAATTTACTTTCTGTTTAACATAAACTACTTTTTGGTTCTTTGTTTTCCTGATGAAGCGAATTTGAAAAAAACTTATTTTTTTTCAATAAACTTGTTTGGTTTCTGTTGTTTACTCTGGGGGGCGCGTAGAACAAAAAAATTTTTTGTTTACTTATTTCACACGAATTATGCTTGTTCTGTTTTTCCTACCCCTGATGGGCGAAGCCAATGAAAAAAATTACCTTCCTTGTTTCACAAAAGTCTTTTTTTTTTTGCTGTGTTATCCAGAAAAGTGAGTGAAAAAAAAATTTATTTTAATTGTTTCAAAACACCTTTGGTTTGTTGTCTTATCCTGATGAAGCGAGTAGAATGACCAAATTTCCTTATTTGTTTCCAAAAAATACTTTTTTGGTTCTGTTGTTTACCCTGATGAAGCGAAGTAAAAAGAACAAACTTCCCTTTTCCCCTTTAAAATTTTTACTCGTTTGTTTCTGTTGTCTCATCTGATAAAGCGAAGTAAAACGAAAAAACTTACATTAATTGTTTCAATAATACTGTTTGTTTTGCTGTTTTTCCCTGATAAACGATAGAATGACAAACTTACTTTTTTGTTTAATATAAAATATGTTTGGGGTGCTGTTGTTTACCCTGTGAAGGGAAATAAAACAAAGCAACTTACTTACTTGTTTCAAAAAATCTAATGTTTGGTTTTTTGTTTTACCTGATGGGCGAAGTACAATGAAAAACTATTTTATTATTTCCACAAATTACTGTTTGTTTCTGTTGCTTATTGTGAAGCGAAGTAGAGCGAACAATTCCCTCCTTGTTTCCAAAATACGTTTGTTTCTGTTGTCAAACCCTGTTTGCCGAAGTAGAACGAACAAATTACTTTATTGTTTCACATAAACTGTTTTTGGGTCTGTTGTCTTACTTGTTGGGGAAGTAGAAGAAAAAACTTCCCTTGTTGTTTAAAATAAACTACGTTTGGTTCTGTTTTTTTACTTGTTGGAGTGACGTAGAACAAAAAATTCGTTCCTTTTTACAGAATTTATGCTTGTTTTTTTGCCCTTCCCTGATGGGAAAAAAACCAATGAACAAATTCCCTTTCCCTTGTTTAAAAAAGTACTGTTTTTTTTCTGCGTGTATTTGATGAAGCGAAGTAGAAAAAAAATTTATTTTTTTATTGTTTCACGTAAATATTTTCTTTTGTTGTTTTATGCTGATGAAGCGAAGTAGAACAAAAAAAATTTACTTTTTGTTCACATTAACTACGTTTTTTTCTGTTGTCATTTCCTGTTTGAAAAAAAAAGGAGAACGAACGAACTTACCTTACTTGTTTCACAGAAACTACTGTTTGTTCTGTTGTCTTACCCTGATGAAGCGAGTAGAACAAAAAAAAATTACTTTATTTGTTTCACAAAAAATGTGATTGGTTCTGTTGTTTTCCTCAGGAGGAAGAACAATGAAAAAATTACCTTATTTGTTTCAAGTAAATACTGTTTGTTTCTTTGTCTTATCCTGATAAAGCAAAGTGAAGGAAGAAACTTATTTTTACTTGTTTCAAAAAAATACTGTTTGGTTCTGTTTTCTTACCTTTTGGAGCAAAGTAGAACAAAAAAATTATTTACTTTTTTACACAAATTACTGCTTTTTTTCTGTTGTCTCACCCTGATGAGGAAGTAGAAGGAACAAACTTACTTAATTGTTTCAAAAAATACTTTTTTTTTCTGCTGTCTTATCCTGATGAAGCGAAGTAAAATGAAAAAACTTACTTTACTTGTTTCATAAACCTGTTTGGTTCTGTTGTTTTTTCCTGTGGAGGGTAGTACAATGAACAAA